>CM024760.1:145131302-145446684 GCA_014218235.1 Colocasia esculenta | reverse complement strand
AGCATAGTCAGCATCAGAGTAACCTACTAGACTAATTTCACATTGTTTTGGATACCATAGACTAAGTCATGAGATCTTGCTAGATATCTAAATATTCTTTTCACAAAAATTAAATGTGATTCTTTAGGATCTGCCTGATATCGAGCACCACATGCATACACTAAATAAAATATCAGGTCTACTAGCTGTTAAATAAATGAGTGAACCTATCATACCTCTGTAGATCTTTTGATCTACTTTCTTACCATCTTTGTCACTGTCCATTCTTGTTGATGCACTCATTGGTGTCGACAGTGGCTTGGTATTTTCGAATCCAAATTTCTTCAATAGTTCTTTTGTGTACTTAGCTTGACTGATGTGAGTTCCTTCCTTTCCTTGTTTGATTTGAAGTCCAAGGAAATAGTTGAGTTCTCCCATCATACTCATTCAAATTCTCCCTGCATTAACTTTTCAAAATACTTGCAAAGAGACTCATCAGTAGAACCAAAAATGATATCATCTACATAGATTTGAACCAATAGGATGTGTTTGACTTTTGACTTTATAAAAAGAGTACTATCTACCTGACCTCTACTGAAACCATGTTTAGAAGGAAAGAGCTAAGCCTTTCATACCAGGCTCTAGGTGCTTGCTTTAAACCATATAATGCCTTGTGAAGTTTGAAAACATGATTAGGAAATTCTGTGTCATCAAAGCCCGGAGGTTGTTCCACATAAACTTCCTCTTTTATGAAACCATTTAAGAATGCGGATTTAACATCCATTTGAAATAGTGTCAAGTTTAAAGCAGATGCATATGCAAGTAATATTCTAATGGCCTCAAGTCTAGCTACAGGTGCATAGGTTTCATCAAAATCTATGCCTTCCTCTTGAGAATAGCCTTGAGCTACCAATCTGGCCTTGTTTCTTAAGATTGCACCAGTTTCATCCAGTTTATTTCTGAACACCCACTTGGTGCCAATGACTGGATGGTCTGATGGTCTAGGACAAGTGACCATACTTGGTTTCTCTTGAATTGATTTAATCATCTTGCATGGCTACTATCCAAGATTCATCAGAGAGAGCTTATTGACTGTCCTAGGCTCTATCTGAGAAACAAAGGCTAAATAATCACAAGGAATAACATTACCTCTTGTTCTTACCCCAATGGATGGATCACCAATGATATTTTCAAGTGGGTGATCTTTCTTGTATCTCCACTCCTTTAGAAGGTTTTCATGAGCAACTTCTTCTTGTTGTAATTCTTCCAGAGGTAGATCATCCTTGTCCTCAATTGATGCATCTTTTAGTTTCTTGGATAGTTCTTCTGCATTATCATCGTCACTATCTACTCCTTTCTCAAGGAAGGGTTAGTTTCATCAAAAATAATGTGCACAGATTGTTCAATCAACAAGGTACGTTATTAATACTCTATAGCCTTTAGGTTTAGACGTGTACCCCATGAAGATGCCTTCATCTGATTTGGCATCCAACTTACCAAGTCCCTTTTTCCATTGTTGTGAATGAAGCAAGGGCATCCAAAGGTTCTGAAGTGGCTGATCTGAGGCTTCTCCCTTTGAATAGTTCATATGCAGTCTTCTTCAGGATTGGCCTGATCATTACTCGGTTGATAATGTAGCTTGCTGTATTGACTGCTTCAGCCCAAAAGTATCTAGGCAGATCATATTCGAGGAGAGCATAGTTCTTGCCATGTCCAAAAGGGTTCTGTTCTTCCTCTCAGCGATGCCATTCTGTTGAGGTGTCCTTGGTGCTGAGAAATTGTGCTCAATTCCCTGATCATCACAAAATCTAGAAAATTTTTCATTTTGAAATTCACCACCATGATCTGATCTGATAGACACAATGCTGAACTTCTGATCTTTCTGAACCTCTTACTGAAGCTGACGAAACTTTCAAAAGTATCATCTTTATGTTCTAGGAATGATACCCATGTAAATCTTGAGTAGTCATCAACTATGACAAATCCAAAATTCTTTCCTCCAAGACTGGTAGTCCTCATTGGCCCAAATAGATCCATATGAAGGAGCTCTAAGGGTTTTGAGGTGGTCACCATCGTCTTTGACTTGAAGGAGACTTTGGTGTGCTTTCCCTTAGCACAAGGTTACATACACCTTCCAACTTTGTACTGACCTTAGGTAGACCTTGCACAAGATTCTTCTTTAGCAATTTTCTCATGCCATCTATGCTGCAATGTCCAAGTCGTCTGTGCCATAATTCTGTGGATTTATTTTTATTTGCTGCCAGGCAAACATTTTGAACCTTGAGTTCTTCAAGATAGAGCACATACAAATTCTTTTCTCTATTAGCTTCAAAGATGACTGTTCCATCCTTCAGTATACTGCACTTTGACTCTTGAAACTTGATCTGATGGCCTCTGTCGCACAGCTGGCTAATGCTGATGAGATTGTGCTTCAATCCTTGACTAGTAGCACATCTTCTATGACTGTTTTTCCTTTTTTATTCACAGAGCCACTGCCTATTACGATTCCTTTCCATTATCTCCATAGGTAACTGTTCCATCTTCAGCTTGGAGATGAGAAAACAACTTCTGGTTCCTGTCATGTGTCTTGAGCACCCACTATCCAAATACCATTTGGATGCTCGAGGGTTAAGCTGAAATAAAGACATCAAGCTTTAGGTACCCAAATTCTTTTGGGTCCTGATTGGTTAGTATCATAATTTTACCTTTAATATCCATTTTTATGTCTTGTTGGGCATGTAGTTATAATATGTCCTAACTTATTGCAGTGACTACAGCAGGATAACTTAGTTACTCTTTCTATGTATTTAAATCAGCTTTGTATGCTACATCTTGTTCGGGTACAAATTTTGGTGTTGGATATGTTTTAGGATAGACCTTGGTTTCTTCATTATCTGGGGGTGTATATCCTAACCCATTTTTCTTCTTACCTGATCTCCTAGCACCTTTTAATATTAGAGAGTTTTTACCATTGTAAATTTTTCTAGTGTGCTTGATAGTTTATCATTTCTTTATTTAAGTTTTTAATTTCTTTTTAATTCATCTGTACTTTCCTGTTTTTCTAGTTAGTTATTTGTTCATTTTTAACTTTAGGTCTTCACATAACAGTTCATTTCTTCGTTTAAGTTCAATTATTTGACTTTCTAATTGTTCATTTTCTGATTTTAGATCTGAGTTTGTATTTTCTATACAGACTATGTTTTTCTTACTTACCTTTAATAGTTTAGTTACTTCTTTATATTTTTCATAAAGTTCGTTAAAAGCCTCTTCTAGACTATCGGAGTCTGAACCATTGCATGAATCAAAAGATGAGTCAGAAGTTACCTTTTCTTCAGTGTTTGCCATGAAGGCCAAGTGGGCTTTTTCTTCATCGCTGCAGGAGCTGACTCACTATCTGAGTCGCTACTGTTTTCCCATGCTGCTGCCATTGCTTTCTTTTTGTATTTTCTAAACTTCTTGGAACTGTCCTTCTTCCTGAACTCTGGCTCTTTAACTTAGGACACTCAGTCTTAATGTGTCCTGGCTTCTTACATTCGTAGCAGATGGGTTCTCCTTTCTTCATTTCTTTTCCATCTGGCTTCTTGAAATCCTTATTCTTTTTGAAATACCTTCTACCAGATTGAAATTTCTTCTTTTTAGCCAAAATTCGTGTAACCTTCTAGATAACATAGCTTCTCATTCTCGCTGTCTGCATCACTTTCGCTTTCAGCTGAGCTTGCATCTGGTGAATCTTCTTCAGCTTTTAAGGCGTTGGAGTGCTTCTTTCTGCTAGAGGACTCTCCTAGCCTTTCCATATTGATTTCATGGGCCATGAGGGACCCAATGAGCTTTTCTACAGACATTCTCTTCAGATCATTAGCTTCTTCTATTGCTGTGACTTTTGGAGTCCATGAGGACGGTAAGGATCTAAGTATCTTTCTTACCATATCTCCCATCTCATAGACTTCCCCAGGCTAGCCAGTCCATTTGTGATGTCAGTGAACCGGCTGAACATTTGAGTTATGGACTCACTTGATTGCATCTAAATCTTTCATATTGAGTGACCAGAATATCGATTCTTGTTTCCTTCACCTTGTCTGTGCCTTCATAAGTAATCCTGAGCTTTTCCCACATTTCCATTGATGATTTGCAGGCTGAAACTCTGTTGAATTCTTCTTACTTAGAGCACAGCATAGGATACTCTTTGCTTTGCAATTCAGGGAAATCTTCTTCCTGTCATCATCTGTCCATTGTGCTTTCTCATTTGTGACTAACAGATCACCTTCTTCTACTATGGACCAAATTTGATAGTCGTGTCCTTGTAAAAAGTATTCCATTCTGGTCTTCCAGTAAGGATAATCTTCACCATCGAAGAGAGGGGTCGGTTGACGGACTGACCTTCAAAGTTACCTTGGGCTGCCATGGATCTTTACTCTTCAGATCGTTGGATCCTTTCTTTGTCGAAGAGACTCGCTCTGATACCACTTGTTGCCCAGTTGACGAGCCTAGAGGGGGGTGAATGGGTCTTTTAAAGTTAATCTAGAAGATACCTGTAATAAAAAACAATCACACAAACGTTCTTCGAACTATGTTAGTTACAGTTAGTTTAAATAACAATCACACAAGGAAGACAATCACACAACACAAGGATTATCCTGGTTCGGACTTCCTTTCTTAGGAGTCCTACGTCCAGTCCCTGAGCAACAACTCAGGATTTTACTAATTAGGGAACAGTCCCCCTAAGGACGCTACAACACCCAGCTCAGCTGGTCTTTCTTCACACTTGAAGGGAACAACACCCTGGATACCACCAGGTCTTCCTTCACACCAAAGGAACAACACCCTGGATACCACCAGGTCTTCCTTCACACCGAAGGGAACAACACAGAGAAGAATGTATGACTTTCAAGCCCCTAGATCCAGCTTTTGATAAGCGAGGATCTGAAGCAACTAGAACTGAGAGCAAGGAGATTATAAACAATTCACACTCTCAGAACTATACAGGCTCTCTCAAGTTTTTCACAAGACTGAGGAGAGCAAGGAGCAAAAGCTAGGAGGAGTGAAGGATCTTGGCTCTCAATTTTCTTCAGAAGAATTGAATGCTTTTCTTGAACGTGTTTTTCTGTTCTTCTGACTTGTATATATATATCTTCAATTTGAAATATAGACGTTAAAGAGTCCGTTGTCTCTCTTTTGAGTAGTCGTTAGACTGAATGACATCTGGAGTCTTGGAAGCTTTGTCACAGTCTTTTGATCACTTGAGCACGCAAAGAGATGAGATCTTCAAAGATATCCGATGGCTTCTATTTGCTTAACGTTGTACCATGAAGCTAGTTCAGAGGTCTACAGATGTCAATCTTAAATAGCAGACAGATAGGCTGTCTCTGATGTCAGTCAACGTCAGTAGCAATAGTCAAGAAAATAGTAATGCCAAATGGCTTAAGTCTAAAAGACGTTATCAGATTAGGCACGATAAAGGATGATATGGTCTGCATGCATGCAGAGATATGTTCAGATCTCATAAATGCAAAAGCGTCAGAGAGATATCTACGTGGACTTTGACTGGTCAATGCTTTAAGATGAATAGATATCAAGATATGAAATCGATAATGATGACTTATGAAATCGTATAGCAAATCGTTATGAACACTTATCAAGTCGTTATGAATCTAAAGAAGTCGTTACGAGTATCAAAGAAATTGTTATTAGAACTAAAGAAATCGTTACGGCTACAGCAGTCGTTACGAGTATCAAAGAAATCGTTACGAGAACTAAAGAAATCGTTACGGCTACCAAGTCGTTGCGAGTATCAAAGAAATCGTTACGAGAACTAAAGAAATCGTTACGGCTACCAAGTCGTTACGAGTATCAAAGAAATCATTATGAGAACTAAAGAAATTGTTACGGCTACCAAGTCGTTACGAGTATCAAGGAAATCGTTATGATAACTTATGAAGTCGTTACAACAAGTAAGTCGTTGTGAGTTCTAAAGAAATCGTTATGATAACTTATGAAGTCGTTACAACAAGTAAGTCGTTGCGAGTTCTAAAGAAATCGTTATGATAACTTATGAAGTCGTTACAACTAATAAGTCGTTGCGAGTTCTAAAGAAATCGTTATGATAACTTATGAAGTCGTTACAACAATAAGTCGTTGCGAGTTCTAAAGAAATCGTTATGATAACTTATGAAGTGTTACAAAACTAATAAGTCGTTGCGAGTTCTAAAGAAATCGTTATGATAGTTGAAGTCGTTACAACTAATAAGTCGTTGTGACATCGACTTGTTTGAAACAACTTGACTTTTCAGTCTTATAAGAAAATCGTTATGAACTTCAACAGAAATCGATATGGATTTAGAGAAATCTCATGTTGAAAAGATTAAAGCTTCAGAGTAGTAATGCATACCTTTATTGGCTTGTTTGACCTCGGTATTTTCCTGTACTTAAGACTTATGAAATATTCATCAGATATAATTGATAAATTCTTGTTTGGTTTTGTTAATTATCAAAATATGTATATTATATAATTAATTAAAATTGCATGGGGACAGACTGATCATCATTCCCTACTGAGCCAGTGACTCGAGAGGCTCACCCCTACCTCCTACCAGGTGAGGGAAATCAGGAGATGTCGCGCCCGTTGTCCAGTGGAGGGTCAGCACCACCAGCAGTGTAATTTTACTTTTATGTTGTTCACCACGGGGTATGCCCCAGGTTCTGTTGTAGTTTGGTTACAGTTGTACTGCAACTATGTATATTTCATGTAAATATTTGTGAGATGGACATGTCTTATGAATATTTGAGCTGGTTCCTTTATATTTCTACGGACTCGTGGTTTGATATCCCTTGCGAGGCTCCGGCCCGTTCGCGGGAGGTAGATTCGAGTTGAGCTCATTATTAGGTTAACGGGTCTGAACGGCGAGGACCGTCACAGTTGGTATCAGAGCAAGGTCCGTAAGAATATGAAGGAATTGGAAATTACATAGCTATGTCTTTATTGTAACCCACTACTGGTAGTGACCCTGGTTTTGTATTGATTTCTTGTGTATTGTATTGTTGAATAATGTTTGTGCAGGAGTAGTAATGGCCGAAAGTAGAAATGTGGGAGGTGAAGGAGAAGGGGTAGGAGAGGATCCTATGCAGAGGATGATAGAAAGAATCTGGGAGAGTTTGATAGAGATTCGGGTAAGACTGGATCAGCAACCACCGGTACAGCCAGCCAGCGGAGTAGTACCACCATTTCCAGAGGAGGCAGTACCAGTAGCTCCAGTTCCACCCCCCCGGAGTAGAGGTACCTCCTGTAGTACCTGTACAACCGGTAGTTCCAGTGAGACCAGCTACTGGAGAGGAGACTACGGTACTTGTGGAGCGATTTTTAAGTTTGTAGCCCCCTACATACTCAGGAGGCCCCAACACGGATACAGTGAAGCATTGGATACATGAGATCGAGAGGGTATTTACGATAATGAGGTGTCCCCAGGAAGATAGAGTGATTCTTGCCGCATACCAGTTACGAGGGTTTGCACAGGAATGGTGGTGATTAAAGATGCAGACAGTTTTTACGGGTAGGATGGAGGACACTATTACATGGTCGGAATTTTTGTCAGTTTTTAATGACTCTTTCTTCCCAATTTAGATTCAGCAAATGAAAAGAGAGCAGTTCAGGACACTCCAACAAGGGAATCTTTCAGTACTTGAATATCAGATGAGATTTATAGCTCTGAGTAGGTACGCCCCATATGTAGTAACTGATAATACCATGATGGTGGAATATTTTATTCGAGGTTTGAGACCAGAATTGCAAGATGCAGTGATTCCATTGATGTGTAGGACAGTGGAAGAGGCAGCACAACGAGCAACAATACTTGAGAGGACTATTCGGGCCAGACAGGGGCAGTCTCAGTCAGGTGGTTTAGGCTCAGGTAGTTTTCGGCATCCACAACCGTCAGGAGGAATTAGTAAGGGGAAAGCACCTTCTGGAGCTTCTTCATCATCTGGAATAGCAAAATGGGGCAAGCAGATCAAGAAATTCTTTCAAGGAGGCCGTGGTAGAGGCAGGCAACAGGGTTTTCAGCAGGGAGGCTTTCAGAAGGGTCTCGACTATAGGCCATCGGTTCCAGAAGAATCTCAGCAGGCTACGGCAGGGCAGCCTATAAGGCCCTCGAATTTTGTTGTATTACTTTATACGTGTAAATAATTCATGCTTGCGTATGCATATATGTACATATCTACGTACGTATTAACTAGTTATACTTATGTGTGCATGCGTATAATTAGTTGTAAATAGTGTATGAATTGTGTGGTGGTAGTATGTACATGATAGTATACATATTGCATGTAAGTATATAGATAAGGGTGTCAATTGGGCCGGGCCGGCCTGGAGGCCCGGCCCGATTTTAACTGGGCTTGGGCCGGAAAAATAAGCCCGCTAAAGGTTTTTGGCTCGGCCCGGCCCGGCCCGGAAAAAAATAGGGCCGGGCTTGGGCTTTGTGAGGCCCGGCCCGGCCGGCCCAGTCGGCCCGGTCAGCCCGAAAAATATAAATATAATTTGCGTTAAATATAAAATTTATATTTAAAAGAGAATTATATTCATTTTTCCACAATAAATCTACTCCAAATATAATTTTCTATAAATTAAATATTAATATAGATAAAAGTAAAATATATAAAAATAACAAAACCGTCAAAAATTTCTGATACATAACAAAACCGTCTAAAATTTTAAAAAATTGATGGCAAAATGAATTAGAGTACATATATTATATATTATATAAATAAAAATAATATTTTCGGGCCGGGCCGGGCTTTTCGGGCTTTTCCGGGCCTGGGCCGGGCCCGGGCCGACTTTTAAAAAACTGGGCCTAGACCGGGCCCGGGCCGACTTTTAGAAAACCGGGCTGGGCCGGGCCAAGCAAGGCCCGGTCCAGGCGCGTCCCATTGACACCTTATATATAGAATATGCATGGATTTTCTGCATGTTTGAGTTCTGGCTGAAGGACCCATTGGCGTCCACATAGATGGACGTCCATGGTGAGTCAGCGTCCACCTCAATGGACGCTAATACTTAAGTCAACGGCCATGGGGTGGACGTTTAATATCTTTGTGCTGCATTGAAGACCCCGAAATTCCGGGGGCAAGCAAGCCAGCCATTGGGGAGATGTCCCCAACGGCTATCAGCGCCATCCCATATCACCTCTCCGGGGTTCCCCAAAACCCTCTCCTATAAACCAAACCCCCTCTTCACCAGAAGATGTCTCTGGCTCTTTGCAAGGAGAAGAGAGAAACCCTAGCTTCTGTGAGAAAAACCAGACTTTGCATGCTATGAACTGGCAACTTGGAGCTTCATTCGGCGATCCCTTGCAACTGGAGGCCAGAGTGGACAAGGAGAAGGCTTCCCCGACCCCAGCTTGCTGGGAGGGCGACCAAGAACCCAGAGGAGTGGTGTTTTGGAGACTTCTTGGGATGCCCAAGGAGAGCTTCAACGAACATTTGAACCGTTTGGAGGTTTTGTGAGAGGCAAGTAACCCATATACTTTCGTCCATGTATGAGTATAGTAGAGTTTTACCATTTTTATACAGATTTTCTCGTGTCCTGGATCCTCATACTTCTCCTTCTTTGGAGCTCGGTCTGTGTTTTGCACAGACCTGAACTTTGACGGCAAGACCCCTTGCTGTTAAGATCTTCAATTAAGGGCAACGAAGTTTTCCGAAGCTCCATTAACGGCCAGACAGTGCCGTGAAGTTCTTAAGGGCAGGAACAGTGAGCTGTTCTCCCTTGTATACAATTTATTTTTCGAAGTGTTTTCGCATGTGGATATAAAGTAATATTGTATGTTATGTGAATAGATACAGTGATGTGTGGGGGGAATTTCTGTGCATTTGTGGGAGGTAGGAGTTATTAGTTTTATTAAAATACATGTTGGAAGAAATGGTTGTACATATCTATCTACGTTCACATGATCCGTGAGAAATTCGAGTGCCCAAATTTTTATAAACCATGTATGTATGTGGTCAGTCTATGCCCTGCAAATTTCAGAATTTTTCTAAGAGCATGTGATTTACTGAAATTTCTATTTTAAAAATAGAAAACCTGCATAGGATTTGTAAATTTATAGTAAATCATGTGATGTGCTATAAATCCGGAGGAAAATTCCTGTAATGATGTGCATGTTAGGTTCAGGGCTGTGAACTGTCAAACTGGATATTCATGTTATGTTCCATGATAAATTGAATTATGAATGGCATGCAATTGAATGTTTTAATTTCTGTAAATGTAATATGACTCGAAAAAATATGGAAATTTGTATGTGAGGTCATGAAACTGCAACTAGTGTGTGGTTAAAATTTCGTGATATTTGGATAACTGTAAAGTGTATTATGAAATTTCCATGTGAAAACATGTGACAAATGCATGCTATCATGAATATGAGTTGTTAATGTGATTGCCAACCTGATTAATGTGAGCTACTGAGTGTTTGATTTCTGTCAACAAATAGTATCATGATTAGTAAAACAGAGCCATGAGCATAAGTGAGAGAATGTAAAGACATGTGTAATATGTGTGTTAAAAATCGAAATGTGTAATGTGTAAAAGTGTGTGCCATGTGTGACACTGCTTCTATAGAGGGCCGTGGAACCGTACCATGGAAAAGTCCCCATGGGAAGGTTCAATGTGTTAAGATCCTAAGGGCATTAGGATGAAATCCTAGAGGTGGACAAGTACCACTGGTTAGGGTGGAGACTTGTTCTCCCGGTCTGCGCAGTCCAAGAGTCGTCACTGTATTGCCTAGGTGACGTCTATGTGTATGTGTTATGTGATGTGTCCTTCTAATGGTGGTTTGGACTATGTGTCACAGCACTAAATTGTGAAATGTGAATGTGATTATGTGTAAATTGTGTAGTGTGAATATGTGTAAATGTGCAATGTGTAAAAAGGGAACTATGTGAATGAGTAATTGTGTAGACATGTGAAACCATTATGTTAAATTGTGAAATTGTGGCCCATGATATGTTAATGTGAAATTATGTTATGACAGCAACTAAAGTTGTTTATAATAATGTTTTACGTGTGTAAAAATGCGTAGAATCCATGCTAGGAGCATTTCTTGCATATGTGTGAACAATTCCATGTTTAATTGCTATCGTGTTGTAATCAATTGGAATTGTAGCTCTCATGCAATAGGATGTGAATTGCTAAAGTATGTCAAAACAGCAACCTTAATGTGTATGAAATGATAAATGGCATGTGCAAGAATGTGTAGAAACCATGATAGGAATGTTTCCTTTTATGTAGGCAAGAATCTCATGTGTGGTTGCTTCCATGCTGTAGCTTGATTTGAAATAGAGCTTTCATGTGATTGAATGAGTAGAAAGCATGTGATAGGATATTTATTTTGGAATGGCTTAAATCATGTACCATGTGTTTTAAATTTTGTAGAATTGTCATGATAAGTTGTCTTTTATCAATGTCCAAGCATGCTATATGTTTTGCTTTGTAAATTGAAATGAAAAACCTACTGTGATATATGCATGTATGAGGTGTGTGGTATTATTTGCTGAGTCTTTTAGTCTCATTCCTTGCTTCGGCGTACAGGTTTAGTTGGTGACCCTACATCGACCGTGGAGAGTGACTCCGAGCGTGGCGAGTAGCCTGGTGGAGTCATCATCGTGACATTTTGCTTTCATTGTATGTAATTGAGGCATTGTAATGAAACTATTATGTAATTGTGGGCAAGCTATGTAATCTGATTTTTAGCACTTTATTTACGTGGACGTTAGTTATCTTTAAATTGTTATTTGAATCATGTATGTTAAATGTGGATGATGAAATGAAGACAAGTAGTTCTTTTACTTCCTCTACTCTGCATTTATATTTATGAGCATCTCAATCATATGTTATTGTTGGGTAAATGCCCCACTGTGATAACGTTCACTATACCGACGTGGGTTGGTATAACCGTACCGGTATAATGAGGGTCGTCACAGGGATTGGTATCAGAGTGACCGGTTGAGATTGCACATGAATATATATAAGTCATCATCCCCATTACATGCTAAGTCTACATAGGAATGTCCGCATGTGTAGAATTGATTAATAATGAATGAAAAATAGATAAGAAAATGGTTAGGAAATAAATTAACGTAGCTCTAATGGCGGCTGAAATTTATTGCAGCCATGGCTTCGAGAGGTAGGCGTGGCGGAGCGCCGGCCCGTGAGGACGAGCCGGGACGTGAGGAGCGGGTAGAGCAGCAGGCCCCAGCACTGCAGGGTCCTGTACTTCCCCCACCGCCGCCTATGGACTATGGAGTGTTCATGCAAGGTCTTGTGCAGGCCATGCAGACGCAGGCTCACACTCAGGCTGCACTCCAAGCCCAGTTGGAGGCTCAGGTTAGAATGGCAAAACAATTAGTAGTCTGTTTTATTTTAATTATATGATATTATGTTGATTGTGTATTGCTTGTTGTGTACTGTAGTAGGCTCAAGTTTCAGCTCAGGACCATGGTGGACCTTCCATCATGGAAAGATTCAAGAGGATGCTGCCACCCTCTTTTAAGGGGGAGAGCGATCCATTACTAGTAGAAAGATGGATGAGGGAGATCGAGAAGATCTTCCGAGCTATTAGGTGTGCGGACGACGATAAGGTTACTCTAGCCACCTATATGCTACACGTATGTGCTAGTTTATTTGTTTATATCCCCTGTTAAGTTGAAGTTGTGTAGATTGGTGCTTATGAAGGTTATGTTTCAGGAGAGAGCTGATGTGTGGTGGGCTTCATTACTGTGCACCCGATTCGACGACGACGCTATTGAGGCTGCTTGGGACGAGTTCGTGAGGCTCTTTCGGGCCAAGTTCGTCCCTGAGCATATTCAGGACAGGATGGAGCAGGAGTTCCTCTCCTTGACTCAAGGCTCCATGACCGTGCTAGAGTATGAGGCAAGGTTTGCAGAACTATCTAAGTATGCACCTCACGTTGTGGCAGATGAGCGCAGGAAAGCAAAGAAGTTCGTGATGGGCCTGAAGCCATCACTGAGGACGAGGCTAGTGGCGTTCGACCATCGCAATTTGGACGAGGCCCTTAGCACTGCCTGTAGACACGAGGGTGAGATGGAGCAATACCTTGAAGAGAAGAAGGCTTCGCAGAAGAGACCTGCAACTACGTTCCAGCGGCAGGACAAGAAGAAAGCGGTGTACCAGACTCAGCAGCAATCAGTAGCAGTCGGCAGTACTCAGGTACCTTCTGTACGCTCCCCTGGTGTGAAGAAAGAGTGTCCCCATTGTGGGAAGACACATGGTGGTTCCGAATGTTGGATGGTTGCGGGAAAGTGCTTGAAGTGCGGAAGCAGCGACCACAAGATCAAGGATTGTCCGAGACTTCAGCAGGGGGCTCAGCGTGGAGCGCCAGTCCCAGCAGCGATAGCAGCAGCAGCGCCAGCTACAGAAAGACTAGGAAGGCCTTGAGCCCCAGCTCGAGTGTTTGCTCTAGCACGCGAGGACGCCGAGCAGGTAGAGCATGTCACCGAAGGTACGATTCTTCTTCTAGGTGTGCACGCTCGGGTTTTGTTTGATACTGGTGCTACTCACTCGTTCATTTTCGAGCTGTTCGCTAGGCAGTTAGCCCTAGAGTCAGACGTAGAGTCTGAGGAGTTAGAGGTCCCTTTGTCTGTGCACACCCCTGCGGGTATGGTATCGACTAGGAAGTGCATTCCGTCGTTGCCTGTGTGCATTGAGGATAGGGTTTTAGATGGGTGTTTCTTCTTGCTAAAGATGAAGGACATTGATGCTATTCTTGGTCTGGATTGGCTAGAGGAGCACTATGCGTTAGTAGATTGTCGTGGGAAGAGGATTGTTTTCCGCATTCCTGGTGAGGACGAGTTCTCTCATCCCTTGCCAAGGAACTTGGCGGGAAAGTTGGTCATCTCTGCTATGAAGGCGATGCACATGGTAAACAAGGGTTGTGACGCTTTTCTTTCCAGCGTGGTATTAGTACCTAAGGCTGATGAGTCACCTACTCTTGCGGAGATTGATGTGGTGCAGGACTTTCCAGATGTCTTTCCTGATGACTTGTCTGGATTGCCACCGGATAGAGAGATAGAGTTTACCATAGAGTTGCTTCCGGGCACCTCTCCTATCTCGAAGGCTCCATATCGGATGGCACCTGCGGAGTTAGCAGAGTTGAGGAGGCAGTTGCAAGAACTGCTAGATAAGGGATTTATTCGCCCTAGTGTTTCCCCTTGGGGCGCACCTGTCTTATTCGTAAAGAAGAAGGATGGATCACTTAGGTTGTGCATCGATTATAGAAAGCTAAACCAAGTGACAGTGAAGAACAGGTATCCCTTACCTCGTATTGATGATTTGTTTGACCAGTTGCAAGATGCATCAGTCTTTTCTAAGATTGATTTGAGGTCTGGTTATCATCAGTTGAGGATTCGGAGTGAGGATGTGTCCAAGACGGCATTCAGATCCCGTTATGGACATTATGAGTTTTTGGTCCTTCCTTTCGGATTGACCAATGCCCCTGCAGCGTTCATGGATCTCAAGAACAGGGTGTTTAGACCTTACCTAGATAGCTTTGTAGTGGTCTTCATAGATGACGTGTTGGTCTACTCTCCGGATGAGGCCACACACCGTCAGCATTTGAGGGTAGTATTAGAGGTTCTCCGTGAGCACAAGCTGTATGCTAAGTTCAGCAAGTGCGATTTTTGGTTGCGCGAGGTTCATTTCCTCGGGCATGTTATCTCTGGTGCTGGTGTTGCAGTTGACCCAGCAAAGGTCCAGGCAGTTATGGATTGAGAGATTCCCAAGACCCCTTCGGAGATTCGTAGTTTTCTGGGTTTGGCTAGTTACTATCGGCGATTCATTGAGGGATTTTCATCCATCGCCGTCCCATTGACTCAGCTTACCAGAAAGGGAGTGAAGTTTGTCTGGTCCGAGAAGTGTGAGAGTAGTTTTCAATTGTTGAAGACTAAGCTCACGTCAGCTCCGGTGTTAGTCTTGCCGAGCGGTGTAGAGGGTTTTGCTATCTACACGGATGCGTCTTGGATTGGCTTAGGCTGTGTGCTAATGCAGCAAGGAAGGGTAGTGGCTTATGCTTCTCGTCAGTTGAAGGAGCATGAGAAGAACTATCCGACTCATGATTTGGAGCTCGCAGCAGTGGTTCATGCACTAAAGATCTGGAGGCACTATCTTTATGGTGTTAGATTTGAGGTGTTTACCGACCACAAGAGCTTGAAGTATCTTTTCTCCTAAAAGGAATTAAACCTGAGGCAGAGAAGATGGATTGAGTTCTTGAAGGACTATGACTTCGACCTTCAGTATCACCCTGGGAAGGCGAATGTCGTAGCGGATGCTCTGAGTAGGAAGAGACCATCTCTCCAGCAGGACTGGAAGATGTTGGAGGATGCAGCTTGCGCGTTGTCTGAGTTAGAGCCATCGCTATGCCAGGCTTTTGTAGCTCAGTTATCCCTTAGGTCCTCGGTTTTGGATGAGGTGATTGAGCAACAGAAAGCCGACCCTAGACTCCTAGAGTTAGTGGGCAAGGTGGGCATTGCTCGTGATGAGGATGGTGTGATTAGATTTCATCACCGTGTCTGTGTCCCTGACTTGGTAGAGGTCCGTGAGCATGTGTTAGCGGAGGCTCATAGATCGCGATTCTCTATTCATCCGGGTAACACCAAGATGTACCAGGATTTGAAGAGGTCCTTTTGGTGGTCTGGCATGAAGAGGGATGTGGCAGATTATGTATCCCGGTGTTTAGTATGCCAGCAAGTAAAGGCCGAGTGACAGCGACCATCCGGCCTTATGCAAAGGATGGAGATCCCAGTGTGGAAGTGGGAAGCTATCACTATGGACTTTGTTTCGGGTTTGCCTCGATCTAGAAGGGGCAACGACTCGATTTGGGTAGTCGTAGATAGATTGTCGAAGACTGCGTATTTCTTGCCTATGAAGAAGAAGCAGTCGGTTGAGAGTTTAGCTAGATTGTATGTTAGTAGTGTGGTTAGATTGCATGGTGTGCCGAAGTCGATCATTTCGGATCGAGATCCGAGATTTACTTCGAGGTTGTGGAAGGGTCTTCAGCATGCGTTAGGTTCGGAGCTGAAGCTCAGTTTGGCGTTTCATCCCCAGACAGATGGACAGTCCGAGAGGACTATCCAGACGCTCGAGGATATGTTGAGGGCGTGTGTACTGGATTGGAAGGATGATTGGGAGCGTCATCTACCTCTAGTGGAGTTTGCATACAACAACAACTTTCATGCGAGCATTGGTATGGCTCCATTTGAGGCGTTGTATGGTAGGCCTTGCAGATCTCCTTTATGTTGGGAGGAGACCGGTGATAGGCAGCTGATCGGTCCGACCTAGTTCAGGAGACTTCGGATAAGGTCCAGCTTATCAGGAAGAGGCTTGTTGCGACGCAGGATAGGCAGAAGAGCTACGCCGACAACAGAAGGAAGGATTTGGAGTTCGAGGTGGGTGAACATGTCTTCTTGAAGATATCACCTACTCGTGGTGTCGTCAGATTTGGCAAGCATAGTAAGTTGAGCCCTAGGCTTATTGGCCCATATGAGATTCTCAGACGATTGGGCAACGTGGCATATGAGCTAGCTTTACCGCTAGCTTTAGCTAGTGTTCATCCCGTTTTCCACGTTTCAATGCTCAGGAAGTATGTCCGAGATCCATCTCATGTGATTAGTCATGAGGCAGTGGAGATTCAGCCAGATTTTTCGTATGTGGAGCAACCAGTAGCTATTCTTGACCGGAAGGTTCAGCATCTCCGGAACAAGAGTATTGCGTCAGTGAAGGTTCTATGTCGGAACTTCTTGCGAGAGGAGGCTACTTGGGAGCTTGAGGATGCGATGAAGAAGAAGTATCCCCGTTTGTTTGAGTAGTTTTGTTTAAACTTCGAGGACGAAGTTTCTTTAAGGGGGAGAGGGTGTAAGGCCATCGAATTTTGTTGTATTACTTTATTATGTGTAAATAATTCATGCTTGCGTATGCATAGATGTACATATCTATGTACGTATTAACTAGTTATACTTATGTGTGCATGCGTATAATTAGTTGTAAATAGTGTATGAATTGTGTGGTGGTAGTGTGTACATGATAGTATACATATTGCATGTAAGTATATAGAATATGCATGGATTTTCTGCATGTTTTGAGTTCTGGCCGAAGGACCCATTTGGCGTCCACATGGATGGACGTCCATGGTGAGTCAGCGTCCACCTCGATGGACGCTAATACTTAAGTCAACGGCCATGGATGTGGACGTTAATATCTCTGACCTGCATGCGTTGCAGACCCCGAAATTCCGGGGGCAAGCAAGCCCAGCAATTGGGGAGATGTCCCCAACGACTATCAGGCCATCCCATCACCTCTCCGGGGTTCCCCAAACCCCTCTCCTATAAACCAAACCCCCTTCTGCACCAGAAGAGTTCTCTTTGGCTCTTTGCAAGGAGAAGAGAGAAACCCTAGCTTCTGTGAGAAAAACCAGACTTTGCATGCTCTGATCCGGCAACTTGGAGCTTCATCCGGCGATCCCTTGCAACTGGAGGCCAGATTGGACCAAGGAGAAGGCTTCCCCGACCCCAGCTTGCTGTGGAGGTCGACCAAGAACCCGAAGGAGTGGTGTTTTGGAGACTTCTTGGGACTGCCCAAGGAGAGCTTCAACGACACATTTGACCCCTTTGGAGGTTTTGTGAGAGGCAAGTAACCCATACATTTCGTCCATGTATGAGTCTAGTAGAGTTTTACCATTTTTACAGATTTTCCTCGTGTCTTGGATCCTCATACTTCTCCTTCTTTTGGAGCTCGGGTCTGTGTTTTGCACAGACCTGAACTTGACGGCAAGACCCCTTGCAGTTAAGATCTTCAATTAACGGCCAACGATGTTGCCGCTAAGCTCCATTAACGGCCAGACTGTGCCGTTAAGTTCTTCAGGGCAGAACAATGAGCTGTTCTCCCTTTTATACGATTTATTTTCCGAAGTGTTTTCGCATGAGGATATAAAGTAATTGTTGTATGTTATGTGAAATAGATACAGTGATGTGTGGGGGAAATTTCTGTGCATTTGTGGATGGTAGGAGTTATTAGTTTTATTAAAATACATGTTGGAAGAAATGGTTGTACATATCTATCTACTGTTCACATGACCGTGAAGAATTTGAGTGCCCAAATTTTTATAAACCATGTATGTATGTGTCAGTCTATGCCCTGCAAATTTTGGAATTTTTCTAAGAGCATGTGATTTACTGAAATTTCTATTTTAAAAATAGAAAACCTGTGTAGGATTTGTAAAATTTACAGTAAATCATGTGATGTGCTATAAATCCGGAGAAAATTCTTGTAATGATGTGTATGTTAGGTTCAGGGCTGTGAACTGTCAAACTGGATATTCATGTTATGTTCCATGATAAATTGAATTATGAATGGCAGACAATTGAATGTTTTAATTTCTGTAAATGTAATATGACTCAGAAAAATCTGGAAATTTGTATGTGAGGTCATGAAACTGCAACTAGTGTGTGGTTAAAATTTCATGATATTTGGATAACTGTAAAGTGTATTATGAAATTTCCATGTGAAAACATGTGACAAATGCATGCTATCATGAATATGAGTTAATAATGTGATTGCCAACCTGATTAATGTGAGCTACTGAGTGTTTGATTTCTGTCAACAAATAGTATCATGGTTAGGAAAACAGAGCCATGTGCATATGTGAGAGAATGTAAAGACATGTGTAATATGTGTGTTAAAAATCGAAATGTGTAATGTGTAAAAGTGTGTGCCATGTGTGACACTGCTTCCATAGAGGGCCGTGGAACCGTACCATGGAAAAGTCCCCATGGGAAGGTTCAATGTGTTAAGATCCTAAGGGCATTAGGATGAAATCCTAGAGGTGGACAAGTACCACTGGTTAGGGTGGAGACTTGTTCTCCCGATCTGCGCAGTCCAAGAGTCGTCACTGTATTGCCTAGGTGACGTCTATGTGTATGTGTTATGTGATGTGTCCTTCTAATGGTGGTTTGGACTATGTGTCACGGCACTAAATTGTGAAATGCGAATGTGATTGTGTGTAAATTGTGTAGTGTGAATATGTGTAAATGTGCAATGTGTAAAAAGGGAACTATGTGAATGAGTAATTGTGTAGACATGTGAAACCATTATGTTAAATTGTGAAATTGTGGCCCATGATATGTTAATGTGAAATTATGTTATGACAGCAACCTAAAGGTGTTTATAAGAATGTTTTATGTGTGTAAAAATGCGTAGAATCCATGCTAGGAGCATTTCTTGCATATGTGTGAACAATTCCATGTTTAATTGCTATCGTGTTGTAATCAATTGGAATTGTAGCTCTCATGCAATAGGATGTGAATTGCTAAAGTATGTCAAAACAGCAACCTTAATGTGTATGAAATGATAAATGGCATGTGCAAGAATGTGTAGAAACCATGATAGGAATGTTTCCTTTTATGTAGGCAAGAATCTCATGTGTGGTTGCTTCCATGCTATAGCTTGATTTGAAATAGAGCTTTCATGTGATTGAATGAGTAGAAAGCATGTGATAGGATATTTATTTTAGAATGGCTTAAATCATGTACCATGTGTTTTAAATTTTGTAGAATTGTCATGATAAGTTGTCTTTTATCAATGTCCAAGCATGCTATATGTTTTGCTTTGTAAATTGAAATGAAAAACCTACTGTGATATATGCATGTATGAGGTGTGTGGTGTTATTTGTTGAGTCTTTTAGACTCATTCCTTGCTTCGGCGTACAAGTTTAGTTGGTGACCCTACATCGTTAGAGGAGACCGTGGAGAGTGACTCCGAGCGTGGCGAGTAGCCTGGTGGAGTCGTCATCGTGACATTTTGCTTTCATTGTATGTAATTGAGGCATTGTAATGAAACTATTATGTAATTGTGGACAAGTTATGTAATCTGATTTTTAGCACTTTATTTACGTGGACGTTAGTTATCTTTAAATTGTTATTTGAATCATGTATGTTAAATGTGGATGATGAAATGAAGACAAGTAGTTCTTTTGCTTCCGCCACCCTGTATTTATATTTATGAGCATCTCAATCATATGTTATTGTTGGGTAAATGCCCCACTGTGATAACGTTCACTATACCGACGTGGGTTGGTATAACCGTACTGGTATAATGAGGGTCGTCACACAGCCGACGGCATACCCAGCTTTTAGATGTTATAATTGTGGGCAGCCAGGACATTTAGCAAGGAATTGTTCGTATCCTCGAGAACAGACTTATGGTAGAGGGACCCAGCAACAGCAGCAGCCCTTTCAGCGGTCAACAGAGCAAGGCAGAGGTGCACCATACCAGAGAGGAGGACGAGGTCGAGTGATGGCAGTTACCAGAGCTCAGGCGGAGGCATCCAATCTCATTGAAGGTATACTATCTTTCTTTGATTTTACTGCTAGAGTATTAATTGATCCGGGTGCTTCCCATTCATTTATTTCCGAAGATTTTCTGGATAGTATGGTACTTCCCTTAGAAGAAAAGTCTTGTGAGTTGGTAGTGGAAATTCCTTCTGGAGGGTATTTGTTGACTTCCTGCTTTTTAGAAGATGTCCCGATAGTGATTGATGGGAATCAGATGCGGCAAGATTGTATGCTCTAACATTGAAAGAATATGATGTGATTCTGGGGATGGATTGGTTAGAGGCCTATGGAGCATTGGTTGATTGTAGAAAGAAGAGAGTCAGATTTTGCAAACCCGGTGGTGAGGTGTTTGAATTTCAAGGTATGCCTTTTTACACTCGCAAGTTTATTATTTTTGCACTTAGATCTAGAAAGTTAATTAATGCGGGATGTGTAGCGTACCTTATTTCTATTAGTCTAGTTGAATCTAGTAAATCTGTAGATTCAGTGCCAGTGGTTAGAGAATTTACAGATGTGTTCTCAGATGAGTTGCCAGGATTAGCTCCGCATAGAGAGGTAGACTTCACAGTTGAATTGCAACCAGGCAGTTTACCTATCTCTAAAGCACCATATAGCATGGCCCCAGCAGAATTGAAAGAGTTGAAAAAGTAATTGCAGGAATTATTGGAAAAAGGTTTTATTAGGCCTAGTCAATCACCATGGGGAGCGCCAGTGTTATTTGTTAGAAAGAAAGATGGCAGTTTAAGAATGTGTATAGATTTCAGGCAGTTAAATAAAGTTACAATTAAAAATAAGTATCCACTTCCTAGGATTGATGATTTATTTGATCAACTGCAGTCAGCCAAAGTATTTTCCAAGATAGATTTGAGATCAGGATATCATCAATTGCAGATCAGAGAAGAAGACATTGAGAAGACAGCTTTCCAGACTAGATATGAACATTATGAGTTTGTTGTGATGCCTTTTGGATTGACAAATGCACCTGCAACATTTATGAATTTGATGAACAGAATATTTCATCAGTATTTGGACCAGTTTATAGTGGTTTTTTATTGATGATATATTGATTTATTCAGCATCAGAAGAAGAGCATGCAGCTCATTTGCGAACTACTTTGCAGATATTGAGAAATCATCAGTTATTTGCTAAATTTAGTAAATGTGAATTTTGGTTGAAGGAGATTCAGTTTCTGGGTCATGTGATATCAGGTGAAGGTATTGCAGTGGATCCAGCCAAAGTTGAGGCAGTAATGAAGTGGGAAGAGCCAAAGACTGTGTTTGAGATTAGGAGTTTTCTAGGTTTAGCAGGTTATTACAGAAGATTTATCCAGGATTTTTCCAAGATAGCAGCACCAATGACAAGGTTGACAAGAAAAGGTATTCCTTTTGTGTGGTCCCCGGAGTGCAGGTGCAGTTTTGCAGAGTTGAAGAAAAGGTTGACATCAGCACCAGTTTTAGAAATTCTGTCGGGCAGTGGTAGATTTGTTCTGTTTACAGATGCATCCAGGAGAGGTTTGGGTGCAGTTTTGATGCAGCATAGTAAAGTGGTTGCCTATGCCTCTAGGCAATTAAAGAAGCATGAGGAGAATTACCCTACTCATGATTTAGAGTCGGCAGCAGTTGTCTTTGCATTGAAAATTTGGCGGCATTATTTGTATGGTGAAAGATTTGAGATTTTTACTGATCATAAAAGCTTAAAATATATTTTCTCTCAGAAAGATTTGAATTTAAGGCAACGCTGATGGATGGAATATTAAAGGATTATGACTTTAATTTGGCATATCATCCAGGCAGAGCAAATGTGGTGGCATATGCATTGAGCAGAAAAGCGGTTATGAATCAACTTATGATCAGAGAATGGAAACTTTATGAGGATGTGGCGGAGAATTCTTTTCATGTACCAAGTAGTCAACGCAGAGCAATATTAGCAACTAGTGCAGTGGAGCCTTCTCTTGACTGGCAGATAGCAGAGGCACAGAAAGCAGATATTCTCAGAATGGATGAAGTAAATTTGGGGCATGATAATGTGGTCAGACTAAAAGGACGATTGTATGTCCCAGAAGATACAGAAATTAGACAGAAGGTTTTAAAAGAAGCTCACAGATCAAGGTACACCATCCACCCAGGCAGCACTAAAATGTATCAAGATATGAAAATGCATTTTTGGTGGCCGCATATGAAGAGAGAAATTGCAGAGTTTATAACCAGATATGCAGTATGTCAGCAGATTAAAGTAGAGCATCAGAAGCCAGGAGGATTGTTGCAGCCATTACCCATTCCGCAGTGGAAGTCGGATGACATAGCAATGGATTTTATTGTTGGTTTGCCCAGCTCATCAGGTCATAATGCAATATGGGTTTTTGTGGATAGATTGACCAAGGTTTATAGATTATTACCAGTTAGCATGACATGGTCAGTTGATAGATTAGCTAAGCTGTATGTAGAAAGGATTGTACCTTTGCATGGAATACCAGTCACTATAGTTTCAGATCGAGATCCTCGATTTACTTCAGGCTTTTGGAGGAGTTTGCAAAGAGTAGTCGGCACAGAGCTAAGGTACAATTCAGCATATCATCCACAAACTCAAACCATTGAAGATATGTTGAGAGCTTGTTGTCTTGTGTAGGGAGGCATTTGGGAGTGTCATTTAGGTCTGGTTGAGTTTGCATATAACAACAGTTACCACTCAAGTATTGGGATGGCACCTTATGAAGCCTTGTATGGCAGACCGTGCAGATCACCATTAAATTGGCATGAAGTAGGAGAGAGACAGATTTTGGGCCCATAAATGATTCGTCAGTGTGCAGAAATAGTAAGATTCATCCAAGAAAAGTTGAAAACAGCCCAGAGTCGCCATAAGAGTTATGCAGATGTTAGACGTAGACCATTGCAGTTTGAGGTTGGCAAATATGTATTTTTAAAGGTGTCTCCTACTAAAGGTGTATTAAGATTCAGTAAGAAAGGCAAGTTGAGCCCGAGATATGTTGGGCCGTTTCAAATAAAAGAAAGAATGGGTGAAGCAGCTTATAAATTAGATTTGCCAGCAGATTTTACAGATGCACATGATGTATTTCATGTTTCAATGTTAAGAAAATATATCAAAGATCCAACCCAAGTTGTCAGTTATCAAAGAGATGATTTGAAGCCCAACATGTCAATGCGGGAATATCCAGTGAAAATTTCAGGCCACAGAACCCAACCCAAAAACTCAGAAATAAAGAAATTGAGTTGGTAAAGGTTAGATGGGAGAACAGACAGGGTGGTGAAGATACTTGGGAATTAGCTGAAGAAATGAGAAAAGCGTATCCATACTTGTTTGAGTAAGTCTTTATTTCTTTTTAGGTGATAGTATCATATGAATTGAATTGAAAATTTGATAGTTGGCTTTTGTTTTAAATTTCGAGGATGAAATTTCTTTTTAGGTGATAGTAATGTAACGTTCCAACCGTTCGAATCGTCTTTGTGTGGTTATGGAGGCCAGTGTGTGGCCGATGACGTGTGTGTGGCAGATGATTTCCGCAGGTTATGAGATTTTGCCCAAAGCGCTCACTGTTTCTCGGTTCCTAACGCGATAGTGAGGGGCGTTGCATTTTGATCGCGACAACCCATAGCGCCACGTTCATGGAACCGCTAGTTTAAGTGAACGTTTGCATGTCTGCCGCGTGTCGCATGCTGGGCGCACGGACTGACGTCAGCAGGCTTAAGGCGACAGCCTAAAGCGTCGCGTTCAGGTCACGACTTATAAGGGCGTCGCGTTCTTAACTGCACTGCATTTTTAAGTAACCCTAGCAGAACAGAGCTCACGGGAGCTCTGCTCGGCCAGGGGGTTTTTCCTGTGGGAATTTCGGGCGATTCGGCTTGTTAGTGGTCGGTTTGACGAGCTTTCACTGCGAGGACGCTAAGTGGAGCGGAGGGAACATCGTACGAGCTTCGTTCTTTGCATTCTTCGCGAAGGTAGGGAGATTTCCAGTGGTTTGATCCGTAGATCGCCCGTGTGATGTGGATAATGTGTTTCCTGCTTTCTAAATCTTAGATAGCATGTGTAGGAACACATTAAAGCATGAAAATGGAATGGAAACCGTAGGTTCTAAAGAGTTTGGGGTGATCCGAATGATGGATTTCGGATTAGGGTTCGCACCTGCTAAGGCGTCGACCCTTGGTGCTGCGACCATGTCGCGACACAGTGATGCATCGCGTTTAGAAGGTGACCCATCGTGCCGTCGCATTATGAAGGCGACGCAGTACCCTGTCGCGATAACAGCCAAATGTAGTTATTCATAAATGCATATAAGTGTTTGATTATCCGACTAGTGTGGTTCATGGTATGTGATGATAGTAAAGGTGCATTGGCACTCTCTCAGCGCTCGGGGAGCGTGTGGCGTGTGGTTTATATGGTGTTCACGTGGTTTGCGTGGAAGTTTCACGTGGCTTGTGCGTTGTACATGTGGTTTCTGTGTACCTGGTGTGTAGTTTGACGCCTTTCGTGGATACCTCTTCAGTTGGAAGCCCCAGGTTTTGTGTGAGCCAGGCACGTGTGTGTGCTCGGGGATTGTCCCAGTACTGGATACCAATGAGGTCTTGTCGTCTTCCTGGACACCCTCACTCTTGTGTTGAGTAGTACATCCGGCTGAGGGAAAGACGACAGTGGGACAGCGACTAGAGAGAGTTTGTTGTGTTGTCGCTTGTAGCGCGCTCGTAGTTGGGGGAGACGGACACCAGTAGATGTACTGGACCCCAGCTAGTCCTGTTTTCCAGTGTCTCACTTTAGGGAGCTCGGGCCAGAGTCCCTAAAGGTGCCAAGCATGGGCCTGCGAGGTGTGTGACTTGCAGGTTGTGGTGGTTTAGCTGGACTCCACAGTTCTTTGTACTTGTTTAGTGGAGCGGTAGTTGGACCTTTCGTCCGTGGTTGCGAGGCTGAGAGGTAGTCCTGTGTGGTTTATCTGGGTCAGTAATTGGTGTCGCGAACCAGTTGACGTGGCCCGAGTGTGGCGTTTCTCTACAGTAGCTTGTACACCTGTTTGGTTTTGTTGTTTATTTATTTACGTCGATTCCTATTAAGCAACAAATGGTAAGTGGTACTTACAGTTTTACATCCTGCTAGATAATATTATAAATTGTTAGTATAGCATTTCCTGCTTTGCTACATGTGTTGGTTTGCTCGGTTTCTAGGGAGTTTCCCTACTGAGCCAGTGACTCGAGAGGCTCACCCCTACCTCCTACCAGGTGAGGGAAATCAGGAGATTTCGCACCCGTCGTCCAGTGGAGGGGTCAGCACCACCAGCAGTGTAATTTTACTTTTCTGTTGTTCACCTCGGGGTATGCCCCAAGTTCTGTTGTAGTTGGTTACAGTTGTACTGCAGCTATGCCTCTTTTGGGTCTGTCGACAGGAGCTTGTCATCTTGCTTTTCAAGGATTATTCCTTCATTTTCATCATCAAACCTGCGAGCTGTTGCGCTGTTAGTTTTTGCCTTTAACTCATCAAAAATAACATGTGGAGTTTCTTCCATAGTTCTATTTTTGTCATTAAACACTCTATCAGCTCTAGAGTGTTCAGAATAGACTAGAAAAATATCTAGATCACTTTTGGCTTCAAATTTATCTAAAATCAATTTATCATTATTATGAATAAAAACTTGGAGCCAAAGATCCTGAAGTACCCAATGCTGGGTTTCTTACCTTTCAAGAGCTCATATGGGGTTTTCTTCATTACAGGTCTTACCTTGGCTCGATTGAGGATGTAGCATGAAGTATTCACTGCTTCTGCCCAAAAGCTCCTTGTGAGTTGGCTTTCAACCAGAAGAGTACGAGCCATTTCCACCAAGGTTCTATTTTTTCTCTCCACAACTCCATTTTGTTCCGGAGTCCTTAGTGAAGAAAACTTGTGATCAATTCCTTGGTTCCTGCAAAATTCAAAGAATGAATTATTGTCAAACTCTCCCCCATGATCAGTTCAGATTGAGCATATTTTTTGTGTGTTTCCATGCTCAATCTTATTGAAGAACTCTTCAAAGATATCAAGTGCTCATTTTTGTGAGCCAGAAATTTAACCCAAGTGAACCTAAAGAAATCATCTACAATGACAAACCCAAAACATTTGCCATTAAGACTGGGTGTTCTTGTAGGTCCAAATAGGTCCATGTGCAACAATTCACAAGGTTTTGAAGTGATAATAGGAGCATTTGATTTGAAAGACTTTCGGGTTTGTTTTCCCTGTGCACATACATCATAAAAACTTTCATTTTTATTGAACTGAATTTCAGGAAGTCCACTTACCAATTTCATCCTCATGATCTTGTGCAAGACATTGTAGCTTGCATGACCTAGCCTACGATGTCACAGGGTCAATTCATCCTGTTTATTTGCAACAAGACAAAAATTGTTGTTTTCTGGTTCATCTAAATTAACTAAATAGATGTTATTCACTTTTTTTCCAGAAAACTTGAGACTTCTTGTTTCTTTATCAACAATTTGACATGCATTCGATTCAAAGATGACTTTATGGCCTTTATCACACAATTGGCTAATGCTAAGAAGATTGTGATTAAGACCATCAACTAGTAACACATTGTCTATAGAGTTAGAGGCATACTTACCAACCTTACATGTGCCAATGATTTGGCCCTTATTGTTACCTCCAAAGACAACTTGCCCTCCATCTTTTTCCACCAGCAAACAGAATTTTTCTTTATCGCCCGTCATGTGCCTCGAGCAGTCACTATCCAAGTACCATTTGTTTTGATTTTGGGCTGCTATGCATTCCTGCATAGATGGATCAGACAAGAGGTTTTGGTACCCAAATTACTTTGGGTCCCAATATTTTATTCATGCCAAAAAGTAAATGCTTTGGAATCCAAACTTGTTTGCATTTCAGTTTGTACAAATTATTCCAGCATTGTTTTTCAGTGTGGCCAAGTTTTTTACAGACATTGCATGATGAAGTTTTACTCAAAACATATCTTTTGCTGATATGTTGAACTTGTGCATGCATCTTACCTTTTTGTTGCTTATTTGACATTTTATTTTCTGCAGATTTCCAGTTCTGTCGACAGGGCTCTTTGGATCTGTCGACAGTTTTCTTAGAGTGTTGAACAAATGAAGTCTTTTGATTATGTTGTTGTTGCTTACCCTTAGCTTGAGTATTCTTGCACTTGGGTGGAACTTGTTTACTTGTACTTAGACTACGATCAACAAAAGATGTGATCAATTTTTCTCCAAGTTTCTTTTATTTTTCTGGTTGAAATCCAAGTCCATGCTTTGTCACATTTGTTTTAACACCCAAAACAACATCAAGATTTTCTTTTCCTTTCACAAATCTTGAGAGATCATCAGATTTACCTTTTATTTCTTTCTGAGCTTGTTCCAACTTTTTCTAAATCTCTTGATTTTTAAGTTGGAGAGTTTCAACTGATTTGCTTAACACTTGTTTTTCCTTTTCATTTCTTGCAATTTTTCTTTCATGCAATCCATTTCTTGATAGTGACCTTCATGTTCAATTTTTAGAAATTCAATTTCTTTAGACATGATTGCAAGTTGTTCATCAGTGTTTGTGCTATACACAAGATTAGTGAGTTTCTTTTTCAGTGCTTTATTTTCAGACTTGAATTCACAAAATTTTTCAAAGAGCAAAGTATATGCCTCTTCCCATTCATCAACTGTATAGTTTTCAAAGGAAGAGTTTACCTCAATTGAGTCTTCACTCCTTGCCATTAAACACTGAATTTCTTCATCTCCAGAGCTTCCTTGAGCATTGTCGTCTTCATCTTCATCACTCCAAGTCGCCATCATTGCCTTGGCTTTCTTGAAGGTGAATTTGTCCTTTTTTAGCTTCTTCTTGAGATCTGGGCATTCACCTCTCATGTGCCCTGGTTTCTTGCACTCATAGCATACAATCATGTTAGATTTCTTGTTAGACTCAAGCTTATTTGTAAAATCTTTCTTTGGAAAAGTTTTGGAGTTACCTGAGCCTTTCTTTTTGAACCTGAGAAATTTTTTGAACTGTCTAGTGAGCATTGTTATCTCATCATTCTCACTATCACTAGACGATTCAGATTCATCACTTTCCTATTGTGCCTCTTTCTTAGAACTTGAAGAACTTTTGTTAGACGCTTTTAAAGCAATGGATTTCCTAGGAATTACCTCAGTTTCTTTTCTTTTCAGATTTATTTCATACGTCATCAGGGATACAATTAGTTCATCCAATTTCATTGTGGAAAGGTCTTTAGAATCCTCAATGACAGTGGCCTTAGTATGCCAAGAGGATGGAAGAGACCGAAGTATCATCCTAACTAAGTCACTTTCTGAGTACTCCTTTTTAAGACCTTTCAACCCATTTATTATAAGCATGAATCTAGCAAACATATCTGAAATGGTTTCTTCATTTTTCATTTTAAACATCTCATATTCAGATACTAGCATGCTTGCTTTGGTTTCACTTACCTCAGACATACCTTCGTAAATGAGCTCAAGCTTGTCCCACATTTCTTTTGCCGAGTTATATGTAGAGACTCTTGAAAACTCCTTGGGATGCACGGCGCACTGCATCATGTTCAATACGCTCCAATTCAAGGTACCTTTCCGAATCTATTCTTGAGTCCAGGTATCTTCGTCAGCGGGCAACTCATATGCTCCCTTGCTGACGATTTTCCACAGCTCGTAGTCTTGAGCTCTCAGAAAAACCTGCATACGATTTTTCCAATACAGATAGTCAGTGCCATCAAAGAAGGGTGGCCTGGACATTGAGTGTCCTTCAGCCATAAACCCCTTGTTAGTTTCCATGAGATCGAATTTCTCCTGATCGTGAGATCAAGCTATTAAAGCAGTAAATCGGAGAAACCTCACTCTGATACCAATTGAAAGGATATGCGAAACTATCTTAAACAGTAATCTAGAAGGGGGTTGAATAGATTACTACCAATTAGAAACACTATGGCCTTCTTTTTGATCAAACACTGACTTATCAAAAGCTTAAACAGATTTATATAGAATTTAAACTCTGATGTGTGTGCTTATTGTGAGTAGAACGAACAACAACCTATCTAGCATGTGAGTAATCAACGTGCCTACCAAACATCTATCGTAAAACGTTCAAACCATAGGACACGAAGATTTAAGGTGGTTCGGAGTACACAACTTGTGTATCCTACGTCCACACACACACGCAGAACAACTGCTTATGAGCTAGTTCAACTCTACAACAGATACACCCATGTTGTCTGATGCAAACACGCAATCAGAACAACAAACCACACATGGATCAAGCACAAGGAACGCTTGAACCACTACCACACACATAAAGATGTAAAAAGTAGAAGAAGAGAAGAGTTCTGAGTTTTAGAAACAAATCCAGATGAAGAACTCTTCTTGGTGATCGTCCAGAAGAATTCCAAGCTTCGTGTAGATGATGCCCAGTAGATGGAGAAGCTTGAATTGTGGACGAACTGACTTCAATCCTGCTCGAAGAATAGATCTTCCTTGTTCTGAACAGAGAGTTGAAGCAGAGCAGCAGGGAGAAGCTCTTCTTTTGGGTTTTGCTTAGGGTTTTGATATGGTGGCTTCTTGCTGCGAAAATACCTCCATATATTCTATATATATTGGTGTCCAAGTATGGAGAGACGTGCTAAAAGAAAACACCCTAATATAGAACATATCCATATCTCGTATCTGACTTTTCTCTTCATCTGTCGATAGGCACTTTATATCTGTTGACAGCTGCTGCAGACTTCTAGTTTTCCAGAACCATGATCTTGCTAGAAAGGCCTTATCTGTCGACAGGTGATTTCTGTCTGTCGACAAGCAGCATGTATCTATCGACAGGTACCTTGCATCTGCCGACAACTACTGCTCCATTTGATCTTCCAGTAGTTTGTTTGTTCCTGGATGACCTATCTGTCGACAGGGACCTTCATGGCTGTTGACAGGTGATCACTTGAAGTCCTTTTCTTGTTCTTTTGCTCTTTTATTTGGATGCTTGTCTTGTATGCATTCACACCTACATTGAAAAGAATTCTTAATGATATGTAATGAATATATAGATGATCAATAGAAGCATGATGGTCATTTATTCATCTCGTTCATGTCTTTGTCATTTTTATTATCCAACATTTATACAACATCAATTATGTCACTCATCATAAAAAACATTTAAGCACATGTCATCATACACATTGTAACCCAACATTAAAAAGATAAGTGGGAACTAAAACCCCGAAAACATTGCCTGATAAAAAGAAAAGAATCTGGAAGGTCTGGAGGAGAGAGAGGAAAGAAAGGGCCGTGAGGGGCCGAAAGGAGGGATGTGCCACGTGGGGCACAGAGTGGAGATGTGCCGCGTGGGGCATTAGAAGGAGATGTGCCACGTGGGGCACTACAAGGAGATGTGCCACGAGCGACATAGTGAGGAGGGTGGAAACAATGGGATGTGCCATGTGGGGCATGGAGAGGAGAAGGGCGTAAAAATAATGATATGCCAGGAGGGGCAATGAGGTAGAGAGTATGGAGTACAAAAAGGGGTGTGATGCCCAGTATATGATTGTGGATCATAAAAAAGATGGAAATAAAATACCTCCCGTGGAGAGGGAATGTGGAGAACCCACAGGACAGTGCTAAGTAGCACAAAAGAGGATGTGGATGGAGATAAGGGAGGTGGAGGTGGTTTTTAGCCTTGCCCGACGTTTGCATTTCCGCTTGAGAATCGGCTTTTGAACCCTCATATACTTCCTCATCTACTTTGCCCAACGGGCGAATAGTCTAGCTCTTCTCACATGTCTTGAATGGCTCTCATTAATTGGAGTATTGACTTTTGTTGGAGTTTCAAGCGACAGCGGCAACTCCCTTGGAATATAGTTAAAGGAAAGAGTGGGGGGTTCCACTGGTAGAGTTGGAAACAACAATAGAGGGACCGTGCCCAAAGATTGTATCATGTTTGATAGGGAAAGGGGCACGTGCCCTTGGGTAATTGAATTTTCCAACTTTTTGGCTTTGGAATGTGTGAGCACAATTTTAATGGTTGACCCCTTCACTGGAGTGGGAAGGTTCATAACAAATGTGTGCGGGGTCATGAAAGCATGGAGGTAGAATTTCCCTATGAGTATTTGGAATTTAACATAGTTGGCAACTTGGATGATTGGCATATTTTTAGATGGCCTCTTAACGGCAAAGAATGGAGGGGAGGACTGCCACTCAGTGAATGTGCCCGGTATATTGACAATGACTGGCATGCATGGAATATATTCTTGGATTTTGAAAAGCACGCCCGGTCTCGGGACTTCCTTCTCTTGCTGACCTTACTCATTGCTCATTGGTTGTTTGCACCTGCTCCGTTGGATGGGGGTGGTTATAGTGAATGGAGTGGAAGGTCGTGTGGTTGGTGGAGGTATGATAGGGAGTGTTTGCTCAGGTTGAGTTGCCAATGGTGTAGGCATAATGGTAGGTGTAATAATGGGTTTAATGATTGGTGGAGGCTTAATAATGGAGGGTTTGGTAATTATGGATGGTAGTGTGGGAGGGGTAGGTAAATGGTGTACGAACATGACTTCGGAGGGTTCATCTTCGTAACACCAGGAAGTTTCGTGGATGGGTTGGTTATTGACAACTTTAGCGCGAGCAATTGGTTGTGGTGGAGGTGGGGGTTGTTGTGGTGAAGGAGTAGGTACGACAATGGGACTGGGTGCAACATAGATTGCTGGAGCTTCTTCATTGATTGGGGCGTTGATTGGCCCTATTGGAGGTTGAACTGTCCGAGGAGGACGGATTAGTGGACGCCTGGGTGGAAGCATGTTGGTGTATGGGGATGTATATGGAGGTGTATATGAAGTGGATGTTTGGTGAGGTGGATGGTGGATAACGTCCACTGATCCGTTGAGCCTTAAATCTTGTTGATTAAATAATGCCATGATTGGGGAGTCCATTAGATGTGTCTGAATGTAACATCCCCACTCATAGAGCTTTTCCATTGTATCAATCTTGTTCATGGCCAATATGTGCTTGAACCTCGGAGTAGAGTTTGAAATGATGATTTTAACTTACTCTGACTCTAATAGCACATGTTGCATTCTAGTGGCCATTGACCTCCAATGGTCAGCAAATTGTACAAATTCCTCATCAGGCCTCATCTTCTTGGATGCTAGATCCGTGATGGAGAGAGATGGGCTGACACAGTCTTTGTACCTTTGAAGGAATTTCTTGTACAAGATGCGGAAGTCCTCTGCCTCTCTTTGCTCTAGGGTGTAGAACCATTCAAGTGCAGGGCCGTCAAAAGATTTTCTAAATAAATATGTCAAAGTTATTGGATCTCGTTGCCAACGAGATGACTCATAGAGGAATTCTTTAACATGAATAAAGAGATTGCTCATGCCATTGTACAGTCGGTACGATGGTATCTCCGAGGGATGTATGTGTACCTTAGGGAGAGCCGACATAGCGGCAACAGGGTCACCTATGGAGTGTGAGAGCTTATTCAATTATTTCTCCATATTGTTCAATTTATGGAGAAGAGCATGTTGGAGTGAAGTATCTTGCCACTGGGCATGTGAGGATGTACATGAGGGAAGCCGTGAATAAGTGGGCCTTCCCAAGGGTTGGTCCGTACGGATCGGAGCATAGGAGGTAAAATGGCCAGGGGATCGAGATGAAGGATGTACAGGAGGGGGTGGCAAAGTCGCCGAAATATACAAATGTGGGTGCCTGGGAGAAGGAGAGGGAGGAGGAGTCACACCCTCAACTAAAAATTGAATCATATTTAATTGTTGAGGGGTGAGTTGATCTATGGCATTCAGGACATTTTGTACATGGGAATCATGGTAGGGCGAAGGCTCTCTCAGGGTTTTGATTAGAGTTAAATTCGAGGGAATATCAAGTTGGTTAGTGCACAGTGTGCACACATGACCATAAGATGTTGAAGTTTGTCCCTCACGGTGGTGAGATGGACGAACATAGGATTGACAAGAGGGAGACTTGTAAGATTGAAAGGTCTAGCCATCTAAACTATCCTCATAGTCCACATAATTGAAGTTGACATGATGATATGAATCCATTTTTAAACAAGGCAAACAAACAAACAAGTAGAACAACAAGATGTGAATCAATCAATAGAGTTCAAACAAGTTGTAATGTTTAGCGCCTGTTTTAAGAGTTTCACAATTAATTAAATGGATTTGAAGGGTATTATGTCACTCCAAGTGAGATCTTAGTTGAATGGATTTAGATACTTCGGGATGCAACTAAAATCACCTCTTACCACGTAGTAGGATGTCTAAACTCGGGTCAATAGTAAGGTACAACTTGCTCGGTCCACCGTGAGGGAGTCCACGGGGTACAGAGACTTATGGAGGTCTTGGTAAAGGTCCCCTAGTCCAATGAGACAGAATGTCCAAAGGAGAGGTCGCCCTTACCAAGAAGGAGTATGGAGCCTAGGATATGAGGGAAGGAGGTCCCCCGAACAAATGCAAAATGTTATGTATGCAATAGATATAACACAGAGTGTTCCGGATGGCAAAGGGTCACGCTCTGTCCACAGTCTGAATCGCGACGGACAGAGATGTCGCGACTCAAAGTGAATTGCGTCCAGTCACCTGGTCGCGGATCTGAGAGCCCAGATGGTTGTCAGAGCTGCGTTTGGTTCCTATGGACAGAATGTAGACAGAAACGTGACGAACCAATCCATTGCAGAATAAAGAAAAACATGACCAATTAACTGGTCGTGTATCAAACAGTGTATCGCGACCACTGTGTGTCAGTCGCGGATTCAAAAGGCCACTCGAGAATTAAAAATGAACTGAAATCAGAAGTATATGTACAAAAATCAACACACAAGCATGGATTTGCATGGTATAAGCATAGAGAGCATGAAGTACACAATCTCAAAAGTATGGATCAACTCATCATTATTTCATTTTTTTTATTTCTCAAATTTTCTTTGGGGAGTCTAAAATTGGCAAATCACAGAGGGAAGATGAGGAGGAAAAGAAGGAGGGGAACGCGAGGCTGACAAGGGAAGGGTGCCACGTGGGGCACGATAGAGTGGGTAATCAAAGAAAGGCAGAACGAAGTCCCACTGTGATCGCCAATTTGTAGATCTCAACTATCATCTTAAAAAGACTCAAGTCTCCACAAAGAAAATATGAAGAAAAATAAAGAGGAAGATGGAGCACAACTCCTTTATGTGTTCGTGATCGCTAGACACACGTGGGTGTCTAAGGAGTATAAATAAAGAAATGCAGCAAGTGCAAATAAGGAGTGATCACGAGAAATACCTTTAGTGGAGAGATTGGAATGATGGGGTTCTTCTCTTCTTCTACGAACACGGCCGGCCATGGTAGAAGGTCTCTTCAATTTGATTACCCTTGTTTGGCTTTTTAAACCCCCAAAGACATAGGTAAGAAGCATGCATGTTGTGTGTGATGAAAAGATTACGTGTGATGTGCAAATGTGCATTTTAGTGGAGATCTCAACGTGGTGAGATATGCATGGATAAATTAAAATAAAGAAAACGCAAAAGGGAGATTTATTGGTATGTGGACTTCACTTCATGGCATGATTTGTATGGATAGATTTAATTGTATGTGATGGCCTTTGACATGGTGATTAGAATAAAGAGAGATGATAAAAGAGAGAAAAATATTAATAAACAAATAGGGAGGAATTAGGAGAAGAGATTTTTATTTTAACAGGAGATTAAAATCTATAGGAAGAACAAACAGAGAGTGGAGAGATTAAAAGAGTTTAAAAGAAAAGAAATTAAAAGGGAAATAAGAGAAATAGTGAGAAGATGGATAGATATTAAGAAAAAGAATAGGAAAGAGATCGTGGGAGAGAGAAGGATATGAGAGAGAGAGGGGGATAATATTAAAAAAAAGAAGAAAAGAAAGAGGAGGAGAGAGATCGGTGAGGAGGAGGAGGAAGATATGAGAGAGAGGGAAGGGGATAATATTAAAAAAAGAAGAAGAAGAAGAAGAGAAGGAGGAGACGCATCTGAGCGGCACGGGCACTTCTCCCACACGGGCACTTCTCCCACAGTTGGCTTCTCTCACAGATCGAGCATTAAGCTTTGGGGAAGAGAGAGAAAGAACTCTTGAGCATTGGGGCATTAGGGAGGACAAACAGAACGAGAGACACTATTTACGCGGGGGGGGGGGACGCATCTCGAGGTGAAAACACATTATGATTAAAAAATCTAGCTCAAAGTTTGAGATTTAATACGACTGATTTAAAAATACGATCAGGTGACCAGACTCATATTAGACAGTCTTTTTAAAGAAGATTTTGTTGCAAAAAAATTCACCCCAAAATCATGACGTATCAAATCGTCGCGTATTAGAATTGCCAAAAATAAATTTTAGAAAGATTTAAAATCGCGATCAAGTGGTCGCCATTTCAAATGATTTTCCTTACCTTATTTACGTTGCCACCACCCCCATTTCAAGAAATCAAAATGGCCACCATTTAACTGGTCGCCCTTTTGATTTACCTTTTTTCGTAGCCGCCGCCATTCCATTTGATTTTTTTTAATTTTTCTTTTGAAAAATATCTTTAAAAATGTCACAAAATGTCATAAAAATCTAAACAAATATCTAAAAATAGAAAAATATGAGAAATTGATAAAAATAAGAGATCAATAATAAATTGTAATTTGGAGGGCCACTTGGCATATTTCAGTATAACATGAGATTTACTCATTATGGTGTCATTTTTGGCGTGTCTACAGCTGCCACGTCTTGACGTTTGTTTTGCAAGGGAGTGAGACAGAGAGACACGAAATGGAACGTAGTGGAATGAAATGTAGTGTAAATGAATAAACAAAATAAAATCAGTGTTGGAGACTAAAAGATGTCGGAAGGTGACATTTTGGCTATCCTGAAAAAACAACCATGTTCAATGAGAAATTAAATTTAAATGACTAATTAACCAAAAAATTCATACTGTAAAATTTTATTGCCATCCAATTCTAAAGAGAAGAACTGGCTATTATAATTGACATGCTTACATGCTGCATGTTCGAATGAACAACGTGATTTCTGCATGTTAAGATTTATTACCTAATGAAGAGAACAGAATCACCAGCTTTAAGCCGTTTTGCTCCCACAAAGACACTCCAACCAGATGTCAGAAGGTGACTTTTTGGCTGTCCTGGAAAAACAACCATGTTGTCTATCCAGTCTGCTAGTATCTGAAACAATATACCTGGCAGTCAAAGCTTCTTTTTTATAGATTGGACAACTGTTAAATATCATTTGGTCTAACATTTTTGTGCATTTACAATGGAGTTTGTATGATTGTCTTTTTAAGGTTTCAAGTTCTTAACAATTCATCTGAATCCTCTCACACATCTAAGAGAAAGAGAGACCAAGTTAAAACAATAAAAATGCAAGAAAAAAATGCAAGAGAAACAGTGTATGCAAAATTACTCATGAATAAAAAAGAAAGATTTAAAATATGCATCTCCTAGCGAGTGTTTTTAGAAGCAATCCACCAGAGTAAGCTCCTTGTTGTGGTTCCAATCTCCTCAAAAACCAACCAAAAATAATCCGCAAAAAAAAGAAAGAAAAAGATAACATTAGAAGCTCCAGCCTAAAGTAAATTAGAAAGACTAAACCCTTGAATGTCTCAGCAATAAATTCATTTAAGTTGCATTATAAAATATTATGAAAACTAAATTTTATATATGCCCATAACTGCTTATCATATCCAAAAAATCAAAATTTGAAACCAAATGCTTTACCTCCACTTTAGCGTATGAAAAACATAGTCTACACTTTACTATTAATACAGAAAATGGACATTTCTTAGGAGATGCAAGAGCATCTATTCTATATATGAAATTCATAAAATGTTAGCACATTAAAATGAATTCTATATATGCTTATAACTGCTTATGATATATAAAAAAAACAAAACCTGAAACCAAAAACTAAAGCTCCAATCTTCAGAGAAAGAGAGACCAATGCTCATAACTTGAACTAAAGTCTTTTAATAAACACACAAGACCCTTTCCCAATCATCACATGTCTGTTAATTCATAAAAGCACATAAAAATTCAAAATAGGAATAATTTTTGGACTCTATGAGAAAACATATATTACATATATTATATGAAATTCATAAAATGTTAGCACATTAAAATGAATTCTATATATGCTTATAACTGCTTATGATATCTAAGAAAAACAAAACCTGAAACCAAAAACTAAAGCTCCAATGTTCAGAGAAAGAGAGATCAATGCTCATAACTTGAACTAAACTCTTTTGATAAACATATAAGACCCTTTCCCAATCATCATATGTCGGTTAATTCATAAAAGCACATAAAAATTCAAAATAGGAATAATTTTTGGACTCTGTGAGAAAACATATATTACATATATTATATGAAATTCATAAAATGTTAGCACATTAAAATGAATTCTATATATATTTATAACTGCTTATGATATAAAAAAAAAACAAAATCTGAAACCAAAAACTAAAGCTCCAATGTTCAGAGAAAGAGAGACCAATGCTTATAACTTGAACTAAACTCTTTTGATAAACACATAAGACCCTTTCCCAATCATCACATGTCGATTAATTCATAAGAGCACATAAAAATTCATAATTGGAATAATTTTTGGACTATGTGAGAAAACATATATTACATATATTATATGAAATTCATAAAATGTTAGCACATTAAAATGAATTCTATATATACTTATAACTGCTTATGATATATATAAAAAAAAAACTAAAACCAAAAACTAAAGCTCCAATCTTCAGAGAAAGAGAGACCAATGCTCATAAGTTGAACTAAACTCTTTTGATAAACACATAAGACCCTTTCCCAATCATCACATGTCTGTTAATTCATAAAATAGGAATAATTTTTGGACTCTGTGAGAAAACATATATTGCATATATTTCAAACTTCTAATTATATTACAATGAAGTTTGTATGAACAAAAAAAAAACCAGGATATCTAGTTTTAGTGCAGAGAGAGTGTGTGAGAGAGTGAAAAAAAATCCGGGTCAGTGCATAGAGAGTGTGTGAGAGAGTGAAGAGACAGAGAATGAATGAACAAAATAAATGAGACTATCGCTAAAGCAGTGGGGCGTCCGAAGATCCCGTCGCCGGGGAGGCGCAAGCCGAACACACCCATAAAGAGACAGAGAGAAGCGGGAGGGGTGGTGGGGAGACCATCGATGTTCTGAAGAGAGAGAGAACGAGGAGAGAACTACTGGTGGAGGGTTTGGGGCTGTGGGCTACTGCGGATGCTGGGCAAAAGCACAGGGAGGACCCATGGAGGTATGTGAGGGTCTAGCAGTAAGCAAATCGACCAGGGCTAGGGTTTAGGGAGGCGGAGAAGAAAGATACAACTGGGATTATGGGGAAAATCTCTAGAGAAGAAGAGACAGAGGGAGGAAAGAAAAGGGAGGAACCAAAAGATGCGACGTCGCCAGCGAACAGAAGGTATTGGAGCAGAACGCGGGTCCAGCTGTGAACAGATGGTAAAGCAGAACGCAGGGCCAGCTGTGATGTCGCCTGCAAACAGAAGGTGAAGCAGAAGGTGGAGCCGACCGTGGAAGTTCTTCATGAAGCAGGAGAAGCTTTGTCGGCGAACAGAAGGTGAAGTAGAAGGAGGAGCCTACTGTGGAGCTTCTTCGTGGAGCCGGAGGAGGTGAAGTACGGGAGGAAGTAGAAGTGCCATTTTTCTATCACTGTACGGGAGGAAGTAGAAGCATCGCCGACCCTTCAACTTCTTCTCCGGGAATTGAAACGGCGAGAAAGGGACTGCAACAGCAAAGATCTGTGATAGGTAGTGTTACTGTAAGCGTCCATATCAGGTAGCAATGTTTTAGGCGGGAAAACACAGCTTCTTGTGCTGTCACGTGGCTGCTCTGGAACTGAGTTTTATTAGAATAGTATAGACATGAAAGAGCCACGATAGGAGTAGCGTAGTGAAGCACCATACAAGCTTCTCAAATTAAAGAACATCCAATCAGTCTTTCTAAACCTCAATTTCTATTAGACTGTTCATCCTTTTTTTTTTTTTCTGCGTGTGTGTTTGGTCTGTACAAGTGTTTTGTACAAATCAAGGTGTTTGTGTGTGTGTGAGGTGTTGTGCAATTATTTTTTAAAAGCATGCTCAATTTTTTTTATTATGAGAAAATCAGTTCAGTTATACAAAACATTTTTTCAAGTAATAAACAAATTTATTTGATAATAACATAATGACATTTTACTTAGTATTGTATTTGTTGTCTTAAGGCAAATGCATGCATGTGTTATACTGTAAAATCATTATATATAAAGGTGTCAACATATGACTATTTTCAAATGACACCCATCTATCTCCAGTAAATTTCTCTAAGTCCAACTCTGACTCCTGGAAAAATCGAAGTGAGAAATCGATTGTTGAACAAAAGTCATCAATCGAATTCCAACTCTGACTCCTGGAAAGTTGAAGTGAGAAATCGATTGTTGAACAAAAGTCATCAATTGAAGTCCAACTTCGACTCTTGGAAAGTCGAAGTAATAATCTGTGGCCCTTGAAAGACAAAGGTTAGGGATTATCAGAAGCAAAAGGGATCTTTACAAGAAGGGGCTGCTTATTAATCAATTGTCAGCTGAGAAGCGTCTCCTCCACGCCATCATCGTTTCCATAATCACACCCAGAGCAGGCACTCATTCATCTATCACTGGAAGAGATGAAAATCTTCTCTTAAGGGCTATTCAGAGGCACTCGGTCAACTTGACCGCTATAATCTTGAAGAGGATGAAAGGGTCCATGGTTTTGGATGAATCATTGGCATATGGACCACTTCTGACAGTGTTGTTTAGAAGAAATTCTATAGATTTAGAAACAAAAGTTGCCACTACAGTCAAAGAAAAGATAGGGCTATCCACTCTCCGGAGAAGTCACTACACATTAGTGGATAGAGCCCACAATCTATGGATAAAAGATTTGATACCTAACTGCTCACATGAAATCTTTGCAAATATGATGCAGGGAACACCCATTGTTGCTCCTCCTATGCATATCCCTCCACCGGTCACAGAGAGGACAGAAGCAGTAGCTCACATCATAGAAGAACCAGAAGCCCCCTCTACTGATCAAGAACTCCCTTTAGAAATAGTTGCTCAAGTCATCAGAGATATTAGAGGGAAAACTGTTGTTGATGAAGATGCTCCTCCTTCTCAATCTGATCAACCCTTCATGAAGGACACTTTTCAGCACGTCTCTCCACCACCAGTTGAGACCTAGCCTAGGTCTCAGGGGGAGACTAGCAGAAGTAGGACCACAAATGATGTTTATGATTTGGTCCTCAAGCATCAAGACATGATCAATATACTTCAAATGTAGATACATCAAACAGATGTAAAGTTTGATTTCATGTTAGATGAACTTTAGCAGATGAGAGATTTGCTATTTTAGTTTGTATGCAATCAAGATAAGAGCATCCCTCAAGTACCAATAGCATAACCACCAACAGATCCAGCAACAACACCTCCAACACCACCAGAGCACAAACAGAAATAGAAACAGAGGTAGCAGCACCAGAGTAGCTACCAAAGTAGCACACAGAGCCTCTAGTTGCACAGCCAGTAGTGCAGCCATAAGTAGCAGCAGACGAAAGTGTAGTCCCAGCTGATTCTCTTCAAGGGGCACGGACTAAGGTCTTCAAGTTCCAGACAAAGCGCAAATTGGTCAAGTCTGGTTCCATCCTTTTTCCAACCACCACCTCTACCTCTGAAGCCAACTCCTCTCTCAACCTCTTTCACCAAGACAATCTGACCAACCCATTTCTTCAAGGCCATCATCTCCGTCACACATACCATCCATTGACCTACCCACTTCCTCCAGACCATCCAACAAACAACCAATTCAATCCCAATCCTTTTGTGAAGATTATGAAACCCAATTCTATGACTCAAAAAATCAACCAAATCTTCACCTCTATCCTCCCACCTTATTTTCTAGACTATCCATCATTTCTACACCTCCTCCCAACCAGACTAGAACTCTTATTGCCAAGCTTGTACCGAAGGAAGAGTTCCCTCCTGAGCTAGGCCAGAAAAGAAGGAAGTTGCTAGTGAGAAGGTGTATCCTCTATTTTGGATGCCTTCATACATCACTCAAAGAAAATTTTCGACCTCTTTGAAGAATTTCTAAAGATCAATGTCTTTCTGGAAGTCCATAATCTGTCAGGTTACATGTTTGAAAACTGGCTTCCAATTTTGTTGAAAACAAAGGAAATTTCAGCTTCTACACCGACTGGCATTATCAACACCAGCTTCTATCTCACAGTTGAATAGTTTTTTAAAGCTTATCCCAATGAAGCTGATACATTTCAAGTAGCTAATAAGGATAGGCATATACCTCTAAGTGTGAAGAAGCATCTCAACTTGAGATTCTATGATATGTTTGAAAAATCTTTGAAGAAACATCAAGTGAACTTCACCCGGATGAGAGTATTCAATGAAGAGAGGTATAAGCTAGACTTGCCTAAAGTTAGTATGGGGCAGTGGCTAAAACTTTTGAATGGTGAGAGGGAGATAACTCCTAACATGTCAGCTCCCATGCCCTCCAATTTATATCCTAGTCTAATTGGATCAGCAGAACTCATGCTAGATTTTATCAAAGAAGCATTTCATAGGTTCATCAGATTGGCAATAAGGCACAAATTGAAGCACAACTGTACATTATCCCTCCATCGATTCTTTCTCCTATAATCTATCAAAAATGAAGAAATACTCTGCATAGTGCAAGATGGTTATGCAGAATCTAATTGATGCACCCAAGACTTGTGGGTCCACAAATATCCCACTGAAGCTAAGAATTGTCAGAAGAGCAAGTTGCATCCGTCGAAATTCATACGTAGAACTTTTGATGTATACTGGAAGCATTTGGAGCTGAAGTGGATTGCCAGATACAATTTCTACATTCCAGCCAAGGTAGATGCTCATGCTCTAGGAATCCCCAAAATGACACATTCTCGAAGAGCCGTATATTCTTCTTGCTGATCAACGATAATTACAATATCGGGTAACCCTGTCATATATTTGATCCCACCCAGATATGTTTGCAAGGTGGATAATTGTCTCTTCAACATTGCTGCATCCCTTTTGGGGAGACGGTTGAGTTTCCCCATCCTTTGTTCGGCTCTTAAATCCCTGAACTTTTGAAGTACCAAGCCATTTTTTATTAACATAATGGCATCGAGCCTTTATTGCAGCAGATGCTACTGAATCAACTGCTTTATTTTTTATACCAGCGATTAAAAAGTCTTTTCCTCTACTTGTTGCATCAAAAACTAAATTGCAGGCCTCTGATAAAAAACACGCAGTTCTTGTAAGATTTGTAATATGAATACCTTTACGTTTTGCGGAGTTAAAAGGTGCCATTCTAGGATTCCATTTCACTGGAATCTCTCCATGAAGGACTTTCTGAAACTAGCAGTCAATAGGCAGTTTGTTCCCCTTAGATCTCACCTAAGCGATTCAGATTACCATAAATAAAAACCAGTGATTTCATCACCGTCATTTGTCTTCTTATAGGAAAATTCCCTCCATCGATCCTTCCTATAACATAGATTCTTCTCTTTTTTAACACAATTTTCTTACAAATGAGAAGAAGCTCTGGGAATTTCTCCAACCCTATCTTGACAAATTCCCATCTTCTCTTCATCCCCCCCAAAAACTCGTAACTTTTGTACATTAGCTCTTTCATATCAATAGAAATACTCTTCGTTCTGTGCACTTCTTACTCTATTGTCCCTTCTGTTAATGACAGAAAATGGGAGAAAGATAAGAAAATTCAATACAAACCTATGTAAAGGGAGAGTAGATTAAGAGGAGTCAAGATAACCTAATTAAGTTTATTCTTCAGTATTTTTTTAAAAATTACTAGATCAATATTTTCTTATACACATGATTTTGTCATTAACAAAAAGGAGAGAATTGTTGTGCAATTATTTTTTAAAAGCATGCTCATTTGTTTTTTATTATGAAAAAATCATTTCAGTTATACATAACCTTTTTTCAAGTAATAAACAAATTTATTTGATAATAACATAATGACATTTTACTTAGCATTGTATTTGTTATGTTAAGGCAAAGGCATGCATGTATTATACTGTACAATCATTTATATATAAAGGTGTCAACACATGACTGTTTTCAAATGACACCCATCTATCTCCAGTAAATTTCTCTAAGTCCAACTTTGACTCCTGGAAAGTCAAAGTTAGAAATCGATTGTTGAACAAAAGTCATTAATAGAAGTCCAACTCCGACTCCTGGAGAGTCGAAGTAAGAAATTGATTGTTGAACAAAAGTCATCAATCGAAGTCCAACTCCGACTCTTGGAAAGTCGAAGTGAGAAATCAATTGTTGAATAAAAGTCATCAATCGAAGTCCAACTCCAACTTCTAGAAAGTCGAAGTGAGAAATCGATTATTGAACAAAAGTCATCAATCGAAGTCCAACTCGGACTTCTAGACAATCGAAGTGAGACATCGATTGGTGAACAAAGGTCAACAGTCAAAATCTCTCTCTGCGACTTCCATGCAGTCGAAGTTAGGTATCAATTGGTGAACAAAGGTCTATAGTCGAAGTCTCTCTCTCACTGTGACTTCTATATAGTTGAAGTCCCATATAGATTGATGAATTATTATTCCGATTAACTATTTTCTAAACATCGATTGATGAAGTTTTTTAAACATCGATTGTTGTAGTTCTACATAGCGATTGTTAAAGTATTATTTCGATTGGCTTTGTAATCCTTTATAAAGTATTTCTGAACATCGATTGGTAAACATTATAATATGTTTTAAAGATATGTCCGTACTTTTGATTTAATATTTTAAAGTACATATCTGAAGCTCTGTGGCTTAGACAATTCCCAGGTAGCTATATGTTTTGCAAGATGTCCGCAAGTGTCATTCAAACTGACATATTTTCAATTTTTAAGGAAAAGTCTTTTGCAGGTGTATTGCGTGCCAAGTAGGTGTCCATACCTCCTTGAATGCTCACCTACCCCAGCACACTTTTAGTACATACTTTTTTTTTCTAAAGTAGTTAGATATCTTTTCAAACGACTTGTCTCTTGCTTTCACTTAATATTCTATTGTTTACAAGTTTAACCATGAGGAAGAGAAAAGACCTTATATGGGTATGGTGTTTGCAGACATCTACTGTGATTGTCTACAGAACCATGCAGCTATCCATATAGCTAGGAAGCCATTGAACAACTCAAGGATCTGACGATGGATCTCTCAAGTTGTCTCCTAAGTCACAATGTTCAAATTTCTAAAACAGCTATATTCCAACGGGAAACAAGACTATGAAGTTTATATAAAGTGCTAAAGTTTCTCTGTGAAGCCACGTAGATCGATAGAGATCGATACATAGACATACAAAGAGAGACAAGAAGCAACAAAATGAAAAAAAGAAAAGTGCACACAGAAAATCTGAAGGAAAGCAATCTATGTAAGTAAACCAACTCCAAGCTCTCCTGCTCTTCTACATTCAGAAGCTTGTTTGTGGGCGGTTTAGATAGTCTGAGTTCTTCTTCTTAGTCCACCCATTGGTTAGAAAGAGTTTAGAACTTTCAAACATATTTGTATATCTCTTTCTGTACTTCTGTGTTTGCTCATTCTTTGAGCAAGCATTCTGTCAACATCTCATTCAGAGTAGAAACCAGCAGCGGGTTTGTTCCCTGTAGTTCCCCTTGTGTAGAAGGGAAGACCTACTATGGTAGGTGGTTGTTTACCCCTTTGGTAAATGGAAAACTTGCTAGGGAGCAAGTGGTTGCAATACCTCTCATTGGAGAGAAGGCCAAGGGTTCTTGGTAGTTAGTGGAAAATCTCAAGTTGCGCTTGGAGACTGGACGTAGGACTCTTAAGTGAAAGGAGGTCCGAACTAGGATAAAGTCCTTGTGCATTGTTTGTGATTGTTTCTGCCTAATTACACTTGTTTCACACACACCACACAAGGTACTAACACTTATGTCAAGTGTTCTTTTAGATTCGGATAACTTTTAAAATTGCAAGAAGTCCTATTCACCTCCCTCTAGGACATCTAAAACTCCATCCAGATCCAACATGAGGTCATACCTTAGCTGGAGGGTTTGATCTGTGTCTGATTTTTTTTTTTATCTAGCTTGTGTGTGTGTGGACAGAACCTTAGTGCTCGTGTGTGTGTTGTACTCAGATTTGAGTAGTGTGTGCCTCATTGGGTGGACGCAGGATGCACTTGTGTGCAGGCCGAACCACCTAAAAATCCCTAGTGCACTGTGATTTACCTTTTGTCTTTATGGTAGATGCATGCGTAGGAATTTCGATCACATGCTTATCATTACCCACTATTTGACAGATTGTCTCACACACATTAATTACACATAAGCACACTGGATCTGTAGGGTTTTGATTGAATAATCTTTTAATTCAAAGTAAATTTTTAGTTGCTTAAGTTTCTGCTGCAATTGGTAACTATTCAACCCCCTCTTCTAGATCTATTCACCTCCTTTCCATGATCTTATACTGATTGTGCCTAAGACTCAATGTTTTTCATGAGTTTGACACCAGATTGTGTTTGAGACTCGATTTTCATGAGTCTAAGATCCGATTGTGTCTGAGACTAGATGTTTCTTGAGTCTAAGACCCAATTATGTTTGAGACTCGATTTGCATGAGTTTGAGACATGATTGTGTTTGAGACTAGATTTTCATTTGTCTGAGATCCGATTATGTCTGAGACTCTATTTTTACGAGTCTGAGACCCAATTCTAATTGGATTTCTAGGACTCAGATTCTGGTAAGGATTAGGATTCAACCTTGACTCAAGTTCTCTTCTAGTTATTTTCATTCTTGTTTAACAGTCTTTCAGTGTTATCACATGTAATCATAGAGCATTTTTTATTCGAGTATTTATTAACTAAGGCTGCTATAAGTTTTCTCTAGGTTTTATGTGCGTTTTGCCTTCATGCTACTCTCATGCGACGTAGCTACATTGTAACATCCTTCCCTTCTTGGTTATCCACCCTCTGCTGAAGGTAGCGACATATCGGACCGTCGCCTTCTGAAGGCGATGGGATGTCTGTTGTGTTCTGCTCTTGAACATGATGGGCATGTCGTCACGTTCACCTTCTGAGTGCAGCATGCACTTTTGTCGTCCTGTCGCGACAGTTTGGACACGTGTCATGGCGCATGTCACCTGAAGGCGACATGTCAATCGTCGCATTCAGGGTGTTAGGTTTGCAAGATTGACATGTGGCAGGTCCAATAATCAGGTCTGACCATGACTTTGGGGTCACGACAAGTTTGTCATAGCATTCATTATTGAACACGACCACCAAGCTGTCGCATTCTCAGGTCCGTGGCCTATATAGGCTAGGCCATTAGTTTCTTCTTCTTCTTCCCCTTTTCTTCTTCTTCCCTTCTTCCTCCGACCCCTCTTTGTGTGAGCTTCTCCATGAGCAGAGTGTGAGGGTGTTGGTGGTGAGGATTGTGGCATTTATCCTCGGTGTGGTGTTCTCCTCTCCGTGGTGGTGATCTCTTCTTCGACATGTAGGAGGTCGTAGCTTGCTCGTGGACAGCGTGAGTGTGGAGCTTGGAGTGAGGAGGAGGTAGCCATGCATACGAGAAGAACCCAACGAGTTGGCTCTTCTATTTGAGGTAGGGACTCTTATCCTTCCCCCTAGTTCTATCATGCTAGGATCACCTTCCCTTTCTTTAAACCTTGTAGAATCCATGTTAGGTGTATGTGGATGCTTGGTTTGATCCTTTGAGCAAGATTTGGGGTTTGGGGTTTGAGTGTTATCATGCACACTTGTGAGGTTTTTGGAGTGTAGATGCATATCCTTGACATGCATGGGTGTGAATGAGGGTGGTTTGTGCCTCTAGCATGTATTTACATCGTTCTCCATGCTCCCTTCCCTCTATGTACACCAGATTTGCCGTTTAGGAGCATTTTTGGAGGCTTTGGGTCAGCACCCAGGTCTCTGTCTGTGGTTGCGACAAGAACGACGTGTCACCCCGTCGCCTTTTGGTCTTGTAGCGACGTTCACCCTGTCGCATTCTGGTTGCGACAGGGTAGCCGTCACCTTTAGACCTGGTTTACTGTGGGGCTTTGTGAGGTCTCGGGTGAGCACCCGAACTTCTATCTGTGGTCATGACAAGGTCCTTGTCGCGACCCAGATCACGACGCTTGCCCCGTCGCCCTCTGACCTAGGTTGCGATAGGATGGGTGTCGCCTTCAGGTGGCGACTGCCTTTGTGTCGCCTCCCTTGAGAAGATGACAATGACCCTATCACCTTCTCAGATAGAGAGCGACTGGCGACCTATTCGGAGTTTCCCTTCGCACTGCATCTCTGGTTTCTTGGCACCTGTGTTGTTCCTAGCACGGTCCTACACTAGTCGTTCGCCCGGTGCTTGGCACTTGAGGGCTTGTCTAGTGAGAGGTTGTTACTGTTACTTGGGACCCCTGATCCCCGCATGCCAGTTGAGGGAGTTCTCCAGGCGGCAGGTGAGCTCGAGTTACGAACTATGGTAGTAGAGGGGAAAACGGTGGGGATAACGACATAGAGTCATTTGCAGAGCTCTCTTAGCTGAGTATGGTACGCCGAGGTGGTTTAGGCGTTCTTCCGGCGCATATCAGCTAGTCCGGCCAAACTATGGCAGTTGTGTGGTTGCGTTTTGTTCTGCGTATCACTCCGACAGGAGGTGGTAGACATTGACTAGTGGTCGAGGGTAAGGCGCGCGCGGCTCCTGACCGATTGACCAGTGATAGTTGTTCTGTGGCTAGTGTCCTTGTCCAGACAGTTTCCTCTATTTGTGTTTGCAGCCTTGGGGTTCGTCCCAGTACCATGGTTTACATGGGTTTCCAGTCCTGATGTGTTTAGATTGATGGCCGTATGGTTTACTTTATGCTTCCACACTTACTCTGTTAGTAGAATAGATTACTTTACTTATAATTTTATTGTAAACCATATATCTATTCTGCTTGTTAGAACCAGTGGGAGATTAGTAGTCCCTACTGGGCTTCTTCGTGAAGCTCACTCCCTCCTTTTCAGGTGAGACTTCACAGCAGCACCTTCCGCGGCAGGCTGAGGAGATAGGGTCGTAGTAGATAATGTCTTCCATGAGCAGTGTTCCCCAGTACTTCTCGGTTCTTCACCCTCGGGGTATGCCTCTAAGGGATATGTTATTCCCTTTTCTTTCTGTACTTGTACTTATTACTTGGGACTGTACTAGACTCGTACTTTATGTTGGATGCTTTTTCTTCACTGGTTAGTACATTTTGCTTGTTATTGTCATTTAATTTTGTTACATATCTTGTTAGACTGGTCCTTTAGCCCTTTCGGGTCTTCGGACCTGTGGGCGACGGTGCCGGCGGCCGGATTCTCGATGAGAGCTGGGGGTCCAGGCATCGGGGCCGTTACATACATGCATGGCCTTGGGCGTGGGCATTTGTCCTACTCATGATGAAGCTCCCATATGTAGGACTTACAAGTCTTATATAGTCGGCCATATGTGGACCATCTCTTGTTGGTCGTGAGTGGTGCATGGCACCCTTAAGTCGTCTCTTCATACGCACATCATGCACTAGAGTTGACACTGAGGGGTACGGAAGTGGCGTGGGCCATGCCCCTTTGGTGCATGCGCGAAGTGGTGCTCAATGTAAGTGGATGTCACCAAGCTTATGAGTTTCCACTTCCATCTATATATGTGGACTAGCCAATCAGGTGAAAAGTGTCGGTTACTTTTCTACCAAGCTAAAGCTCTACAGACTTAGGAGTTGACTAGGTGAATAACCCTCAAAGCTATAAGCCGTCAGGCTATCTATGGGACTAGAGTCTATAGAGGTAGACATAGAGTGTAGGCCGAGCTATCTTTCTGTCATTGTACATTCCAAGGCATTATCTCGAGAGCTTCCTCTGTCGTCTGAGAATACTATCCTTCTAGCATCAATGCCAAGATAGGAGCCCTCCCCTTGAGGTCGATAGATGAGGTACTTAATGGCACTTCATGGACCCCATTTAATAACTTGAGTTCAGTAGACAATCTCTTGTTTGATAACTAAACTTTTGCCTTTTTGGGTCGACGTTGATAACTAAATCTTACGATTTGAGTGAGGACCAAGATTCTCTTTCTCCATGTTTGATTCGTCCACAACCTTATGCGGCTGGAACAATGTCAAGGATGAAGCATAAAACTACATGTTGAATCAATTAAGGATCACATTGTTCTCTTAACTCTAGAAATCTTTTTAGCTGTCTTTGATTTCCCATGCCTAAGAAGGAAATACTTAAGGAAGGTGGGATTGCTTCTTACAAATGGAGGAAACAGCAAGACATTGAATATCTGGTGGAAATACTAAAGAATAATCACTTTTCCTTGTCCAAGAAGATATACATGATGCTAGAAACATAGTGTCACAGCAGTTGCTTATTTATTTGACTATACTTTTAATATGCGCATAAATGCAGCACAACTGCAAAATTAAAACCCTGTAATAGACTAACCACAATCAGAATTTACAAAGAAACCTCTTTAATATATATATATATATATATATATGTGTGTGTGCGCGCGCGTGTGTGTGTGTACGGAGGCCTTAATGTCTCTGCAAGTTACCGTTTTAGGGCAGACTCAACACCGTCTCCGAGTCATCTTATAGAGTGCACATGCAGCCGGGAATGGGGGAGACAATGGCGGCGTCCCCACCCTTCTCCCTTGTCTTGAGAGTTGACAGATCCCACGATTCCACGTGAATCCTCTTCAGTCTATCTTTGATCTCGTCCTCCTCCAAGCTCTTGTTCTGGAGCAGATGCACCACCAGTCTCTTCTTGGGCACGACGTCCCCGCTGTACCCCATGAAAGCCCGATGCCCCTGCCAGCGACAAACAGCGCCACTGTAGATCTCTCAGGAATATCACCACGGAGAGTCGAAAGGCATGTGGGAGCATTTACCAAGGGGAATGCTGTGTGGACGAACACATGCAGGAGCAGCACGTTACCTGTAACGCTTTCGCCATGTTGCCGCCGTGGTTGGCCAAGAACACCCCGCTCCGGAGGCAGACGATGTAGTCGATGGCTCCCAGCACAGACGGTCTGTGCACCAAGCCGTCGAGTTCTCCAGGTCTCGCCAGGCTCCACTTGCTGAGGAGAGAAGAGAAGCTCGACGTAAGGGGCCGAAGCGCCTCCTCGCCGCCGAATGGTTCCCCACCCGCCCAGTATATCCTCGTGCTCCTCGTCATCCCCACCCCTCTCAGCAATCTGAAATGACAAGCCATAGATTAAACACAGTGGAGTGAGGTCATGGAGGAGATGATCATATATCATGGGTGTACAGCTACTTGTGGGCAATTAGGCTATCAGCAGATTGATTTTAGTAATTACATGGAGAGCTCGGTGGCGTTGAGGGGGCAAAGCCCGGCGAGGTACCGCTCGTGGGGGGTGAGGCTGGACCGGGAAGTGAGCAACTCGGGGTGGGAGGCTCTATCCTCGGTGACGGCGCGGTCGGCCGCCTCGCCCAGCCCCGGGGAACAACCCGTCCGCACCCACACGTCTTTCTCCAGCCGCAGGTGCAGCGCCACGTAAGGACCCTGCTCGCTCATCCTCCTCGCCATGCTCTCACCGATCTCCTCGATCCATGGCCGGAATCTCAGCGCCTGGAAGGCCACCTTGCAGCGGAGCTTCTGCAAGTCAGGGTTGAGGCGCTTCGACAGCCTCGAGTCGAGGTCTCGGATGAGGAGGATGCCGCTCCGATCCAGCTGCATTCGTATATGCAACAGTTGATTGAATCAATTCTATATTCGTAATTAAGTAAGGAGGTAACATATATATAAATATATATAGGAAGGATCTTGATGAACTAATTGAGGCGCTCGATCACCTTGCGCATGTACTGAGCTCGGACCCAGGCCTCCCCCGCGCCGAATGGCATTGGAACTCCCTTTGCCGGGCGCTTCCCGAGGTGGGACGACGGCAACGTGGAGATCACCTTCACATCGTCCGCAAGGGTCCGCTTGAAGCGTCTCTCGTCAAAGATGTCGGAGAACTCACTGTTGCGCCACCAACACACACGCACTTTTTGTGAGCTCCGGCTGCCTGATGACAGCCACGTACGAGATATTAACCCTTAGCACCATCTGGAATTATAATGGAGATGGTGGAATTGCTAGTACCTTTCGTCACCCCACACTCGGTTGACCTGAAGCACTGGCAGTACCAGGGCGGCGTCGAGGATCCTCGCGATGACGACGGCGTCGACAATCTGGTTCCGCTGCTGGTTCAGGCCGCCCGAGACGACGGCGATCAAGAACCTCCCCCGCCTCGTCCACCGCCGCCCCCCGCGTGACTGCGCGCTCCTCTGGCGGTACTCTTCGCTGAAGTTGAGACACGGCCTGTCCATCCCTGACCCGTGCCCCGGAAGTTCCCCCGTCCGAAACCATCCGAGATGACCTTCTTTCGGGCTCCCTGCCGCCTGGAGTTGGAGGTGTCGGCGTATGCAGGAGGAAGGCAGCGGGGGCAGAGCCAGCTGCCCGAAGAGGTTGACGCAGGCCCAAAGGAGGGACAGCAGAACAAAGGCGAGGAAAAGTGAGCACCTGCTGCGACGCGCGGCGGAGGCAGCCCCTGGCTTTCTCAGGGACACCGCCGGCAACTTGGGGGCGATGACGGGGTCACGATGTGTCGTTGGCTTTCCAGTGCACATGGCGCAATATTCCCACATAAGGATTCTAGGACGTCATCGGCGGCGGCGGTGGTAGAGATGGTTCCAGCATCTTCCACACGAGCCACGGCGATATATGAGCCGCGAAAGGCTGGGCGTGAGTAAGGTCGCCGTCCGTGTCTGGGGTCCGGGGGACTGGTAGAAGTCTCAACTAACACAAACAGGGAGAAGAGTTCGAAGGGACAGAGAGCTGGAGATTATTGTAGCAGATGGGTGGGTAGAATTAAGCCTTTGAATAATTTTTTCTTGTGTCATGACTTGCATGATAAGAGTTGCCTTCAACAATCACTTGAAAAAGATCCAGTTGTGGGGGTACGTCTAATGCGCCTCTCTGCGCATGTGTACGAGAGAGGAAGTAATCAAGAGAGATGAAATTAATTGGTGAAGTCCTTACATTACACCTACCCAACAACATATATAATAATAAAACATACACTTGCAAACCTACCCTGTTATAAAATTGGTGCTTGGCCAGTGTTTGTGAGTATGTAGACAACGGCACCATAAACTATGTCCAGAGCTGCATATATTGTTGAGCACATGGCTTCTTTTTTTATAATTCACGCTGCAAAAATAATTAGTTAATCATCATAGACAGTACTCTAGTCAATCATGCGTGCATTATTAACACAAACAAGAAGCAGCACCTAGCTGGAGACTTCGCTAACGATTCTTCCCGCCACACATATGTATAGGATTCCAACTACCGGTGGAGAACAAGGAATAAGTATCCTACTCGTTGCCACCTGCATGGAATTTTTCATGCATATGTTTGTGCACGACTTCTTCTTGTGCCCTTCAAAATTCAGATCAACGTGCATGCATGATCATACAGTAATATCACATATTTTATGGATCCATTAATTCTAATCTCAACTTGTTTTACCTCCCGCGTTGACATCCAGCGGGTGTGGATTATAAACACGAAGAAGATGATTTTAGCACCACATTGGCCGACAAAACTTCAAGTGCCCTGTTCTATAGATAAAAAGATAACTGCAAAATAATATAAAATAATAATAAATATTTTGCAGTATTTTACACTGAAACAAGTAATCTGGACCTCAATGTAATTCAAATGTGACAGGCCATTAATGGGGATTCCGGAAAGTTGATGAGGCTGCTCATGTTTTGACGGTGCTTCGGTTTCGTAATTTGTACAATACTATCCGATCGATGCTAGAGTGCCTTTCTTTTTTTCAATAAATAAAGATGCTAGAGTCCAAAAGGAAAATGATTGATGTTGTAACGCCCTTCTTAGACCCAGTACAGTTACACCAACTCACATTGGATCTAGTAGAGGTATTACAGTGGAACGAATCCAACAATTACAATACATGTTGAAATATACACAAATAACTATTCAATTCCAATGATAATTAATAGAACATGGAATTAAACACTTGCAATCAGCATTTATTCAAAAGTAAATCTAATGCATAAAATATAACAATATATAGTCCAAAGTTTATTACATTTCAATGATCAGTTGCATAAATGAAATTACATAAGATCCTCACATACAAGATTCACTCTAAAACTCTCTATATCAAGCTAAGTCTCCACGTCCTCCCGCTCTGAGTCAGTTTGCACTAACTCCTCCGTATCCTCTGGCTCTCCTGAAATGTTAGGCAAGTATGAGTCTACAAGATCCAGCAAATCACATGAAAGACAGTTCAAGATATTAACATTATATTAGTTTTAAAACATGGTAGTACATTAGCATTCCATTCATTGATATCATATACTTTTCTTACTATAGTTCTAAGTCCATTGGCAATCATTCATTTCATAGTGATTCTACCTATTAAGGAAATAAAAAATGTTTCACATGTAGCATGGAATTACTTATTCATGAAATCTATTCGATGTTATGTGACCTACAACAATTCTCATGTATCAATTTCTCATTTATGCATGCACTATTCTTTTACACAACAATTTTCATGTAGTAATATTAATCATTGACATGTAGTATGAAATCCTTTGAACAAGTTCACATGTAGGAATGTAATCATGTAACATGCAGTATGTAGCATGTAGAACAGGTAGACATGTAACTTGTAGCATATAACATGTAGCATGTAGACATATAACTTGTAGCATGTAATCATTTTCATATAATTGCCAAGACATAGCCCACACTAAATTAGAGATCAGTAGTCATTTAACATTCACTTATCACCTAGGCAATGCGGTGATGAAGTCATAGTATTTGCGCAAAACCGGGGAAAGTCCTTCCCACCTTGGCAAGTAGAACAAGTCTACCTCCAGGATTTCAATCCGTTGCCCACGGATTCATTTCTTTACATGTAGGTGAACCATTACCATAGGGGCATCTACAGTGTAGTTCCTTGTAGGAATCTCTAAGATAGCAATGTCTTATTGGCATCATTGTTATAATGCATACACTAACATGTATAATAGATAGTGACATTTCATTTCATACTATTTAACATGTGTTAATGCAATATTTCAAAGTACAACACTTTCAGTTCTGAAATCCTATTTACTGTACAACAGATTTCTATCATGATACTAATATTCATTCTTGCATTTTCATTCATTTTTATTCAATTCTATGTGTAATATATTGTTCAGAAATTCATAACAGAACGTACACATGTCTGAAAATTCTGAAATTTTAACAGAAATTCGAAATCAGTAATTACAATACACATGCCAAATTTCATAATTTTCTGATTTCTGCAACTATTTTTCATGAAATTAACTCTATTAAATCAACTAACTAACATGGTTTAATATTGAGAAAAGCTCACAATTTTCACATGGAACAGGGATTACTGACATATCATATCTATTGCAGTAATTTAGACATCAATCAACATGCTCTCTTTTAAATCATTGTACTTTATCTTTTACTAACTTAACATTAATCGTTGCCATGCAATTATGCAAGTTCATCAGTACATATATATATATAACCTGTACTTTATAGCAATAGACAGTCCATAATATAACAATAACATGCTCTGATATTACACGGCTGAGACGCATACATTCATAAATTATACATTTAAGCAAATTCACTCAGATTTCTGGAAATACATGATTCTGTTAAACTTAACGTCAATTGGTATGACGTTTACTGTAGTAGACGTCCACATGTGATGTCGTCGAGTAATTATAGACGGCAGCACATAGCGCCGTTAACACAAACCAACGGCGGCACATAGCGCCGTTTACATATAGTAAGGACAGAAAATACATATATATTTCGGATGAACTAAACGGCAGTCGATATTGCCGTTTACATGTTATAGACGGCAATACCCTGGACGTCTAGTTCTAAGACACAGAAAACACAGAAACCTGCATGCAATAATGACGTTTCTAACCCTTCCCGTAGGTTGTTTACATGCTTTAAAAATACAGAAAAATGTTAAATACATAGTATAACATATCCTAAACTAATCCCCCATGCAACTTGCCTTAATCCCTCCTAATGGAGTGTCGAGTCCGAGCTCGAAGAAGCCCGTCTCGCCAGGGAGACAGTTCTTTCCTCCGTCTTCAAGCAATCTGAAACCTCCTCCGATGAAGTTCCTCCGCCTGGATGAGTCTTTGGTTATGAAGTCCTAGGTATCTCCTCGGTGTAGAAGCCTTCGAACCGCACGAACAAGTACCAGATCGCTCTGCAAAACCCTTCCTCTGCCCTCTTTCTCTCCTCCAGAACCAAGGCAAAAACCCCCTTTTCTTCCTGCGAGATCTGGTCTTATAAAGACCTCTCAAGCAAAGGCCAAACCTAATCTTGACCCTCGGATCTAAACGCATCGGATCAGCTCATTAAAGCCTTCCCGAAACGGCCGATTTCGTTAATCCGGAACGGAAAGCTCAAAAACAGGCAAGTCAGTTTAACGTCAACATAGGTTGCCGTCTTCCCCAATATAAACGTCCATCGATGATGTCGTTGATAGTCTTGCCCAAAATTTAATAATTCAGAAAATTATTGAACGTCAATACCTGTTGTCGTTAACATCATATAAACGGCATGCGATATTGCCGCTTACAAGTCTTAACGTCAAATGATCTTGACGCCTAGTTCTTACACACAACAGCATTCAAAATATGCAGAAATAAACAAACAATGCAGAATAAATTCAAGAAAATTCTAGGGTACTACAGATGTCCAATAAAAATAGTGTCTATCTATATAAAATATATAATAAATTTTAGAAAAAATTAATTTTTTGACAGTAAATTGAACTTGTTTATGATCTCCATCAGAAAAAAATACAATGATTTTTTAAATTCTTTGATACAATTTATTTTCTAATCCTTTATTAATGTTTCTATCAGATAAGTTTTTCATTTCCCATTTTACTTTCTTCACTCAATTTTATCTTCTTCGCTCTCTCCTCTTCTTTATGTATTATTTCAAAGTAAAAAATAGTTATGGTATTAACGTAAAAGAGTACAGAATTTAAAGTAAAAGAGTATATAGATTAAAGAAATTTAATATATGATTTAAAATAAAACAATATATGACTTAAAACATAAGAGAATATTTGAACATATATGACATTAAAGTAAAATAAGTATTTTTAAATAGTTTTATAAAGGATGAAGTTTATGTGGAACAGCCTCCTGGTTTTGATGATTCAGATTTTCCAAATCATATTTTCAAATTGCATAAAATATTGTATGGTTTAAAACAAGCACCTAGAGCATGGTATGAAAGACTTAGTGCATTCTTACTAAATCATGGCTTTATTAGAGGACAAGTAGATAGCACGTTGTTCATCAAATCAAATGCTAAAAACATATTACTTGTGCAAATCTATGTGGATGATATTATTTTGGATCTACTGATGAATCCTTGTGCAAGTATTTTGAGAAGCTCATGGAGGGAGAATTTAAGATGAGCATGATGGGAGAACTCAACTACTTCATTGGATTACAAATCAAGCAAAGCAATGAAGGAACACACATTTGTCAAGCAAAATACACCAAGGAACTGTTGAAGAAATTCAGATTTGATAATGCTAAACCACTGTCCACTCCAATGAGCACATCCACCAGGTTAGACAGTGATCAGGAAGGTAAGAAAGTTGATCAAAAACTTTATAGATGTATGATTGGTTCATTGCTTTATCTAACAGCTAGGAGGTCTGATATTCTATTTAGTGTATGTATGTGTGCAAGATATCAGTCTGATCTTGTAAGACCCGGCTTCTCGGCATTCCTTCCAGTGTCTTGGATGACTCGTGTCACGTCGTGGGTGCCCAACGCGACAGTTGTCCATGTCGCGACGAGGAGGTGCGTCGCGTTCTGGTCGTGCCCTGGTTGTCCGTCGAGTTCTGGTCGCGACCGGTCAACGAGTCGCGACTACTTTATGTCTTGTTGGTCGTCTAACGCCTGTCAGAGTGGCAGTGTGTTAGTACGGCGGTCGGGTCATCGCGGCGTCCGTGGTGGGCGCGTTCTGGTCGCGGTCCGTTGACCTGTCGCGTTAAGGTTCGTAACGCGACGGGGCGGGCCGTCGCGTTCTGGGTCCCGGGGGCTTAAGGCGCAGGTCGGCTACCCCTTCCCCCTCTCTCTCTCCTCTTCTTCCCTTTCCCCTCTTCTCCGGTGGTGGGGAGGGTCCCCTCCGGCGATCGGGGCGTGGTGGCATCGGCGGGCTCGTGGCGGCGTCGTGGCGCGTGCGTGGAGCAAGGAGGAGGTGGCCAACCGACGTGAAGGGCCCCTCGTGGGTTCGTTCTTCGTGAAAGGTAGGGATTTCTTGTGCCCTCTCCCATCCGGGTGGATCGGGAGCCCTCGGGGTTTTGTAGATAGCTTTACTGCTTTCCCCATGCTCTCCTCCCCGTGTGTGCATGTGTGTGGTTCGTGGGCGACCCCGGGATTGAGGATCCCGTTGGTCTGCCTCCCTGCAGGTGTCGCGACTGCACGGTGCGTCGTGACACTAGTAGAGGCACGTCGCCCCGGTCGGGCACGACCTTATCGCGGCGCACTTGGCGGTCGCGATAAGGGTCGCTGTCGCGATCTGGTTTCCCATCGCAACAGGGTGGCTGTCGCGACGCGCTGCCCCGTCGCATCAGGGTTCGTGTCGCAGCACCCTTCCCCTTCGCGATAGTATCGCGATGGCCTGTGGGGGCGCGATAGTGCCTGTGGGTGCCTTGGGTGTTTCCGTGGCCCGGTTGTGTGTCGGCGTGTGCCCCAGGGCAGGCTGTGCCCTCAGGACCTTCTGGTAGGGAACGCGACTGGTGGCCTCCCTGCGTTCAGTGAGAGAAGGTGACACCTTCGTGGCCGTGTCCTGGAAATGGTGCCAGGAGGGTCGCGTCTATCTAACAATCGATTGACTGGCGGTCAATCGATTGTTAGCAGAGCGACGGGCTTTCTGTACTTCTGGTAGTGCTCTGAGGTTTTGGCTCGCTCATGCGTGTTTGCTTGGCTGACGACCCTTTTGAGGGTCCGTGCGTGCCTCTCGCTTGCTGGGCTTGTCGTGTGCTACAAGCCAGCGGTTCGGCGTGGTTCTTGTTGTGCTGCCCCGCCTGTTCGCCCGGTGCTAGGCACTCGAGGGCTTGTCACGTTCTGAGAGGTTGTTAATGTTGCCTGGGACCCCCATCCTTGGGAGCCTGTCGAGGGAGTACTTTGGGCTACGAGTGTGCTCGAGTTGGCAGCCCACGTGAGCGAACTCTGGAGCGGAGGGGAAAACGGTGGTTAGGACAGCGACGTTGAGTCGTTTGTAGAGCTCTCTTGTCTGGGTCTGAGACGTCGAGGTGTTTGGAGTTCCTGGCGCAGACTAGACAGTCCTTGTCTCACTGCCTCACTCTACGTTGGTTCCGGAGCCGCGTGGGGCCGCAGCTCTGCCAGGCTACGACGTTGCGTGCGTTGTGTGTTTCTGTGGCGGCTCTGTCTCGTCCTTCACGGGGGTGGAGGCAGAAGCTAGGCTAGCAAGCATAACGTGCGGACTGCGGGTCCCCCTCTTGGCTGCTAGTGGCGGTGGCTTGGTTGCTGTTGTTGTGACGGCGTTTCCTCACGATGTTTTCAAGTGTTCCCCCGTTGCCCTAGTTTGCACAGAGGTTATAGCCTGGCTGTGCCTTGTTTCCGTGGGCGTCGTTAGTCTGGCCTTGGGCAGACCCGTGCTTCTAGTGGTTTCCGCTTCAGTGTTCCCTCGGTTCTGTGGTTCCGTTCTTGGGTGCCAGTCCGTAGTGGCACGGAGGGTATAGCTTCCCGACCTGGCGGTGTGTCCGAGGTCCGGGGTGGTTCTTCTTGTGGGCCCTCGACCCTGTGGAGGTCTGAGGTGGCCGTGCTTGTGGTGAGATGTCATTCTCACCTTGTTGTTGCGTAGCCTCGGCTGGTGTGCCGAGGATTGCTTCTGCTGTGTGCCCGACTCCGTTGGCTTCTGTGGGAGTCGTGTGTGTGGCCCGACCCCGGCTGGTGGTCGTGGCGTTGCGTTGTTCTCTTCCGCTGCTTAGTAGTACCTGCTGTAGGTGTTTCTCACTTTACAACTTTCTAGGGTAGTTTCCTATTTTCGGAGTTCCTGCTGCTCTGGCCGGTGAGGGACTGGTAATCCCTACTGGGCCTTGTTCGCGAGGCTCACCCCCCTACTCTCTTCAGCTAGGGGCTCGTCGTCGCGAGAGCTCAGTGTCGGACGGGTTGCGGAGGTGTCTGTGGCACCGTGTGTTGTCAGCAACAGTGAGAGCGAGCGTTGTGAGCTCTTGTAGCCCGAGTGAGCTGAGAGCTGCGTTTTGCAAGTCTTCGGGGTATGCCCCTTAAGGACTGCACCTTTCTTCTTGTACCTGTGCTTTTGCTTGGGACGCGTTGTACAACCCTTTTGTATAATGTACAGATTATTATAGTTATTTAAACTCAGTCCATATCTCACTAGACTTGTTCATATAACCCTTCTGGGTCTTCGGATCCGTGGGTGGCGGCGCGACCCTCGGGGTCCCCGGCGGGGGGTCCGGGCGATCGGGTCGTTATAGTTGGTATCAGAGAGAGGAGTCTACTGAGATTAGTAAGGAGTTAATAACTATAGTTGTCCAAAAGAAAGGTACTAGTGCACTGTTGACACCGTCTGACTAGTGTTAGGCTTGTGCTTTTAATTGTTTTGCAGATGTGCGGCTTCCCTGCAAGAGTTGTGCGCGTGCTGTAGGTGGGTTGCAGTTGTTGTTGTGCCGCATGCGTGGCGAGCGTGGTCGCTCGGCGTGTTCATGCTGTGGTTGCGCGATTGACGTTGGACTCACTGGCAGTGGTCTTCCCCATATGGAGGATGCTTGTAGGCTAGTCCAGGTGCGGTGCTCCTGGTCATCTTCGGCGCATTGGGGTGTGTGAGTGCCGCTAAGGCGGAGAGAGCCTATGCGTGGTGTGGCCTTCACTGGTGCAAGGTTGTTGTCTGTGGAACCGGTCGAAGTGTCCTGGCCTTGTTGGCTGCCCCTTGTTGTTGGGGTGTGTGCTGTGTTGGTCTTGTGTGTGGCCCTCTATTTGTGCGCCGTTGTGCGCTGTGCTCTGCTTAGTCGACATTGTTGAGCGAGCAAAGCAGATTTTCTGTGTGTCGTGTTGCATCGCTAGTTGGGCGCTGCGACACTTGCCTGTGGTTGTCATCGGCCTGGTGCTGGCTGGTTGTGAGATCTAGTGAGGTGCTCCTAGAGTTCTTCTCTGTTGATTCTGGTGGGAGTGAGGTTTCCCCAGGATCGTGTTGTGCTCGTTTCTGGTTGCTGTGGCGCTGCCCTTTAGGCTGAGGTGCATCGCTTGGTTGTCTTATGTTCTGGTGAGGGCTCCCAGAACTGTTGGATGTTGTCCTGGTGAGAGTTGCTCTCAGGAATGTTCCGCGCTCATTTCTGCTATTGTCGTGCTGCCTCAGGGTCTGAGGTGTGCTGCTAGTTTGGCTGGTGCGTTCTGGAGGGTTTTCCCAGAACGGTGCCTTGGTGGTTCTGGTGGAGGTTCTCTCAGGACCAGCTTGCGTTGCTTCTGCAGTTCTGCTTGCTGCAGTGTTCTCTATGATGGCTCGCGTAGTTCGGTTGGTGGGGTTGTGCGTTCTGGTGAAGGTTCTTCCCAAGATCGCCCTTTGTCCCTTCTGGTGGAGGCTCTTCCCAGGGGTGCTCTGTGTTTGTTTTGAAGGATCGAAGTGAAGGTGAGGAAAAGATCTAGAAGGGGGGGATGAATAGATCTTTGCCACTTTTTGCGGAAGCTTATATAATTTAAAAACACTTTTGAATCAGATGCAATTTTATCAGTGAAAAACCACAGATCTGATGAGATTTGAGTGAGTTGGTAAAATAGGTGTGAAACAAGTTGATTAAGTGAATATTAACCGATCCTATGCAAGCATCTAACGAATGAAATGATCAAACCACAATTAGACAAATGCACAAGGATTTTTTAGGTGGTTCGGAAATCACCCAAGTGATTCCTACATCCACCCCACACCCCGTGAGGATTCACTAAAACAACTGGGTAACACACCCACTGGAGCCTGACAACTCCAACACTTGAGAGCTTACAACTCACACAACTTCTAGAGTAAGACTACTCTAGAACAACTGAGCAAGACTGCTCAACACAACCTTGAGTTAGACAACTCAAACTGAGCACAACGGCTCACAACAACCTGAGCACAATGCTCACACAACTTGAGCACAATGCTCACATAAGACTTGCTAGACACCAACTCAAGACATAGACCTTCTAGCAACAGATCTAGTCGAAAATGAGAGCACTAATGAGAGCTATGCAGAAGCACTTGCATAATCTCAAAAGATATCTCAGAAGAACAGAAGTACAATGAATTGTATTAAATAACTTCGTTCTTCAAGTGTACTCCCTTGTAGAAGCTTGGATTGGGAAGAGGCTTGCAATCTTGAAGTCCAAAACCGATGCTCTGCACTTTGGAATTGTTGGATCTTCCTTGAATTCTTCTCCAACGAAGGCTTCTACTAGATCTGCTTCCTTGGGATGCTTCAGAGGTTTCTACAGGGATCACACTCCAATTCTCACACTTGAATTGGTGAGAATTGGTCTTCTGGAAGCACACGGAGAGCAGAGGAGGGAGACGACCTCTTGTAGCCGCCAGGAAACTTTTTGGAGGCTCTAAGAGTTAGTTGGGTCTCTTCTACTGTGATGGGGGGCCGATTAGGGACCTTTATACCCAAAAGATTCCAAAGATACCCTTTAGGTACAAGGGCACACGATCCTAGGTTGATACCCCATCGCCCTAGGCTGACACGTGGCAAACATCCATTTAAGTTGCAAACTTTCCGTAGTGTGTCGACCTGCCTGGTGGTGGTGTCGACACACTGCCCAAATCTTGAAACAGGCTGTTCTGGGAACTGATCCAGTGTCGACCTGCTTTGGTATTGTGTCGACCTGCTATCCTGGTTCTGAAAACAGCTGTTCTGGGAGCAGGATCCAGTGTCGACCTGCCCTGAGAGTGCGTCGACCTGGGTAGTGTAAATCCTGGAATCTGCAACTCGTGTCGACCTGCTTCTGGACTAGTGTCGACACAGTCTAGGCAATTCTTCAGCTTTTTGCCTTTGAGACTGAGGTGTTGTGTCGACACCATTGAGGGGTGTGTCGACACTTCTTTTGCAAAAAGTGTTTGTACCTGAAAATTAAACACATATATCATTAGTTAAATGATTTATCATGAACATAAATGATAAATGTGATTTGAAACATGCTTTTTGAACATTGACTTCAGGTATGATGTTTTTGACATGTTTCATTTAAATTGCTTTAAAATCACTTCTTGTCATCATCAAAATAGGAGGGAAATGATATGAATATACACTCAACCCAACAATCTCCCCTTTTTGATGATGGCAACATAAATCCATATGTCAATGAGGTTTTGATGAGATGTGATTTTAAGCAATTTTTGGTTATTCAATGTCCTTATTTTGTTCATGTTCATGCTTGTTAAAGACCTTTAAATATGGCACATTCACAATTGATGGTTGTACTAACGAAGTACAAAGTAACTTGAAGTAAGTTAGTGCATAAAGAAGGTCAAGCAACTTGACAAGCATTCATTCATTCACATTCACATGAAAATTTTCAATCACATTGAAGTCACAATTGAAAAAAAAAATCATTCAGGCTAAGCAAAATGCATTTCATTTCATTCAAGAGACCCATTACAATCATTCCAGAAAAATTACAAAAGAACATTTCTCTTTCTTTCTTTCTTCTCCCCCTTTGACATTATTAAAAGAAAAATTACATTAAGTAGAAGATGGAGGAGGAGGAGGAAGGGGAAGTAATATGGTCTCAATGTCAGACATTCTTTTCTCCATAAAAGTCAAGCTGGACTTGATTTGATCTTGAATGGTTGTGAGTTTGGTGTGCAAGAAGTGTTCCATTCTATCTGAATTCTCTATCAAGGTAGCTTGAATTCTTGCTAGAACAGCTGCAATGGGTTGTGAAGAGGAAGAAGATCCAGCTGACCAACCAGGTCTATGCATTATCTTGAATTCCTTTGTCAAATCAGATATCTGTGTATCAATGTGCTCATTGAAGTTCCTCATGCTTTCCAAATCATCCACAAAATGAGCAAAGGACAGTCTTGTGCTGGTGATCTCATGTAATGTCTGGTTGGTGTTAAAGACATCAGCTTGGGAATTTGTCAAAATTCCCTGAAGTACTATCTCTAACTTTTGCTGGTGCTCCTTAAGCTGTAATGAGGCATCTGCCATGGTACCAATCAGTCTGTTGAATCTTTGAGCTGCATAGTCTGAGGTAGCTTTTTGTTCTATGAATTTGGCAGATACAGTGTTCTCCAACCGTTGAAGCCTCAACTCAAATGTTTCTGACATGGTTTGGATGGAGGAGTTCAAGGTTTCAAACTTATCATTCAGAAAGGAGATCAATTCTGGTGGAACAGGAGGCCCACCAGAAGATGTGGATGCTTGAAAATTGGGTTGAGGAGAGAAATGGGGAAACTGAGGTGAGAGTGGGGCATGAAAAGGAATGTCACCTCCAGTTGAAATTTGAGGTTGTTCCTCATTCAAAGGAGGCTGATCCTCTTGACTTTGGGGCTGGTCCCCTTCAGCTGGAGGCTGTTCCTCTTGAGCTTGGGGCTGGTCCCTTGATCTTGAGGCTGTTCTCCTGAGCTTGGGGCTGTTCCCCTTGATCATGAGGCTGTTCCTCCTGAGCTTGGGGGCCTCAACCACAACTGGCCCTCTCCTAACTTGATTTCCCTCCAGTCTAAATCCCATAAATTTTTGAATATTCTTGAAGGTGTAGATGTTGGGCTTAGGAATAGATTGGGATTTCTCATTCTCCAAGGGCACACCAAAATGCTGGAAGACTGAGGTCAGATGTGCAGCATATGGTAGAGATCTTTTGAGGTCCTTCCTTGTTGTTTCAGATATGATTTGATACATAATGACATGAAGATTGATTTTGATATCTTTGACCATGCAATACAGAATAAACCTCTGAATATCTGTCAACCTGTCCCTTCCACCACCTTGAGGAGTGATAATGGTGGTCAAATGTGGTGGAGGACTCTCAACACAGGGGGAAAGGAATTTGTGTTGAATCTGGTAACATGGGTTTGTTTGGGATCAGATGCATCAGAAGGTAGGCCTGTCAAGATAGAATAGGCTTCATGAAGATCAAATTCAAATTGATGATAATCTGCCCCTTCATCTGGTACTTTGAAAATAGAGGCAGCTATATCAGTCGGCATGTCAATAACTATTCCCTTAACCTTTGATTTATATCCATCCTCTGTGCATTTCAGGTTCTTGTAAAATTCCCTAACAAGTCTTGGATAACTAATTTGAAACTCTGAAATGAATATCAACCAAGACTGAAAGAAAAATAGGCCTGAATTTCTGGAAATGAGTCTGCTAGCTGAATGTCTGATAAGTCCACTATCCTGGCTTTAAAATAAGCTTGGCTTCACTAGTGGTGTCCTGAGACTTGGAAGACTCTGAAGATGATGATGATGAATCTGAAGAGTCTCCAGAAGGGGAGCCCGGATTCTCTGTTCTAGAAACCCTACCTCTGCCTGAAGAAGATGGTCTACCTCTCTTTGGTGCTGGCTGAGGTGCAGAGGAGGACCCTGGTTGCTGTGCAGGGTCATTCCTCCTTTTGGTTCTCCTTTCGAACTGAGGAACATCATCCTCTTCCGGAACTGGCCTTGAGGAAGCCTGAGATTTTGCTCCACGGCGAGGACCCAACTTTCTCACCATGGTGCAAGAATGGAATGGAATCGGGGTTTGATGAAGGAGAAGAGATGATTGAGAAAGGGTTTTGATTGAGGAAGAAATGTGAGGGATTTCTTGTCGGAAACGAGAGGAAAAGCATCGTCGGGTCGACCTGAAGCCTAAAAGGGGTTTGCAGTGGTGCAATACCCCGCAGGAACAACAAGGCTTATCTGGAACCCACGACTTAAAAGGTTCTGGCAAGAGGGCAGTGTCGACACAGGAAGAAGGTAGTGTCGACCTGACCTAGGAAGTGTGTCGACACGAGATAGAATGGTGTCGACCTGACCTTTGAAGAAAATTTGAATTTTTGTGAGAGGAAAAATTTGAGAAATTTTGGGACATCTTTAGAATGATAAACAATGAGGGGAATTATCATTTCAAGGATTTTTTAAGAGGCTTAAAAATTCATTTGTTATTTTTTGCAAAAATTCATCACAATTCAAGTTTTCAAACAATTTCCAACAGGATATTAGCATTCCAAGACTTGAATCAACAAAATGAGAAATTGAGGGATATAATATATCTAACAATCAACTATAAACTACCATATTTCTCAACTTTAAAGAATTAAAGATGTCATCTAGACTAAATACAATTGTGTTGAAAATAAAACACAATCTCAAAGAACAACTGGATGAGGAATGAAGATGATTCTTTCTAGACACATCTCCAATAATGTTCACATTTTGTTCTTTTAACAAACTATCAAATGATATAAATCTCTTTCACTCAAGTACTAGTGCTTTTTACACACCATAGTCCCTGGATACTTAAGATTTAGTCATTGTCAAGTCTCAAAGGGGTAAATGATGGCCTTTTGACATGAAAATATACGTTTTGTAGACGCCAATATTTCCAGTTACTCAGTCATCATCAAAAACATAGCACATTTTGCTTTTGTTTTGAATTTATTTTTATTTTGTTCCCCCTTTGAACAGAGTTAGCAATAGTGCCTCATGACATACATGGCACTTCATTCATTGTGAAGGTGTGCAGTTTCTCAGCACAAGTGCCATTGCTCTGTTGGATTTTTAAAATTTTGGAGAGTTTGTGAGATAGAAATCAAATACATCCAATCATCAGTTGCAAACAAGGAAATGTTTTAAGTTCAAGGCACAAGTTGATGTTTAGTCTAGGAAGAGATCTGAATTTCTGTGGGTTGAGAGATATAGTTGAAAGTTGATTAGTAAAAAATATAATAGATCACTCAAGGGTTCATTTTGAGACTCTAGACTTCTAAATGATGACATCATGCAAGGAATTGATGAGATTCAAGAAAAATTTTGAATTTTGCAAAGTCATGACTTGTGAATTTTCTAGCTCCCCCTGAGATGATGATTTCAATCACTTTTCATCAAATAAAGATATGTAAATTTTGGAAATCAGAAAAGTTTTCTTCTTGGACAACAAAGACTCCCCCTCAACAATTGCATATCCATTTCTTGGTACTTGGCGGAGTCATATACTCACGCATAATGAAAGGTTTCCAGACAAGCCTAACTTGTCCTTCTCCAAACACTATTTGATATACCAAGAAATTTCAATACAATAAGAGTTGAAGAATTCATTATCAAAAAGAAATGGAAGTGAAAATAAGCAAGATTTTGAAATCAGAAAAAGTATCCTCTTTGAACAATAGAAGCTCCCCCTCAACAATTGCATATCAATTTCTTAGTACTTGGCGGAGACATATACTCTCGCATAGTGAAAGTGTCCAGACAGGCATAACTTGTCCTTCTCCAAATCACCATTTGATATACCAAGAAATTTCAACACAATAAGAGTTGGAGAATTTATTGTAAAAAGGGAATAGAATTGAAAGTGAGAGAGATATGAACAATGTAACTCAAGGAAGCAAAGAATTATGAGATGCAAAGAACTCCCCCTTAGACAATGCATTACACTCAACCCAAACCTTGAGAGAGATCATGAATGTGGACATTTACAAAGACCAAGTTCTCTCCTTAAGGATGAAAATCTGTTTTCAGGAAGGGGTTTAGTGAATATGTCTGCAATTTGTTTTTCAGTTTCAATGAAGTGGAGTTCAAAGGATTTCTTGGCAACCTCATCTCTCAAGAAATGATGTCTAATTTCAATGTGTTTTGTTCTGGAGTGCTGAATGGGGTTTTTAGACAAATTTATGGCACTAGTGTTATCACATAGGATGGGTACACACCCTAAATCTTGGTTGTAATCAAGAAGTTGATGTTTCACCCAGAGAATCTGAGTTCCACATCTACCTGCTGCAACATATTCAGCTTCTGCAGTTGACAGAGCAACTGAATGTTGCTTCTTAGAAGCCCAAGAGATAAGGCACCCACCTAGAAATAGACACAAGCCACTTGTGCTTTTTCTATCTAATTTGCACCCAGCATAATCAGCATCACAATAGGCAAACAGATCTAACTTGCAACCAGCAGGATACCAAATACCTAAGTCACATGTTCCAACAAGATATTTGAAGATTCGTTTAACAGCAAGCATGTGACTTTCTTTAGGATTAGATTGGAATCTAGCACATAAACACACACAAAACTGAATATCAGGTCTAGAAGTTGTAAGATAGAGCAGAGAGCCAATCATACCTCTGTAGGTCTTTGGATCTACTGACTTACCAGATGGATCTTCTTCTAGTTTAGCATTAATTGCAATTGGTGTGCTTGAGTGCTTGAGGTTCTGAAAGTCAAACCTCTTTAATAGCTCCTTGACATATTTGGTTTGACTGATGAAGATTCCTTCATGTGTTTGGTTAACCTGCAATCCCAAAAAGAATGTTAAATCTCCCATTAAGCTCATTTCAAATTCATTCTTCATTTGATTTGAAAATTCAGTGCAAAGGCCTTTATTGGTTGATCCAAATATTATGTCATCAACATAAATTTGGACTACAATTATTTGATTTTTAACTATTTTTGTGAACAATGTTTGATCAACATTACCTCTAGAATATCCTTTTTCAAGTAAAAAGGAACTCAACCGGTCATACCAAGCTCTTGGAGCTTGCTTAAGACCATAGAGAGCCTTATTAAGCTTGAAAACATGGTTAGGATATTTTTCATTTTCATATCCAGGAGGTTGTTCAACAAAAACATTTTCCTTTATATATCCATTTAAGAATGCACTTTTGACATCCATTTGATAGACTTTGAATTTCATGGAGGATGCAAAAGCAAGGAAAATTCTGACAGCTTCTAGTCTAGCTACAGGGGCATATGATTCTTCAAAGTCAATTCCAAATTCTTGGTTATACCCCTTTGCAACTAGCCTAGCTTTGTTTCTTATTACTTGACCAGTTTCATTTAACTTATTTCTGAAAACCCATCTAGTACCAATCACTGCTTGGTCACTAGGTCTAGGTACTAATTCCCATACTTGATTTCTTTCGAATTGATGAAGCTCATCATGCATGGCATTAATCCAATCAGAACTGGATAAGGCTTCATCAATTGACTTGGGTTCAATTTGGGAAATTAGAGCTAGTGGGTCTTCTTCAATATTTTGCAAGAAGGATGATCTGGTCCTTACTCTATCATTCAAATTGCCAACTACACTGTCTAATGGGTGATCTCTCAGATATCGAGGTTCAGAAATTACCTGTTGAGAAGTACCCACTTCTGGAGCAATGTTACCTGACCCACTTGGAGATGGTGTGTTCAGGTTCTCTTCATTATTTTCAAGCTCCTCAACAGTTGGTGAAGAATCCACAATGAGGTCATCCTCTTCATTGTCTTGTCTTTCCCTGCAAGATTTAGAATCATTAGTGGAAAAGGAATTTTCATCAAAAATAACATGTGGAGATTCTTCAACAGTTTTGGTTTTTAGAATGTACACTTTGAAAGCCCTTGACACTTCAGAATAGCCAAGGAAGATAGCTTCCTGACTCTTAGCATCAAACTTGTCAAGGTTTTCTTTGTTATTATTGTGTACAAAGCATTTGCACCCAAAAGTTTTGAAATAAGAAACAGTTGGCTTTTTGTTTTTCAACAATTCATAGGGGGTTTTTCTGATCTTTGGTCTGATCAAAGCTCTATTTAGGATATGATTGGCTGTGTTAACAGCTTCAGCCCAGAAGGATTTGGGCAGATTACTTCCTAAGAGCATGGATCTAGCCATTTCCACAAGAGTTCTATTCTTTCTTTCCACAACTCCATTTTGTTCTGGAGTTCTAGGTGAAGAAAACTTGTGAAATATTTGAAATTCAGCACATAGATCAGAAAAGGATGTGTTATCAAATTCACCCCCATGATCAGTTAAAATGTTTTTGATTTTATATGGATAAGTTGTTAAGATAGTGGTACAAAAATTCCTGAATTCAAGGCAAGTATCACTTTTGTGGGATAGAAAGATAACCCAAGTAAATCTAGTAAAGTCATCAATGATTACAAACCCATATCTCTTGCCACTTAAGCTTAGAACTCTTGTTGGCCCAAAAAGGTCCATGTGAAGAAGTTCTAGTGGCCTAGATGTAAGTACCTCATTGAAGGTTTTAAAAGATTTCCTAGTTTGTTTTCCTTTAGCACATATCCCACAAACTTGATCTTCAACATTAGAAAAAGATTCAGGAAGACCCTTAACCAAGTTCAGTCTTAACAACTTATTCAATGTTCTGAAACTTGCATGGCCAAGTCTTTTGTGCCAAGTCCATGCAATTTCATCTTTATTTGCAACAAAGCAAAGATTTTCAGAAAAGTTTTTATTAAGGTTGATCATGTAGACATTGTTTTCTCTTTTTCCAAAGAATTTGATTTTATCAGTTGATGAATCAATTATCTTACAAAAATCAGATTCAAACACAACTTTGTGACCTTTGTCACATAGTTGGCTGATACTGAGCAAATTATAATCAAGACCATCAACTAATAAAACATTATCTACTGAGTTTGAAGAAGTTTGACCAACCTTTCCAGATCCAATGATCTTTCCTTTATTTTTACCTCCAAATGTAACTGACCCTCCCTCCTTTCAAGCAGGAATGAGAATTTGGCTCTGTCTCCCGTCATGTGTCGTGAACACCCACTGTCAAGAAACCATACATTGGTGTTGGGTGCACGACCTTCCTGCAAAAAGATCAGTGGAGAGAAGATTTTGGTACCCAAACAGAGTTGGGACCATCAGAATGTTTGAACATTGTCAGTAAATCTTTTCTCACCCAAATTTGACCTGTTTTTTTTTTGTTTTGTTACATTGGTGTTTTCAGCCTTTTTCTGTTTGTTCTTTCTTTTAGGAATGAAAGCACCAAGATTTTGTTTTTGGTAGGAGGGGAGTTTTTCATTTGAAAATTGGAGTTCAGATGAGGAGGTGGAATCCAGGGATTTTGTTGGTACATCAAGAAATTTGGATAAAGGAATTGAGGATGATACCAACATGGGTTATCATACCATTGGCTCCAAGGATTGGTCCAATCATCTTGAAATGTTGTCTTGGAGGTCCAAGGTTTTTCATGAATTATTTCTTTTGACTTTTTCTTATTTTTAAATTTTATTTGAATTTTTGGTTGAGTTGTTTGCAGCTTTTGATGTTGAGCAGGTCGACCTCTCCTGTACTGGTGTCGACATAGCAGCCACAGAAGCCTTGTTCTTGTGGACTGGTGTCGACCTGTCAGGGGACTGTGTCGACCTGATTGTCTTCTTTTGTTTTTGAGTTTTTGCTTTGTTTTGTGTTTTGTTTAAGGTTTTGTTTGCTGTTTGTTGAATTTCTGTGTTCTCAAGATTAGGACCCTTGACAAATTTAATTAGTGGTGCTTTGCCCTTTTTCTCACCAGATTTGTCTTTCATGGGTTTCTTTTTGTTGAATCCTAATCCATGAGAGGTGGTTGTCATGGTGGTTCCTAGCAGTGCCTCTAAGTTATCTTTACCTTTTGTGAAGGTTTGGATAACTTCATCCCTTTCTTTTAGCTGGTTTTTAAGAGTTTCAATTTCTTCAATCTTCTGTTGTTTTTCTTGTTTTTCAATTTCCAGCTTTTCAGTTAAGTTTTTGAATTCTTGGGAGGCCTTTTGAGAAGCAAGTTTTAGTTCATCAATAAGGTTCATGAGATTTTCTTTTTCTTCATTTAATTATGTTATCTCATTTTCTAGTTCACAAGTTCTGTTGTTTGAAGATTGGTTATTATAAAGATTTTTAATTTTCTTTTTGATGTGTTTGTTTTCTTTTCTCAATTCAGAATATTTTTCAACTAATTCTGCATACACATCCTGCCAATCTTCAACAGTAAAGTCTTCAAAAGAAGTATTTACCTTTTCTTCAGAATTGTTGGCCATGAAGCAGACTTCCTCACTTTCAGAGCTTGAGGATTTCTTCTTCTTCTTCTTCACTTGAGTCTTCGTCAGACCAAGTGGCTACCATGGCCTTTGGCTTCTTAAATTTCTGGAACTTCTTGTGCTTTTCCTTCTTGTTCTCAGGACACTCTCCCTTCATGTGTCCTGGTTTGTTGCACCTGTAACAGACAATATTTTCGTCAGATTTGTGATTCTTGTTGAAATTAGAAGAGGAAGTGTTTTTCTTACCTGAGAAAAACTTCTTTTTCCCAGACATTTTTCCTTTTCTGTATTTCAAGAATTTTCTGAATTGCCTGGTCATGAGGGCAATTTCATCCTCATTTGACTCAGACTCCTCAGAACTTGTCTTTTCCTGACTTTTATCTTTATTGCTTGAAGAGGCCTTAAGTGCCATAGGCTTGGTCTTAATTATGTGTTCTTCATTTCTTTTTAAGTTGATTTCATATGTCATTAAGGATCCAATCAATTCATCCAAAGAGATTTTGGACAGATCTTTTGAATCTTCAATGACAGTGGCCTTTGTATGCCAAATTGAAGAAAGTGAACGTAAGATTTTTCTTACCAAGTCTGCATCTGTATATTCCTTACCCAAGGCCTTTAATCCATTCACAATCACCATGAACCTGGCAAACATTTCAGAAATATTTTCGTTAGACTTCATCATGAAAAGTTCATATTCTGAAACTAGAATATTTGCCTTAGTCTCCTTTACTTGTGATGTTCCCTCATAGAGTAATTCGAGTTTATCCCACATCTCTTTGGCAGATTTGCACATTGAGATTCTCGAATACTCCTTGGGATGGACAGCACATTGAATCATGTTCATGGCACTATAATTCAATGTAGCTTTCCTTATTTGTTCCCTAGTCCAGGTGTCTTCTTCTCCCTGGTTTTCATAGGGACCCACTTCCACTACTTTCCAGATCTCATAGTTCTGGGCCCTTAAAAATACTTGCATTCTGTTTTTCCAATAAGAATAGTCCGTCCCATTAAAGAATGGTGGCCTATTTATGGAATGACCCTCAGCTATGAAACCTTTGGAATCCATGACTCTAAAGCAGAAAGAAAATGCTTAGCAAACAAACAGGCAAACACTCAAACACACAACACTCAGAAACAAAAACTGCTCAGATCAAATCAGATCAAAGTAAACCCGCTCTGATACCAATTGAAGGATCGAAGTGAAGGTGAGGAAAAGATCTAGAAGGGGGGGATGAATAGATCTTTGCCACTTTTTGCGGAAGCTTATACAATTTAAAAACACTTTTGAATCAGAGGCAATTTTATCAGTGAAAAACCACAGATCTGATGAGATTTGAGTGAGTTGGTAAAATAGATGTGAAACAAGTTGATTAAGTGAATATTAACCGATCCTATGCAAGCATCTAACGGATGAAATGATCAAACCACAATTAGACAAATGCACAAGGATTTTTAGGTGGTTCGGAAATCACCCAAGTGATTCCTACATCCACCCTCACACCCCGTGAGGATTCACTAAAACAACTGGGTAACACACCCACTGGAGCCTGACAACTCCAACACTTGAGAGCTTACAACTCACACAACTTCTAGAGTAAGACTACTCTAGAACAACTGAGCAAGACTGCTCAACACAACCTTGAGTTAGACAACTCAAACTGAGCACAACGGCTCACAACAACCTGAGCACAATGCTCACACAACTTGAGCACAATGCTCACATAAGACTTGCTAGACACCAACTCAAGACATAGACCTTCTAGCAACAGATCTAGTCGAAAATGAGAGCACTAATGAGAGCTATGCAGAAGCACTTGCATAATCTCAAAAGATATCTCAGAAGAACAGAAGTACAATGAATTGTATTAAATAACTTCGTTCTTCAAGTGTACTCCCTTGTAGAAGCTTGGATTGGGAAGAGGCTTGCAATCTTGAAGTCCAAAACCGATGCTCTGCACTTTGGAATTGTTGGATCTTCCTTGAATTCTTCTCCAACGAAGGCTTCTACTGGATCTGCTTCCTTGGGATGCTTCAGAGGTTTCTACAGGGATCACACTCCAATTCTCACACTTGAATTGGTGAGAATTGGTCTTCTGGAAGCACACGGAGAGCAGAGGAGGGAGACGACCTCTTGTAGCCGCCAGGAAACTTTTTGGAGGCTCTAAGAGTTAGTTGGGTCTCTTCTATGTGATGGGGGGCCGATTAGGGACCTTTTATACCCAAAGATTCCAAAGATACCCTTTAGGTACAAGGGCACACGATCCTAGGTTGATACCCCATCGCCCTAGGCTGACACGTGGCAAACATCCATTTAAGTTGCAAACTTTCCGTAGTGTGTCGACCTGCCCTGGTGGTGGTGTCGACACACTGCCCAAATCTTGAAACAGGCTGTTCTGGGAACTGATCCAGTGTCGACCTGCTTTGGTATTGTGTCGACCTGCTATCCTGGTTCTGAAAACAACTGTTCTGGGAGCAGGATCCAGTGTCGACCTGCCCTGAGAGTGCGTCGACCTGGGTAGTGTAAATCCTGGAATCTGCAACTTGTGTCTACCTGCTTCTGGACTAGTGTCGACACAGTCTAGGCAATTCTTCAGCTTTTTACCTTTGAGACTGAGGTGTTGTGTCGACACCATTGAGGGGTGTGTCGACACTTCTTTTACAAAAAGTGTTTGTACCTGAAAATTAAACACATATATCATTAGTTAAATGATTTATCATGAACATAAATGATAAATGTGATTTGAAACATGCTTTTTGAACATTGACTTCAGGTATGATGTTTTTGACATGTTTCATTTAAATTGCTTTAAAATCACTTCTTGTCATCATCAAAATAGGAGGGAAATGATATGAATATACACTCAACCCAACATGTTTCGGGCCACCGTTGTGTTGCCTTTGTGGTTTGTGTTGCGTGTCGTTTGGTTGGGCTGCGTTCTGGTGAGGTTCTCCCAGGACGGCTCTTGGCGCTTTTGGTGGAGGTTCTCCCCAAAGCTGCTCGGTGTTGTTTTGGTTGTCTCTTCTCTCTCTCGGTAGATATGAGTCGTCGTGTTTCCGGTTGGACTGTCTGTGTTATAATCTGCTTCGGCATTGTCGGTCGAGGTGGTATGCGCCTGGCCGTGCGTCTGGCCGCTGCGTTGGCCAGCTTGTCTCGTTGTTCATTTTCAAGTTTCATGGATGCACCGGTGGGACTTTGTGTGTGTCCCCGGGGTTCGGATAGTTTGCTTCGTTTCTCATGCTCGGTGTGCTCTCCCAGGCGGTGGTCTGGTGAGTGCAGCGGTGTTTGGCTGACTGTGCTTCTTGTGGAAGTGCCAATCTCGTATTGTGGTTTGCCCCTCGTGTGTGGAAGTGACTCGTTGCGTGTCTCCTTCCCCTGCCTTCCGTTAGTTGCTCAGGGTGGTGATGCTCCACTGTGGTGCTGTGTCGCCAGGGTGCGCATCATTGCGACCTTCGGGTGGAGTCATCTCCCCTTGAGCTGTTTTTGGGTTAAGCTGGTTGCTCCCCTCGTGTTGTTGTTTCCTTGTGGCACCATGGGTCAGTGGACCCGTCTGTTGTCGGTTGCCGTTGTGATGGTTTCTTGCTGCCTTCCTGAACAATTTGGAGCATTGGGTCCCAGTTGCTTTAGCGTGAGGTAGTACCATTTTCTGTTGGGTTGTGGCGTGAGCTTTGCTCTGCTGTGCATTGGTTTTCGTGGTTGGCTTGCTTGTGCAAGCATTTTTACGGTGTGCGCTCGATGGTGCCTCGGCTTGTGCCTTGGAGGCAGTTCGTGTCATCGTTTTGGTGTTTGGCCTCTCTATCGGTTGCGATAGAGGTGGTGCTTCTTGCTCTTGCGCGCCAGGGAGTCGCTGTGGTTTTCGCTCCCCGTGTGGCAGAGTCGGTGCTCCGTGTTTTGTGTGCTTCTTGGAGCAGACGTGGGTGTTGCGCTCTTGAAGAAGTTGTCGACTTTTCATGTGTTTCCATTGTGGGTCTCTGGTAGAGAGTCCCCTTCGGTGGGCCCTGTGTCATCTCGGGCCGTTGGTGTCGCTGTGTGTGCTGCACCTTGAGTGTTTTCTCCGATGCTTTGTGTTTTGTGCCTCAAGGGCTGGGGCCGACGTGGCCTGTTGCACCCTTTCAGGCTTGCGGTTCTTGGCATGTGGCTTTCGGCAGGCCTCTTGTGGAGAGTCCTTCCTGTTAGCCGTGGTGTTGCTTTGTCCGCTGGTGCACCTGGGTTGCACTTTGTTTACTTTTGGTGCTTGTGGTAGCACCGTGTGCTCATGCGTGAGTGTTTCGGTTTTGTGCCGTCTGGAGCCTTGTTGCATTGTGTTGTACCTTGGGTGGCTCCTGGTGCTTGTGGTAGCACCACGTGTTGTGTCGTGTGCCTATTCGTGAGCTTCGTGCATCGTTTCACGAGTTTGATCGATGTTGGAGGCGTTGGGATTTCTGCCTCTGGGACACGTGTGCTAGCTTGAGCCTTGTGGGTGTACCGTTACCGCTGTAGGGTGGCTGCTTTGCCTTGTCTAGGTAGCCCTATCGGTGGTACACCAGGCTCTGGTCGTGGCCAGTGTCCCGATTTTCCCCCTCGCTTTCCGAGCGAGTGTGTGCGATTGTGGTACCCTACTTCGGTCTGGGTCCCTTGAGGTCGACGTGTTGTTCTGGACCTCTACGGTTGTTTCGGTTCCCACGTGGTTGTGTGTCTTTTCGTGGTTGGCACGTCGGTACCCATGCTAAGCTCTGTGTGCGCGTGGCGGGTGTGCTGCCAACCCTTCATTGGTTTTCTGTTGTGCGTGGTGTTGGTGAGTCTAGAAGCCGATGGCGAAGTCTCCTGTCGGTTCATCTGATGACAGTGAGGCTTATTGGCTTCCTAGTACTCGACCATGTGGTTTGTCGACGTTGTGAGGTGCTCGTCTTTGGCTTAACCTCAGACGCCTTCCGTGCTTCCGTCGCGGTGTGCCACGTTGTGGAGCATGTGACTCCCAGTTTTTGTGGCTCCGCGTGCGTTTGGTGTCCTTGTTCGACCACGAGGAAGGTCTAGGTGAGACCTAGTGGTGACAGCAGATGTCGTTTCCGCGTGTTGAGGGTTCTCTGCGTGTGTTTGCTATCCCTGTTGGACCGCGAGGAAGGTCTGAGTGAGGCCTAGTGGTGGCAGTGGACGTTGTTCCGTGTGTTGAGGATTCTCCGCGAGCGTGTTGTTACTCTGGCTCTCGTCGCTCGCGTGGATTTTCGGTTGGGCTGGTGACCGGTGCTAGCTACTGCTAGTAGCGCGAGGCCGTTCCCCTAAGACGTATGGTTGGTTCTCAAGCGTTTCTCGTGTTTCTGTCGACAACTGTGTACTCTGTCGGGTTTTGCCGACGATAGAGTGGGTTGCTGATTGGTTGGTCCTAACAGCGAGGTCTACTGGTGGCTGCAGCCAGTAGTTTTCGGCTGGAGTTCCCTGCTGTTTGGACTGGTTTTGGCGTCGCTCGGCACCTGTGGGGTTGTCGTTCCATCTGGACACCCCACGTGTGGCTGGGGTGAGCCATTGGTTTCTCGGCTTGGTTCTCCAGGTGTGTTGGAGCGTGTTGTGAGCCGTTCAATTTTTAGTTGTATGGTCACCGTGTGTTGGGAGCCCGTTGTGTGAGCCGTTAGTTTTCCGGCTTCGCGTGCTTCGCGCGTATTTGGCGGTGTTGTTGTGGCCACAGTGAGGTCATGGTGGGACTTAGTGACTCTTCGCAACCGCACTTTGTATGTTCCGCGTGTGTTTGGCTGTGGGGTTGTTGCCATGAGGAAGTCGTGTTGAGACTTAGTGGCTTCTTCCCGCTGGTCTTATGTTTGCCCCCTGTGTTCCATTTCGTGCCTCGGGATCTTTTGGGTTTGCCCCAATTTCGAGGATGAAATTGTCTTAAGGGGGGTGGGATGTAAGACCCGGCTTTACGGCGTTCCTTCCGGTGTCTTGGATGACTCGTGTCGCGTCGTAGGTGCCCAACGCGATAGTCGTCCGTGTCGCGACGAGGAGGTGCGTCGCGTTCTGGTCGCGCCCTGGTTGCCCGTCACGTTCTGGTCGCGACCGGTCAACGAGTCGCGACTGCTTTATGTCTTGTTGGTCGTCTGACGCCTGTCAGAGTGGCAGTGTGTCAGTACGGCGGTCGGGTCGTCGCGGCGTCCGTGGTGGGCACGTTCTGGTAGCGGTCCGTTGACCCGTCGCCTTAAGGTTCGTAACGCGACAGGGCAGGCCATCGCATTCTGGGTGCCGGGGGCTTAAGGCGTAGGCCGGCTACCCCTTCCCCCTCTCTCTCTCTCCTCTTCTTCCCTTTCCCCTCTTCTCCGGTGGTGGGGAGGCTCCCCTCCAGCGATCGGGGCGTGGTAGCGCCGGCGGGCTCGTGGCGGCGTCGTGGCGCATGCGTGGAGCAAGGAGGAGGTGGCCAACCGACATGAAGGGCCCCTCGTCGTGGGTTCGTTCTTCATGAAAGGTAGGGATTTCTTGTGCCCTCTCCCATCCAGGTGGATCGGGAGCCCTCGGGGTTTTGTAGATAGCTTTACTGCTTTCCCCATGCTCCCCTTCCCGTGTGTGCATGTGTGTGGTTCGTGGGTGACCCTGGGATTGAGGATCCCATTGGTCTGCCTCCATGCTGGTGTCGCGACCGCACGATGCGTCGCGACACTAGTAGAGGCGTCGCCCCGGTCGAGCGCAACCTTATTGTGGCGCACTTGGCGGTCGCGATAAGGGTCGCTGTCGCGACCTGGTTTCCCATCGCGACAGGGTGGCTGTCGCGACGCGCTGCCCCGTCGCATCAGGGTTCGTGTCGCGGAACCCTTCCCCGTCGCGATAGTATCGCGATGGCCTGTGGGGGTGCGATAGTATCTGTGGGTGCCTCGGGTGTTTCCATGGCCCGGTTGTGTGTCGACGTGTGCCCCAGGGCAGGCTGTGCCCTCAGGACCTTCTGGTAGGGAACGCGGCTGGTGGCCTGCCTGCGTTCAGTGACAGAAGGTGACACCTTCGTGGCCGTGTCCTGGCAATGGTGCCAGGAGGTTCGCGTCTGTCTAACAATCGATTGACTGGCGGTCAATCGATTATTAACAGAGCGACTGGCTTTTTGTACTTCTGGTAGTGCTCCGAGGTTTTGGCTCGCTCGTGCGTGTTTGCTTGGCCGATGACCCTTTTGAGGGTCCGTGCGTGCCTCTCGCTTGCTGGGCTTGTCGTGTGCTACAAGCCAGTGGTTCGGCGTGGTTCTTGTTGTGCTGCCCCTCCTGTTCGCCCGGTGCTAGGCACTCGAGGGCTTGTCACGTTCTGAGAGGTTGTTAATGTTGCCTGGGACCCCCATCCTTGGGAGCCTGTCGAGGGAGTACTCCGGGCTACGAGTGTGCTCGAGTTGGCAGCCCACGTGAGCGAACTCTGGAGCGGAGGGGAAAACGGTGGTTAGGACAGCGACACTGAGTCGTTTGTAGAGCTCTCTTGTCTGGGTCTGAGACGTCGAGGTGTTTGGAGTTCCTAGCACAGACCAGACAGTCCTTGTCTCACTGCCTCACTCTACGTTGGTTCCGGAGCCACGTAGGGAGGTTAGGTGTGGGGCCGCAGCTTGGCCAGGCTGCGGTGTTGCGTTCATTGTGTGTTTCTGTGGCGGCTTTGTCTCGCCCTTCGCGGGGGTGGAGGCAGGAGCTAGGCTAGCGAGCAGAGCGTGCGGACTGCGGGTCCCCCTCTTGGCTGCTAGTGGCGGTGGCTTGGTTGCTGTTGTTGTGACGTCGTTTCCTCACGACGTTTTCAAGTGTTCCCCGTTTGCCCTAGTTTGCATAGAGGTTATAGCCTGGCTGTGCCTTGTTTCCGTGGGCGTCGTTAGTCTGGCCTTGGGCAGACCCGTGCTTCTGGTGGTTTCTGCTTCAGTGTTCCCTCATTTCCGTTCTTGGGTGCCAGTCGGTAGTGGCAAGGCGAGTATAGCTTCCCGACCTGGCGGTGCGTCCGAGGTCCGGGGTGGTTCTGCTTGTGGGCCCTCGACCCTGTGGAGGTCTGAGGTGGCCATGCTTGTGGTGAGACGTCGTTCTCACCTAGTTGTTGTGTAGCCTTAGCTGGTGTGCCGAGGATTGCTTCCACTGTGTGCCCGACTCCGTTGGTTTCTGTGGGAGTCGTGTGTGTGGCCCGACCCCGGCTGGTGGTTGTGGTGTTGCATTGTTCTCTTCCGCTGCTTAGTAGTACCCTGCTGTAGGTGTTTCTCGCTTTACAGCTTTCTAGGGTAGTTTCCTATTTTCGGAGTTCCTGCTGCTCTAGCCAGTGAAGGACTGGTAATCCCTATTGGGCCTTGTTCGCGAGGCTCACCCCCCCTACTCTCTTCAGCTAGGGCTCATCGTCGCGAGAGCTCAGTGTCGGACGGGTTACGGAGGTGTCTGTGGCACCGTGTGTTGTCAGCAACAGTGAGAGCGATCGTTGTGAGCTCTTGTAGCCTGAGTGAGCTGAGAGCTGTGTTTCACAAGTCCTCGGAGTATGCGCCTTAAGGACTACACCTTTCTTCTTGTACCTGTGCTTTTGCTTGGGACGCGTTGTACAACCCTTTTGTATAATGTACAGATTATTATAGTTATTTAAACTCAGTACATATCTCACTAGACTTGTTCATATAACCCTTCTGGGTCTTCGGATCCGTGGGTGGCGGCGCGACCCTCGGGGTCCCCGGTGGGGGGTCCGGGAGGTCGGGTCGTTACAGATCCTAAGGAATCTCATTTAATATCTATTAAAAGGATCTTTAGATATTTAGCTAAGACTCATAACTTAGGACTATGGTATCCTAAATCTTGTGAAACTAGTTTAATTGGATATTCAGATATTGACTATGCTGGATGCAAAGTAGATAGAAAAAGCACCAGTGGTGGTTGTCCATTTCTTGCAGGATGCTTGATCTCCTGGTCTTCAAAGAAGCAAAATTCAGTGGCACTATCAACAGCTAAAGCTGAATATGTAGCTGCTGGGAGCTGTTGCACTCAACTCTTATGGATCAAACAACAGGTTGAGGACTATGGATTGCACATCAAGACTATTCCGCTGCTGTGCGACAACACAAGTGCAATAAATCTCACGAAAAATCCAGTACAGCACTCCAGGATGAAAAATGTAGAGGTTAGATATCATTTTATTAGAGATCATGTAGCTAATGGTAATATTAATATCTCATTTATAGATATCCAAAATCAGTTAGCAGATATCTTTACAAAAGCCTTACTTGAAGAGAGATTTACGTCTCTTAGAAGGGAACTAGGCATATGCAATTTGTAACAGATATATCTATACGTAACTGAAATAATATAATAGATTTCAGGATAAGACTTATCCTTCCCCGCTAGATTTAAGTAAATCCATTACTATTTGCGTTATCCTCTCCTATTTTGTCGTTATCCACATTTATTGCTTTGCAGTTTCAAAAAAGTGCTTTTATGTCCTTCTGTTACTTCTGTAATCCTTCCCTCACCGATTCGCTTACTCTCTCTCTTATCTCTTTCGACTCGAAAGCTTGTGAAACCCTCATCAACTCTGGCATCCCTCTCTGTGCTTTCGAAGAAAATCTCACTTCCTGCTCAAATTTCTTGAGGGGTTCTGTTCCTTCTTCTCCCCCGATCCTCCAGAACCCTAACTTGCTCGATTCCATGGCCGCTTCTGGGAGTTCCGGCAGCGTGGGTGGCTACAGTGTCGCCTTCCTCATGGCAGATCAACAAGAAAGATTTTCTGCAGTAAAGATCAAGTTTTGTGGGAACAAGGCAGTGGACATAGATGATCTGGAGAAGCATGGTATGCACAATGTGGTTGAAGCTCTTCAGAGGTTGAAGTGGACAGGCATGTGCACAGTTTCAGAACCTAGTTATCCGCACCTAGCGAAGGCGTTCTATACCTGTTTGAAGGCAGAAGAAGTTGGGTCTCTCACTTCCACAGTCAAAGGTACATCCATTCATATCACCTATGACCTGTTGGAGAGATTATTTAGAGTTTCCACAGTCCGGCATAGTTTGGTGTAGTCGGTAGATATCCATGCCAAAGGGCTAGGGATTATTGGAACAGAGTACAACCTAAAGGATGGGAAGATCGACATCAACCAGTTCAACGCTTTCAATAGAATTCTGCATTTTATAGTTTGTCAGATTTTAGTGGCGAGGAGTGCTACTTTTTCATCATGCACTAAAGGAGATGCAGACATGATGTTCTGGGCCGTTTAGAAATAAGACATCAATATGGCTCTCGTTATAATAGAAAGGATGAAGTCTGCTGCAGAAGTTATTTGGGACATGAAGAACAAATTGGCAGTATCTCTTCCCTATGCTCATTTACTCACAAGGATTTTCAGTCACCTTGAGATTGATTTGAAGGGAGAATTGATGGAGAAGATGGGTCAGCCCATTCGGTCTAGAAACTTAAAGAAGAGTGGATTTTCCCTAGTTGGCAATGTGTGGACAAAGACCTCGGTGGCAGAAGGAGAAGCCATCATTGGAGAAGCTTCTGAAGCTCCACAAGTCCAAGAAGAAGAAGCTGTTGTCAGAGAAGAGGAGCCTCCTGCACCTAAAAGGAGGATTGAGGATATTGCACTGGAGCATATTGAGCCTATTGGGCAATCGGCTGAAGAAGTTATTCCTCCTATCTGCACCTGCTATTATTGAAGAATCTATTGTTGAAGGTGCTGCTCACATTGAGGGGGAGCATGAAGACATTCAGACTAAAGAAACCCCCAGTACTCCTACAGTAGAAGTTGCTATGAAGGAGAGCCATGTTGAATTAACTCCAGAGGTTGTGGCACCAGACCACATTGAAGATGTACAGATGGAAGATGCTCCAGCTCAGGGGGAGCCAGATATTCAGGGGGAGCCTACTGCTAGTGCCCCCACAGACCAGTTTTAAGAAGGTCTGGTTAAGAGTACCTCAGATGAAGATGTTGAGCCAGTTGTAGACTCATGAGCAAAAGGAAAAGGTGTTGCCCCAAGAATTCCCTTGCTCGCCAGGAAAGCACACCACAGATCCATGAAGAAGAAGTTTCATGTTCATTTGGAGCATGTAATTGCTAGATTGAATGCTCATGGGGAAATCTTGTTGTAACGGCCCTGGATATTCATACCCAATAGAGGTCCATATCCAGATCCGTCTCCCGCGAACGGACTGAAGTCTCGCAAGGGATATCTCACACACGTGTCTAGGAAGAATATAAAAGACAAACCGCAATAGTAAGAGACACAAGAAAGTACATGTGCTCATATCTGCATATAACAATTTACAACTGTCCCATTACATTATTACATGTCCAAATTAAGAAGAGTACAACTACCTGGGGCATACCCCGAGGGAGCACAAGCTCACACAACTATACTAACACTACTGCTGGTGGTACAAGTCTGTCACGACATCTCCGCAAGCCACACCAACGGTAAACCCTGAAAAGAACTATAAGGGAGTGAGCCTCAACAAGTCATTGGCTCAGTAGGGGACCACCCAAAACCACACACACAATACGGGAGGACCTCAACCCCAACGGGTCTCACTGGCAACACCGGTAGCCAAACCATATCATGCTCACAGCAAAGCATAACTATATCAATTCACACAAATCCCGGAAAGAAGAAGAGACAGCAGAACTAGCACCACGCTACTAGTCTGCCCAACAATTGTAAAGCCTAGGCCATAAGCCTTACGGGCACACCACCTCAACAGCTGATCGCCTAAGTTGTAAGACACACAGGCAAACCATTGCCCAGGCTATAAGCTTCACTGGCGAACCTCAAACGCAAGGGTAACAGGACTGCTAACCAAGAGCTAATCCTTTATACCCTTAAACCACGATGTCAATCCAACTCACACTAAACCATACTCGGAAACTTACCCAAAGCTAGGTAAAACACAACAAGTGGAAGGTCTCACTGCATGACCTCCACTTCACCACCTGAAAAGGCTAGTACTCAGCGTACTACGAGAAACCAGTACCCACAAAGGGTACAGGTACCTACCACCACGAGATACCACCACTGAAACACAAATACAACTGTGCCACCACCAGGGCACACCACAACTAGTCAAACCACAATCAGTGAGCCTCCGCTCATCAACCACAACGTCAACCGTGCCAACACCATGGCACACCTCGACGAGTAAAACCACAACCAACACACACTACAACCAGTAGCAAAGCACGAGTCGAAAAGCACGACGCCACCACACGGGACAGACTACTGGTTCATGACGCCAGTATCCAAGCCGGACAACACAGCACAAGAACTACCTCTCAGTCTCGCAGTCACGTACGTAAGCTCCAACTGCCGCTCTACAACACAAGTAAAGCCAAAGAACTGTGGAGACCAACCAAACCACCACAACCTACAGGTCACACACCCTACAGGCCCATGCCTAGCACCTTTAGAGTCTCTGGCCTGAGCCCTCTAAAGTGAGGCACTGGTAACAGGACTAGCTGGGGCCCAGTACATCTACTGGTGTCCGTAACCCCCAACCACGAGCGTGCTACAAGCGACCAAACAACAAACTCTCACAAGTCGCTGCCCTCTGCCATCTTTCCCTCAGCCGGACGTACTACTCAAACACATGAGTGAGGGTGTCCAGGACAGACGACACAGACCTCAAAGGTACACACCGTACCAAGACACGTCCCAAGCACAACACACGTGCCTGGCTCACACAGAACCTGGGGTATCCGACTAAAGAGGTATTCCGGAATAGGCGCCGGACCACCACACTCGTCTAGCATACAAACCACGTCAGTCACTTAATACCTCGGTGTAATGTATATTAAAATATACTAAACATAGCTGGCTTGTCATCGATCACCATGTGACCTCCAAACCATCTCACATTAGCACACCCACCTATATCACAATAGTACAACACAACCTTGCCTGTCATTGGTCACTCCGTGACCTCCATGGCAACACACACTACTTAACCCATATATCATTATAATACTCCTTAAAAGACAACCATAGACTAGGGCTAGGTTCACACATGACCTTCACTACCCAGTCACCTCAAACTAACTATACAATTCATAGTACAATAATCATACGTCGAACCACTAGCCAATACTCATGCACGACACTCAAATCGTGTAAACGCCACGTAAAAGCATGCTCACTTCATGAGCACCACCCTTATCACGTAAAGTACACATAAACGACATGCTTTACAAACACTACAAGTGCCAATGCTTCACTAGCATTGTCATGCACAATAATTAAACAATAATCGGATAAAACAACCATCAGAAGCACCCTCGGCTGTGGTCGCGACAGAGGACAAGGCCGCCTTCAGATTGCGACACCACTACATGGCGCGATAGGAAATCCTGTCACGACGAGTCGACTTGTCGCAATCTGGTCGCGACAGCAGGGTCCGTCGCCTTCTCAGGCGAAAACCCTAATCCGGGAACCCTCTCCGGATTTTCCTTACAAACCACCCTAAACACCGTTTCAACCTAGTTTTCATGTTCATTTCACCTCCTAGACATGGTATCTACTGTTTTTAAAGCGGTAAACAAACCAACATGCAATCCACGTAACAAATCAAGGTAGAACTCCCTACCTTCACGAAGAACACGCAAACCGGCTTCGGCATGACGTCTCCCCTGCTTCATGCGACGTCCTTGCGTCGAGAGTGCGTCGAACACCACGCGAAACGCCGAATTGCCCCGAAATCCGCCACAGCTCCTCCCCTGGGTCGAGCATAGCTTGTGAAAGCTCTGTTCGGCTAGTCAAACCTTCTTAAAAACCACACAGTGGTTGGGATCACGACGTACCACCCCGTTGCAACCTTGTCGCGACGGACTCGGGCGTCGCCTTCCCATTCCCGACGTCAGCAAGCTCCACCCCGTGCGCGACACGTGGCGTGCATGCAGACGTCGACCCCAAGAGTGGTAAGAAGAACGAGACCACCTGGGCCGTCGCGTTCAGAACACGACCTACACCCCCATCATGTTCACATCCAGTGAACCAACGAGCACTACGGGCCTAACCTACCGGCCTACTAAGCCCACACAACGCGCAGAAACCACAACCAAGGCCCAATGACCCCATATTGGTCATGAGCACCATACCAAAACCAGTAAACACAGATCTGAACTACCACTAAATGACGATCCACGAAGATCCGAAAAACGCGCTACGTTACACTTGTGCTCTTTGCAATCAGATGTAACATCTATATTCCTTAGTCAGAGCATTGAAGCCAAAGAAATTGGAGCAGTCAAATCTAAGCTCCAAGAGATGAGAAGTGAGCTAGGCAGCTTGAAGCAGTTGATGGCAGATTTATCAGATTTTGTGAGGGTGCATTTATCAACTCAAGCCCCTCCTGTTCCAACTCAGTCTGTACCAGAGGTGAATGCAGGGCCATCAGGGCCTTCTGAACTAGTGGAGAAAGTTGTAGGGCCATCTCTTGAGGAATCAGGGCCACCAGGGCCATCTGTGGAAGTTACAGGGCCACCAGGGCCATCAGTGGACAAGGCAGGGCCATTAGGGCCATGTGTAGCTAAAGATGTAAGTGCTGGGCCATCAGGACCATCCAAGCTAGGTCTGAACACAGTTCGGTTCGGTCCGGGTTGGTCCATTTTTTGGTCAAACCGAATCGAACCGAATCCCAAGGTCAACCCGAACCGAACCGGTTCAGTTCGGTTTAAATCGAATTCTAATAGATGCTATATCGCAACCGCCCGCTTGCTGCAATGTCCAAGGCGCTGAAGCCTTTCACCACAGGTTCTGGGTTCGAAACCCAGGTTTCTCATTGTTTTTTGGCCAAAAAATCACTATTTAAGAAAATAACCCTTTGTAGGCAGCCGGTTTCGAACCCGCGCCAACCCGAAAAACTCCCCCCCATGTGTTAACCAACTGTGCTAACTTTTATTTGAGTAAATAATGTATATAATATATATAATCGGTTTATTCGGTTTCAGGAAATGAAACCGAACTGAATTATATAGGGACCCAACCCGAACCGAACCGGTCGGTTCAGTTTGGTTTTTCGGTTTGAACCGAAATGTGAACAGCCCTAATCCAAGCTAGTGGAGTCAGTGGCAGGGCCAACAGGGCCTCAAGTTTCAGTAGAGGAAGCTGATGTGCCCCCAGGGCCTTCTGACCCTCCTAGTCTTCAGACTCAAGCCCCTTCCTCTCCACCTACATCCTTCACTGCCCCACCTGCACCTGAACCCTCCAAGAAACCCCTTCCAAAACATATCTCTTCTCATACTCCTTTCCCTACTACCTCCTCTTCCTCACCTATCCCTTCTTCCTCCATTCCTCATACAACTTATGAGGCACCTCCTACCTCCTCCTCTTCAGCTGGTCACTCCTCTGCTGGACCATCTACTCAACCTCCTCCTACTTCATCTTTTGCCTCTCTTCATCCACCTACTCCACCCTCCTTCATCACTATCATTCCTGAGGGTGCCAGTATAGTCCACCATACTATGCAAGACATCAAGGATGAGTTTGAAGAAGCCATCCTCCGCACAGTTCCTGCTGTCTCTACCCATATTCATAGGACTGATTCCCAACCCTCCTCCAGTCCTGCCTCTAAGAAAAGAAAGACCTCTTCAGCTCTTGTTTTCCCCACCAATCAAACTCTCTTTTCTCCACTGTGGTATTCTCTCTCTGTTGTCCACAGAAGAAAAACCTTATATGTTGAATATCTCCAAAACTGCACTTTTGCAGCCACTTTTGGTCTTCCTCACCTTAACCTCTCTAAACATCTACATATCATTCTTCCTACTTCTTCTTTTCCCAAGGCTGAACAAGCAAAAATCCTATCTACTGCTGAGTCTAAGACTGAGGATCAGTGGGCCAGGGCCAACAAAGATGTCTACAAAAAAATTGAAATTGCCAAGTCCAATATCGTTCCACCCTCAGACCATCTCCTCACCTTGTCTGAGTTGTAACAACCCCGAGAACCCGACCCTCGGCCCACGCCGAGGACCCGATTTTTGCGGTCGCCGCCCACGGATCCGGAGACCCAGAAGGGCTACAATATAAATCTAACAGGATATGTAACGGAAGTAAACGTCAACTGCTAAGCTAGAAGCGCACGCACGGAAATAGAAAAGAGAGCGAGACCGCTACGTACCGCTCTAAGTACAGTCCCAACACAAACAACTAGTACAAGTAAAGGCAGGGGATAACAAATCCCTTAGGGGCATACCCGAGGGTGACGTACACTAAAAGAGGGGAACCACTGCTAGCTACGGGGACCACGACTACCTCCCCTTCTCCTCCGCCCGGCACCCGCCCTGCCACTGCTGAGAAGTCTCACCTGGGGAAAAGGAGGGATGAGCTTCACAACAGAAGCTCAGTAGGGACTACTAATCTCCTACTGGCTCTAACAGGCAGAAGAATATATATATATCAATTAAATAACAGTAGTTATATCTTCTACCTACGAACGGAAGTGCGGAAGCAAAGCTACAACTAGCGCGGTACGGAAGTACAACACGGTCGAAAACTCCGTACGACTGCTCGTCGTGACCACCACACGGATAGCAAACACAGGCAGGGGGAAACCCCGTCTGGACAAGGAACACTAGCTACGGAAAGCACTACCACTAGTCAACTGGTCAGGTGCGTCCACTGACGTCTTATCCTAGACCCAGGTCCAAACCTCCACGTCTCGTCAGAGTGAGGCAGGACACAAGTAACACAACAGTAACCACCGTAGTCTGGCCAGACTACGGTCCCACGCCTGGCCTCTCTAAGCAGTTCCGGGGCCGCAAAGAGCGAGGCAGTGAGAAAAGGACAGGCTAGCCTGCACTGGGTAGAACTCCGGCCGTCCTCGATGTCCCAGGCCTAACCAAGAGAGCTCTGCAAATGACTCGACGTCGCCATCCTAACCACCATTTTCCCCTCAACTCCAGAGTCCGTGACTCGAGTACGCTCATCGCCCCAAACGCTCCCTCTAAGGCGAACGACTAGTGTAGGACTGTACTAGGGAACTAGCGCAGGTGCCACGGGTACAGTAAAAGAAGCGGAAACGGCGAAGACTTAATAAAGCACGGTACTTCGCAAGACCATAACCTGTCTCTCGGCGGTAGTCACGACGCATCGGGCCGTCGCGACCTTGTCGCGACGCCCCACCCTATCCTGACACTGTCGTGGCGGCTCTAGCCGTCGTGACCAGGTCGCGACATCTAAGAGTGTCACGATCATGTCGCGACCGGCCAAGCCATTGCAACACGATCACGACCTCTATAGCGGTCACGTCTTCAGCCGAGGGGGGTTTCCGGAGCAGTCCTCCCGAAAACCACCCCAAAACACGATACATACATTCCACGAGGGGGAGGGGAGCATGTGCAACATGTATTGAAAGCTGTAAATCACCCAAAGCACCCTTAAACCCCACAAACATGGATTTACAAGAATCTACGCTCGATGGGAACCTCACTCAAGCATGAGCATGGATTCCTCACACTCCCACGCCCCACACCACGATGAAAACACTATCTCAAGGGGGAGGGGAGCATGCTTAGGGCAAGAGGATCAAGGCTCCCTACCTTCACAAGTAGAGTTGACCCGTTGGGGCCTTCACGTAGGAATGACCACTTTCTCCTCGCTTCAAGCACCACGACCACATCCCCTGCACGAACGGGACGACACCACCTCAGCACGAGCACCACGAGCACGAAGAACGGGCGAGAAACTACAAGGGAGCTCGAGAGGGGGAGAAGAGGGAAGATAGAGAAGAGAGAGGGCGAGAGAGGGAGAATGGGCACGCCTTCGGTTTTAAACCGACGCCCCCCCCCAAAACGTGATGGGTCGGCCCAGCGTGATAGCACCAGTGTCGCGATGCCCCAAGGCGTCGCGACCCTATCGCGACGGCCACCCCCGGTGTGACCCCAAAAGTAGTCAAACCTCGAAGACTAGGAAAAGCAAACGCGACGGCTAACCAGGTCGCGTCAACACTATACGCACTTGCCACCCGACATGACCATTCTGGCAGATAAGACAGCAGTCACGTCTGTCAGAAAAGCAGTCGCGACGCCGTAAGATGCCGCAACAAGGACGCGACAGCCACCCCCACCGCGACAAGAACGCGACGGCCGGGTGTGACGCGTCACCAAGCCCGTCGCGGTAGGCCACTCTGGCGGGAGCATGTTGCGACCAGAGCGCCTGTCGTGACCCTGAGGACGGGGCCAAAGGGCCCAAGGGGGCCGGGTCTTATATGAGTGGTTTGTCTACCAACACGGAACCTCTTGGGGTCCCTTCATTCAGAAGGAGATCAAATTGATCAGGCAATTCCAGATGCATCAAGATTATTGCTTTGTAAATCGCCTACCAGAAGTTCAACTTGGCCAGTTCAGGGTAGCTATTGCTCAGCTACATATAGTGAATCCAGTCAACACACCTCTTCAGGTTGACTTTGCAACTTTGCAGATGCTTGAGATTGCATTTCTCCTCAAGCTCCACTTTCTTCTTATGGATTCTGAAGTGGGTCCTATAATCTTTGAGAGATTTTCCAGAGTCATGGCCAGGATCTTTGTTCAACAGGGAGCTCCTCTTGCATTCCATAGATTCCTCTTCAGAGAATATCAGAGAGGGTTTATCAAGTCAACTATTCTAGCTCCACTCCTTACAAAGGCTGAGAGATTTGTCAACACTGACTGGTGTAAAGCCTATCCTGAGGCTGCACTTCAGCTTGAGCACCTGAATTCCTCCCTGCACAAGTCAAATTAGCTGACTCTCACTCCAGAAAAGTTCATGGATCTCAACTCCATTAATCTAGTTTCAGATCCTTGTTCCACTTGGGTTGAGAGATACAAGATCTATGTAGCTCTGCGGAAGGATCTATTTGCTCACAATCTTCACTACCCTCTCTCTATTGATAAATTTCTTTAGCATGCCAGTTTTGGAACTGCTGGTCCCTACAAGTCTACCCTCAGCAATCAGGAGTACACCTGGTTCATAGAAGAGCAGAGGCTACTCCACATCAAGAGACTAAGTCCAAAGATGGGGCCATCTTATGATATTAGTTGGGGTGTCTTTAAAGATCTCTTTGAAGAGCAGGAAGTCAAAGCTTGGCAGCTCATTACTCGCCATGCTTCTCGTTTGTCACCTGCCTTCTACATGCCTACCCCCACTAATGAATAAAATTCCTTTCTTGGCACCATTTATCTTTGTCTATCTCTAATTTTATCTTCTGCATATCTAATTCTTTTTGCTTGATAACAAAAAGAGGGAGAAAAATATTCTGAAATACATACTTTAAAAATTTTCCGCAAATTTATTTCAGCCTTTTATATGTATGCAACTCTTTATGTTTTGTCATCACCAAAAAGGGGAAGATTGATGATCAGTCTATCTCCATATAATTATTATTAATTATATATATTTTTGGTGATTAACAAAACCTTGAAAAGTATTATCAAATAACATTTTCTGAAGTTTATCCACAGGCAGTAATTCAATCAAAATCTGTAAGTTATCTACACTCATTGTCATTTGAAGCTTATTGCATATATTTTGTCTAAATATACATCGACTTCCATATAATAGCTCACAACGATTTCCTTAGAAGAACATCGATTTCGATTCTACATCAGTTTCACTTAAAAATGACTTCCTTAGTAAAACATCGATTTCATTCTAGCATCTTCATAAGTAAAACAACGATTTCGGTTCTACATCGATTTCGTTTCACTTAAACATCGATTTCGGTGCTACAACGATTTCGCCTCAGTTAAACAACGATTTGTTTGCTTCATCAACTTCATTTCACTTAAACATCGATTTCAGTGCTACAACGATTTCGCCTCACTTAAACAACGATTTGGTTGCTTCATCAACTTCGCTTTACTTAAACATCGATTTGGTTGCTACATCAATTTCGCTTCACTTAAACATAGATTTCGTTGCTACAATGATTTCACATCACTTAAACAACGATTTGGTTGCTACATCGACTTCGTTTTACTTAAACATCGATTTGGTTGCTACATCGATTTCGTTTCATTCAAACATCGATTTCGGAAGAACATCGACTTCATGTGAAACAATGATTTCATCTCTACAACGACTTCACTTAAACAATAATTTCAGTAGAACAATGACTTCATGTGAAACAATGACTTTACTTGAACAACAACTTCATTTCAAACAACGATTTCATCTGCACATCGATTTCAGTACAACAACGACTTCTGTTAAACAACGACTTTGTACAGAACATCGATTTCATTACATTCAAACATGGATTATGTTCACATCGACTTGGTTTCAACATGGATTACATTCTCACATGATTTATGATTGTATCATCGATTTCATATCAACATTGACTCTCTTTGTACACAGACTGTCACCATACATCAACTCTCTATTAAAGATTATATTTTAGATAGTCGTTGAATATTCTTATTTAAATTCCTTTTTAAGATTCATTCCGCGTGATATTCAAATATATTTTCAAATCTCTGTGGATTTCAAATCTTCCCGCATATCATACTGTATCATGTAGTCTTCGACAATTATTATGATGGAACAAATCTCTATACGATATATCTTTGCTTATCTCATTTGTGTCACATAAAGTCACGCTTTATGTAATGACATAATGGCATTTCCCTTTTCGTGTATCTTCATATAGCACGACTACTAATGTTGACTGACAGTTTAGACAATAATAAGTTGTCTATGTGTTAGCATTTATTGTGTGTAGGGTTTCTAGTAGAAATGCACGTTACAAAGATGGACCTATCAACCTGACAAAAGCTAGAAGATTCAGACAATCTTCCTTTGTGTGTGAATGTCTTCCCAAGCATTAATGGCTGCAGGTTTTCTTGCTCCACACTTCAGACCATTCACTCCAACGTGCATGAAGATGTGAGACAACAAATACTTCAACGGTCAAATTATTTCAAAGAAGATAAATAGAAGACTGGTGACTCCATGCACGACTAATCTTTTTCAGGAGAACTTTTCAAGCTCGCATTGGAAGATCTTAGAAGGAAGGAAGAGCTCTCTAGTTCATTCAAACCCTATGTAGCTCTTAGCTCTCCATAGCAAGTTGCTTAGCCTTTGAGAGCCTGAGTAGATCTGAGACAGAGTTCTTTGTTGATATTCTTTGTCTCTCAGACTTTGCCTCAGATCAAGCAGTTTGTATTAGCTTAGTCAAAGGGCCATCCACTTCTTACTCATTTTCTGTGAGTGTTCCTCTTCGGGTGTGAAGAGAAGACCTGCTTGAGTAGGTGGTTGTTTCCTTCGGCAAGAAGGAAGACCTGTTGCATCAGGTGCTTTAGTTCCTCTTCGGATTGAGAAGAGAAAGCCAATTGTTGCTGAATGTGTAAGTGTCCTTAAGGGGGACTGTACCCTTGCTTAGTGAAATTCCAAGGTGTTGCTTGGGGACTGGACGTAGGACTCCTTGTGATAGGAGATCCGAACCAGGATAAAATTTCTTATTGTTTGTGTGTTTGCTCTCTTTGTCTTTATTTGACACTAACTCTAACTATCGAACTTAGTATTCTCTGTCAAGCATTTTATTTACAGGAATTACTCTAAAAGAATTTTTAACAATCCATTCACCCCCCCCCCTGGGCTTGCTATCTGGGCAACACATAGCAACATAACCCATGTTGTGCATTAACCACGTAATTAACATAATTAACTTAACTTCCTAACTAATCATAATCCAAACCATTAAACCTATAACATGTTTAACACAAATAACCACATTAACGTCACTATCATAACTTACTAATTAACCACAAACCAAGTCATTAACTTAAACAAGCTTTATTGACATAATAACAACTTACACACCTTAACAGCACCCTAGAAAACTAGGGCTAGGTCAACACCAGACCATCACAGCCCAACCACCACCAATAAACCTTGGAAGCTGAAACGCGACAGACACAGGCGTCGCCTTTAAGAATGTGACGATCTGTCTAGACGCGATTCCAAACCGAACGCGACAGGGCCCAGCATCACGACCATAACGCGATAGCCCGATACGTCACCTTCAGGCCAAATGGTCAAAAACTGTCAGTCAAAGCGCAAATTAAGATGGAACGACATGTCGCGACAAAGACCACACCAAGCCATACACCAAATCACGACAGACCACACTGACGCGTTCAACAAGAACGCGATGGGATGAGTGGTCACGTACACACCAATCGGTCCAGCATAGGTCGAAAGACATAAACACGGTGAACCATGTCGTCGCGTTCACAACAAAATGCGACGGTTTAGTCCGTCGCCTTCTCAGGTAAATGACTGAACCCCCTTCTCTTCTCCAGAAACCATCCACACACATCATGCAACTCACACAGAAGCTCACAAAACGAAAGCTGAACTACCACATGCTATCATATCATGCTTTTAAAGCTTTAAACCAATTAAATAACACAAAGTAAACGAGGAAGTCTCCCTACCAACTCGAAGAACCCGCAGAACGCAAGAAACGCCACACTGTCGGCAAGTCCACGCTCTGGGCGTCCTCCTCGCGTGGAACCCACACCGAGCCAGCCATCTGGAAGCCGAAAACACCATAAGAGCCACAAAACCTCCTCCCCTCCGTCGTACAGAGCCACCTCTACTTTGTCTGGCCCTAAATAGAGCAATAAATGCCACAGCCAAAATCACGACGTAGGTAGACGTCGCGTTTAACATGCATTAAGTGGGCCAAACCGTCACCAAATGCGATGCGTACCAGAAAGGCGATTTGGTGAATCGCGATGTAGAAAGCCGTCACGTTCAAAACGCGACGACATACCTCGTCGCCTTCTTCACCAAAAAACCTGCAAGCTATATGTGCTAAAACTTAAGGCCCACAACACCCACACAAGACCCGGAAGCCACAACCAAGGCTCATTGACCCCACATTGGCCATGAGCACCACGCCAGAACCATTAAACACGAATCCGAACAGCCGCGACATTACAGTCGTAGCCTTGTAGGAAGAATTCCATCCTTATCCTCCAGTAGGTGTAATCGCCATCAAAGAGTGGAGGCAAGAAGATGGATTGACCTTCTGCTAATCCTTGAACTTCCATTTGATCTTTGCTTTAAGATTGTTGGATCTTCTGCTTTTCTGATACAGGTTGTAAGTATTGGAAGATGTGAAGAGCTTGGCTTCGATACCACTTGTTGGCCCACTTGATATGGCAGCAAGGCACATAGAGGGGGGGTGAATAGGTAATCTGAAAATTAAAATCACCACTTTAAAATGTTGATTAGTGTAAATAAATTTTGTGGTAAAGAGTAGTAGTGCAGAAGCAATTAAAAGAAACAATCACATAATGAACACAAGGTAACCTTTGGCGCCAACGCCATGCACGTCGACTGCCGCTGCAATGGGGTCCGAGGAGGCTCCAAGGAAGTCTTATGCGCAAATGTTAGCTGCGTCGAACCCCCCTCCGGCGGTGACCATTGAAGTGAAGAGCCTTGCGTTTACTGATCTAGGAGAGCCAGCAGTCTACTTTTCTAAAGAGGAAATAGAGAGATCTGTGATCCCGTTCAAGAATGCAATTATCGCCAAATGCTCTTATGGCAGATCTTCGATTCCGGAGATTAAATCATGCCTTTCTCAGCGTCTCATGCTATCTAAAGATTTCATCATTAGCACTGTTAATCCAAGACACCTCCTGTTTCGCTTTGATGATGAAGAAGATTTCCTCAAGGTCCTCCTCCGTCGCAGCCTTTATATCAAAGGATATTTATTCCGGTTTTTCCGTTGGGACCCGACTTTTGATTATTCTTATGACCCCACCTATATTCTTGTCTGGATAGGGTTTCCGTTGCTGCCTATGAACTTTTATCATGAGGGTTTCTTGAAGTCAATTGCAGGGAACTTCGGTACGGTGCTGCAGATTCATGACGTTACAAAGGCCATGACACAAACACAGGAGGCGTTGGTATCAGTGGAACTTGATATCAAAAAGACCAGACCAGACTGCATTTGGATTGGATGCGACAACGACGGTTTTTGGCAAAAGGTAAACTTTCATAGAATTCCATCGGTTTGCTCTTTCTGTCACAAACTCGGGCACCTTGTGGGTGAATGCAAAAAGAAAGATTCGCCAGAGGTTGTTACTACTGGGATCGCTTATCCTAAGGTCACCGGAGATCAGGTTGATAAGGAGTGGAAGAAACCGAGTAAGTTAGGTTACAAAAAAGCTTGGCAAAAGAAGGATAATAATGTTTCTCCTCAGGATAATCCTCAGGATACAAACCAATTTGCTTCTCTTCAGGATAATGCTCATGATAACATTCAGATGGACACGTAGAACTCAGTGCAGGTGCAGCAGACAAAACAGCAGGATTCGGTGAACAGATCAAACTCTCTCCCCGATGCGCATCAGCATAAGGTGCACGTCGGGCCGGCTGATCCAGTTATTTCTTCCCCACAGCCGGTGCATGGTATTCTCTCGGGTGGTAACTTGCATGCAGACTTGGCCGGGGCCTCTTCTTCACGTGGTCCGGCGGTTAAATCTGTTGATGAGGAGGAGCTCCTGTTAACGGTCGCGAGAGAAGATTTTCTTATGCCAGACATGGAGATTAACAGGGAGGCAAGTACAAATGTTGATCGTGGTGTGATGACGAGATCTAAGGCGAAAGCCGTTGGTGCTAGAGATGGTTACCAGTCCTCATGAATAGTCCATTATTGATCTGGAATATTAGAGGGGTTGCTAATACAGCTTCCCGGAATAGTTTGAAGAAGAAAGTCAAGAAGTTTTTTCCGTTGATTGTGGGAATTTCTGAACCAAAAGCAAACTTTAGTAAAGCAAAACCACTGGGCAACTCTTTGCGTTTGAATGGTTATGCAGGAAACATGGAGGAGGAGTCTAATATCTGGGTCTTCTGGAGGGAGCAGGAGGACATTCAGGTTATTTCTACTTCTAATCAGTTTATCACGCTGGTGTGCAATATTGACAACGGTAAATTCTACATCACTATTGTGTATGCGGACTGTAATCAAGGGGAGAGAAGAAATTTGTTTGCTGATTTAATCAATTTTGCTCATAATAACCCTGATGTTCCGTGGTTAGTTAGCGGAGACTTTAACTGTATTTCACAGCATTCTGAGAAGCTTGGTGGGAATCCTGCTAGTAATTCTTCTATGTCTGACTTTAATGATTTTATTATGGCGGCTGGGCTGATTGATGCAGGGTATATCGGGTCGGCCTTTACTTGGTCGAATAAACATATTGGTAGTGCGTCAGTGAGGGCTCGTTTAGATAGAGCTATGTTTAATAATGCGTGGCAGGATGTTTTTCCGGATACAGTGGTTCGGCATCTCCCGAGGGGGGTTTCTGATCATGCGCCTTTCCTAATTGAGCAGAAGGCTATATCCAAGTTGCCTAGCCGTTTCATTTTCAGGAGGTCTGGGCGTCTCATGAGGGGTTTATGTCTGTGGTTTCTACCGCCTGGAAAAGTGTTCATCCTAAAGTTTATGCTTTTGAGACCCTCACTTGTAGACTTCGGGCGGTCAAGCTGGCTTTACGTGATTGGAATAAAAATGTGTTCGGGAACATTCAGGAAACCATTAATGCAGATGAGCTTGATGTCTCTACTGCCGAACAGAATTTTGACCTTCTTCCTACTGAAGCTAATAGAATGCATATGTCTGCAGCACATGCTAGACTTCGGCAAGCGCTTGTGAATGATGAAAAAATGTGGTGTCAAAAAGCTAGAATGTCATGGCTGCAGAATGGGGATAGAAACACTGCCTTTTACCAGGCAGTTGTCAAGGCTAATCGTAGAAAGAATTACATTCACAGGCTCAAGATTGAAGGTTCAGATGATTGGTGTGATAATCAGGAACTTCTCAAAGGTGCTGCAAGTTCATTCTTTGAAGGTTTGCTTAAATCGGAAAATACGGTGGTGAACGATGATCTCCTTCAGGTAATCCCTTCTATTATTTCAGAAAACCAGAATTTATTTCTTTGTGAAGTTCCCAGTAGGGATGAGGTCAGGGCGGCTGTTATGATCATGAACGGGAAAGGTTCTCCGGGACCGGATGGTTTTACTGGAGCTTTCTATTCTATCTGTTGGGATGTAGTTGGTGATGATGTGGTCCAGGCTGTTCAGGATTTTTTTAAGGGTCTTCCTTTACCCCGTGGGGCGGCCTCATCTATTATTGCTTTGATCCCAAAAGTGAAGGATCCGACTACCTTCGGTGATTTTCTCCCTATCAGCCTGTGCAATTTCTGTTACAAGATAATCTCCAGGATTATTTCTGATCGCCTCTCTCCTTTTCTGCCTATTATAATTTCTGAAGAGCAAGGGGCCTTTGTTCGGGGTCGTTCTATCATTGAGAATGTATCAATCTCCAGGCATATGTTGAAGGATATTGGTAGGAAGGTTCGGGGGGGGAAATGTTATCTTCAAATTGGACATGATGAAAGCCTATGACAGAGTGGAGTGGAACTTTTTGTTTGCGGTGCTTCGGAGTTTCGGGTTCTCCTCTCGGTTTGTTTCCCTTGTGGGTATGATGGTTAGTAATTGCTGGTTCTCTGTACTCTTTAATGGTCAACAGGTGGGCTTCTTTAAGTCTTCAAGGGGTCTCCGCCAGGGTGACCCTTTGGCGCCTGCTTTATTTATCATCATGGAGGAGGCTTTAAGCCGAGGACTACAAGCTCTTCAGTCTTCAGGCGTCCTACAACCTTACAGAGGACCTCGTGGTTGTATGCAGATATCCCACCTCTTGTATGCCGATGATACTCTTGTGTTTATGAATGGCCAGACCAGCAACATCAAAAAATTTCTTTCCTTCTTAAAGGTGTATGAGGTCTCTTCTGGTCAAAAGGTGAATGCTTCTAAAAGTAGTTTCCTTATTTCTCCTAAAGCTTCAGCTGGTTCAGGTGCCCAAATAAAAGCGCTAACAGGATTTCGTAAGGAGGAGGGGGTGCTAAAGTACCTGGGGGTTCCGATCAGTCATGGGCGATCTTTAGTCTCCCACTACAGGCACATCATTGATAAGGTGAATACTTTGTTGGCTTCTTGGAAAGCTAAATTGCTTTCTCAGGCTGGTCGAATTGTTCTCATAAACTCGGTTTTATGTTCAATCCCGATTTACGTTGCTTCAGCCACTTGCTTGCCGAAGTCCATTGTTCAGCAGATCGATCGCTTTTGTGCTTCTTTCTTCTGGAATGGTGGTGAGGAAAGTAGAAAATGTCACTGGATTTCTTGGGATCGAATATGCAAGCCTAAACATGAAGGAGGTCTAGGGATTAGAAGTATGTGGCATGTTCAAATCTCTCTCATGGCTAAGATCATCTGGAATGCAATTCATGGAAAAACTTTATGGTCTGCTTATGCTAAAAGTAGATTCTTGGACTCCAGGTCTAATGAAGTTGTCAAGGTCTTCCCTACAGGGATTCCCAAGGAAGTCTTTAATGCTGCTCATTCCATTATCTTACAAAATAGCCGTTGGATCCTGGGTGATGGCAAGAATATTGATATCCTGAAGCATGTTTGGACTGGCAACGTCCCGATTATCTCTTTAATCAATGCTCCTAATCAGTACCACTTCACTTCTGTCCAGGAGGTAGCGGCCAACATGAATCACCCTCTGAGGAATCATGCTGCGATTGAGATTTTAATGAACAATATTGACATTTCGAATGCTCCTGATAAGTGTGTTTGGATGAGTAGTGCTGATGGGTCTTTCTCCACCAAGTCCGCCTTCAGGGCCCTTAGGCCGCATGGTGTTCACCGCCCTTCTCTTCTTAAAATTTGGAACCATACTTTCAATCCCAGGGCTGCTTTGTTTGGATGGCGTCTCTTATATCGTGCGGTGCCCACAGATGACAGAATATCGGATTGTGTTATCTATCTAGTCTCTTCTTTCTCCTGTTGTTCGTCCCCCTCTATTGAAGATTTAGATCATCTTTTCCTCAAGGGGGACCTGGCAGTTTCGCTTTGGGACTGGGCTCGCCCTCTCCTCCATGGTCAGGTTTTTGGATCGCACATAACATCCACCTTATAGAACATCATTTCTACTGTTAATTGTAATAGCGCCATGGGATTTATTTCGGTTTACGTTGTGCTTCTCGTTGTTTGGGAGATCTGGAAGTATAGATGTGCTAAGAGGTTTGATTCTGTTCACAAGCCTGTGGGGAAGATTATGGCGGATATCAGATATGCTGTGAGTGTGGCCATTCAGGGTGTCAAGTTTAAGCATGATTGTTCGGCTGAGTACATGGCGGTTTTGCTTTCCTTTGGTTTTAAACCTACTGTCAAACTCAAGACTCCACAGATTGTCAGGTGGATCCCTCCCAAACAGGGTGTTTGTCTCAATGTGGATGGTGCATGCAAAGGGAACCCGGGGCCTTGTGGCGGGGGAGGCTGTTTGCGTAATCCAGCTGGCGAGGTCCTTCTGAGTTTCAGTTTTTTCTATGGCCAGGGAGATAGTTTGCTTGCTGAAGTTCGTGCGCTTACCGATGGCCTGAGATTGGCTGAGCTTCATGGTTTGCATGTTACAGTTGTGTACTCTGATTCTCTTGTTCTAGTCCAGTCCTTTACTCATGACAAGTGCCCGTCCTGGAGGTGTTCCTGGTGGTGGAACCTAGCTCGTTCTTTACTTCTGCAGATGCATATTGGCGTGGATCATATCTTTAGGGAGGCTAACAGAGTGGCTGATGCCTTAGCGACTCATGCTTGCCACACTCAGCATAAATCGATTTTCTCCTCTTCCTCTTTCCCTACCAGCTGTAAAGGTCCAGTTGTTCTTGATAAATCTGGACTCCCGTCTGTTAGATTGCTGTGATTTGTTTGATCAGGGGTATGCCCTGCCGGTATTTGTATGTTATTTCTGATATATATAAAATCTCAGGCGCAGGGCAGGGCTAGGGGAGTGAGAACGTTATCCCCTGCTGGGGGATAGCGCACTTAGCTAGCTTTCGCTCCTGTGTCCTTTTCGTTGAAAAAAAAAACACAAGGATTTATCCTGGTTTGACTCTTCCAAATAGAAGTCCTACGTCCAATCCCAAAGTAAACTCTTGGGATTTCACTAACCAGGATACAATCCCCCCAAGGATATAAAACCCTCAGCTCCCCGCTGGTCCTCCTCATTTTCGAGTAGGAAGGAAACTCACTTTTGTTACAGGTCAAGAAGCCACCCTCTTAGAACAAACCCCAATGCAGTTCTCTTGGTACAAACCCCAACTTGGTTATGCTGGAATAAATTCCAGCTAGGTTCTTCCCTTCACACAAGGGGAACACTGGTATAGACCCCTAGCTAGTCTTTTTCTCTTTACGGGCAAGAAGGCAGCCCATTGTTTCACCTCAACCAAGTGCTTCTTTTCCGAGCTCAGAAGCAACTCACTAGTACAGACCTCCAGTTGGCCACAACCCACCAGCAACCCTGTTGGTCTTCTCTTTACATAGGAAGAGGAAAACCTTTGCTCTTCTTTAAGGAAGAATGAGCAGGCTGCGGAGATGAAGTTCTGAAAATAAGAACTTGGCTTGCTTGATCTTCAACAGCAACCTGAGAGCTAAGAGGATTACAAGTTGGACACAAGGAAACTTAACCCTCAGCTCACAGACTCTCTCCCAAATTTACAATGATGCACAGAGAGAGAAGAGAGAAAAGAAGCTTGAATGCTGAGAAGACTTCAAATGATTGCTTGTGGGCGCATACATTTCTTCTTGGGCTCGAGCTCTTTCTCTCTTCTTTTGAGTATGTATGGAGTTCAATGCTCACTGGATGTACACTCCTTGAAAGATCTTCAAGTTCGCACTCATTTTTTTCTGCTTCAAACACTTTATCCTTTATAGAGTAGAAAGATAAATCTATTGAGGAGATCCGTTGGAGCTCCTTCTAGTTGTTCTTCTTCTTCTTCTTCTCCTTCTCCTTCTTCTTCTTCTGCTATCTTTGTGTCTAATGGATGCTTGCTTGAGTCTTAACGGATTTCTCATGTGAAAACTAGACTCCTGCAGACATTTAATGCATGGAAGAGAATGCTACACTAGAGAAGTCTTCTGATAGATAGCTCATACCTCTTATGTGCAGAGGTCCATGATTTCTGCTAACATCCAGATATATTAGGTAAGTGTCTTTTTGTCCAACAGGAAGGAGTCCTTTTAGCCCTCATTTTCTACTGACTCCATTTCTTACCTACCCTGATAAGATAGAAAGCACGCAGCATGAATATCTTAATGATTTGAATTTTCTTTTGGTGACATATGGATGTTTGAAATCAAGTAAGCATCAATTGATTAATAAACAACATCAATCGGAATATTATATCACTAATTGAAATGAAATGAACGGAAATCAATATGATATATGTTATTTGTTCATCAATCGTTATATTATAACAACAATCGATATGAAATAAACAACAATTGATAAAACAATCGATATGATCAAGACAATCGATATAGAAGTGGTCAGCAATCGATATGATAATGAAGAGCAATCGATGTTCTTAAGGCAATTGATGTTTAAATATAACAGCAATCGATGTTTAAACATAACAGTAATCAATGTTTAAATATAACATTAATCGATGTTTAAGTTGAACAACAATCGATGTGAACTGATCAACAATCGATATGAAACGTCGACTGGGAAGGAAACTTCGACTGCCAACTTTGACTGCCACTTCAATTGAAGACTTAAACAAAAATCGATGTGAAACTGGTCACAATCGATATGAAACTTCGACTGCCACTTCTACTGAAGACATTTTAAAGTGATGAAAATCATGATATTTCTTATAAAAATAATCTTGAAAATTGGTAATAAATATATTCATGTTATTTATGATAATCATGAGGTTTTGTTATCACCAAAATAAAGGGATAAAATATAGGAGTGGTAATGATGTCATGTTAAATTATGATTAGACTTAATGTAATAATGTATTAACATGATAATGCTACTACATTATGTTAGAAATTACTATAGTAATGAGTTTAGTAATATTATTATAGTAATTAGGGTATGCATATTTATATGTTACTATGGAATTAGCATGCTAATCTAATTAGATTAGTAATGATGTCATAGTAAATTATGATTATATTAACACAATGAGAAAGACTTATTGCACTTGCTTAGGTGTAGTAAGTGTAATAAGATTAAGATGACAGCCCATGTGGCATTCAATTGGCTGCCACCTAAGTAAATAGGAAGCAACAGGTAGAGCGGCGATGACCAACGGCCGCAACCGGCGGCGATAGTGGCTGATGATCGACGATGGGATCCAAAATCAACATTTTGGAGCCCAAGTCTATATTTTGGAGCCCAAACTACTATTAAAAGTTCGGTCAATATGTTTAAACTACAAGGGTAATATTTTGAAGTCTAACTTTGTATTTTGGAGCCAACATTTTTATTTTGGAGCCCGAGATCTTTATTTTGGAGTCGAAATTACTATTAAAAGCTCAATCAATATTTTGGAGTCAAAATTACTATTAAAATCTCAGACAATGTTTTTATTTTGGAGCCCAAGATCTGTATTTTGAAGCTCAAATTTGTATTTGGTGCCAAAGTTTTAATTTTGGAGTCCAAAGCTTATATTTTGGAGCTCAGTCGTCGATCATCGGTCACCGGCCGCCGTCGACCATGCCCACCACCCGTTGTTGCCGCCACTGCTTGTTGCTCCCTAACTACTTAGATGGCAACTAATGTGGTGTCATGTTGAACGCCACATGAGCTATCATCGTAATCTTATTGCACTTACTGCACTTAGAAGTACAATAAGTCTTTCTCTAACACAACAATATTTTTATAGCTAACATACTAGTGAACATGGTTGTAACGCCCCGAAAATTTTAATGATTTAAAATATAGGAAAATATAAAATAAATAAAAGTGGTGAATCGAAATAAAATAAATGCCATGATTAAACTCTCAAAGGGTGAAATCAGCTATTTAATCATATTGGGCCAATACAACTCTAAATGGGCCAAAGATCAAAACCCAATAGCAATAAACACCAAAATTCGTGACCATAAATATGCAGAAATTAGGAAAGGGCAAATTAGGGTTTAAACTAATGCTATTATCCAAGCATAGTAACCTAAATCGTGGCCAACCATGCTAAGAGCTTTCCTAAGGTTGTAGCTACTCCTATTGAGAGGAGAAATCCCAATATATGGAAAGTTATATACAGAAATCGCAACCCACCTTTCCTAGCCTCATTAGGACTAGAAATAAACCCTAAAACTATAAGAGATCGCCACAAAACTTTTAGGGGAAATTTACCATTGTGTTGGGGACCTGAAGAGACGGGTTTGAGCTCTGGGAGAGGAGAAGATCAGCCAGGAGGACACCATCTTCTCCGACCTAGTCTCAGCTGCGACCTGTGAAGAAGACCTTCTTAGATCCACTACAAGGTAGGTGATCTCAGAACAAAACTAAACAAAACCCATACCATCTGAAAGAGCATCGTGACTAGTTTATTTTGCATATATTTTGCCCAATTTTCATCAAGCATGCTCGTCGTATTAGGCATTTTCCATAAGTCATGCAAGTTTAGAGCTTTTCATAGTTATGTAGTGTTTTACGCAAATCGATGTCGTTTTGGGTCAAACCAAACCATGGTTCGTTTCTCCTGGATGTCCTGAACACTTTTCATGTTAAGAGTTTTGTCTAGAGGTCATTAGATTTCAAGTTATAAGTCTATCAGAAAGGGTGTATCATTTTTTCTGCATTTTTCGGGTAAGATCCAAGAACGCGATGTATCCAGACGTCGCGATTCTGCATGCATGAACGCGACGTACTGGTATGTCACGATTTAGGAAAAAGCGACTGAGTCTTCTGTTGCGATTTAAGTTCTGACCGGTCAACCCTGGCACCTCAAACTGTGTCACGTGGGTTTCTAGACCCCTCTTGAACACGACGGCATGCGCCGTCGCGATTTGGTAGTTTTCCCGCCCATCTGATTCCATACAGATTTTATATTCAGAGTTTGAAATCCATGCATGAACGCGACGTTGTGAAGCGTCGTGATTCAGGACTCGTCGCGAAATATCGTTCTGTCGCGTTGTGAACGCGACAGATAAGGCTGTCACGATTCTAGTCAGGCAATCGATCGGGTAATTGATTCAGATCTTAAAGGCGACCATCCATCCTGTCACGATTTAAATGCAACAGGAGGGTCCGTTGTGATTTGTTTGTTTTCACACCGAGTGTTGTTTAACTGTGCACGGTTCTTTGAAAAGCGACGTCTGAACCCGTCGCGATTCAAAGACCGACCCGAGACTGTTTCTTTTGGTTGGTCAGTCAACTTGTGTATTAGCTTAGTCTGTAATCATGCTACTTAGTGATGCATTGGCCTAAAAGTGATCAACTCATTTGAAAACTATAAAGACATTAATACAATTCTAATGTATATTGTGAAGTGATTGATCTTATATTCATTTGATTATCATCTTGTGATCTAGCTTGATATAAAATCTGTCATGATAAGTTGTGATATGAATCTATGGAGGATACATGTTGGAATGAATTGGCTTAGTTTAGAGCTTTTAAATCATGTAACTTGTTGCATGCGGATTTTACTTATTACGTGCTTTCCGAGGTTTCCATATTTATTCATCCATTGCACGTATGTTTAGGAAAGCTTCATGTCACGACACTTACACATTGCATGATTAGGCACACCTCTCTTGAGGAATTGGAAGCTCTCTGTTGGTCATTCCGTATTGGTAGATTAGCGACATTTTCCTTAAGACCTCCATAAGTCTCTGTACTCTGTGGATTCCCTCATAGAGACCGAGCAGGTTGTACCATGAAGTACCCTGGAGATAGAGAGCACTTGTATCATGTACGATATGTCATTAGTCATACTCTTGTTAAGACACTAAAGAATTATGGAACATAAGATACATTGTTATGTTGTCCAATTGATCTCTCGAGCTTTTGTCATACCTTGAACTCTATGAATGATCATGTCCTATTACTATAAACTTGTTATTGAAAATCTGTGGCCATAATATGTATATGTTTGATCGGCACAACGTGGGACTTCGGTCCATTTGACTAATGCATATGCAATAAGGGCCCTGTCTGGTCCTGGGGAGGAGCGCCCCATCGTACTTATTAACCGCGGGAGTATGGACTTGTGGTGCTTGGCATGGCACTGGTATGTGTGCAAGATTTGTGTGAATGTGCCTTCGTTTGATATGATAAGTTTGATATGATATGTTGGATCATGTGAATATGTGATATCTGTGTGAACATAGCCAATCCTTGTGATACGATTCTAGTCTTGAATTTCCTGTCCAATACATATGAAAGTCAGTAATTTGTTTCGTCATGATATTCATTCTATTCAGCCATTTGACTTGTTAAAAATGCATGCTTAGTCATCATGTTCCTGTTAAGATCCTGCTTATTTAAAATGTTAATCATGTATATTAGTGTCCGCACATTGAGATGTAAATCCTACTGGGCTAGTTTGCTCACCCTATCATCCTAAACATTTCAGGTAGTGATGAGGAATTCGTGGACACTGATGGGGCAGGGCATGAGTGAAGAGCACATGTCACTTGTGGAGATGAAGGACTAGGAATAGATGTTTGAATAGCATATATAATGATGATACATTTTCATGAAGTTTATTATGAAATTTGAATATTGGGCCCTATGGTTGGCTCGGATGATGTAAAGTTTTCAATTAGTTGAATGGAAATGAAATAAAGAGTATTTTAGCTGGCAATATTATTGTCTCAAGTATGTTGTTATATTTAGTTGTTACTCTGAATTACTAGAATGTTATACTTATCTTCGTATCGTTCACGCACCCTGATATTTATTTTTGCTGCTAAATGTCGGGGCATGACAGTTGGTATCAGAGCCTTAACTCTTCAGGTCCAAGGGAATAGGAATATAGAATGAAACTAGATCACACGAGTCAAAATCTGTCATACCTAATGCGAGCTTGGGTAGATCTATGGGTATAGGAGTCACATGTGTTATACTTAGATGTCTAACTTATATTATCATCTTGAAGGTACTTACTACCTCAATGGCTGCTGAACGAGCCCAAGCTAGAAATATGCAACAAACCTTATAGAACTTGACTCAGGCAATACTACAAGCCACCCAGGGTGGGGGTAACCGCGGAGCCAGTGATCTCCATTGGAATTTTCGAAGTATGGATCCACCTAGATTTGAAGGAAGTACTGACCCAGATGTTGCTGAACATTGGGTCAAAGAAATTGAAAGAATATTTAGGGTCATACAATGCACGGACCAAAATAAAGTACTGCTGGCGACTTTTCAATTGGAAAAGGATGTCAGGGCATGGTGGGAGTCGGTTGAAGAACCTCTGGAAGGACAACAACTGACATGGGCACAGTTTATTGAACATTTCAACAGTAAGTACTTCTCAGAAAGGGTTCAGGAGCGGAAAGCAGTCAAGTTTGCGGCTTTGAAACAGCGAGGACTGATTGTGGCCGAATATGAGGCCCAATTCTCTCGTCTGTTCTGATATGCCACTCACTTGGTTGGGACAGAGAGGATGAAGGTAAAATGCTTTCTGAATGGCTTAAGGCCCCAGTATATCACCCAACTGGCGTCAATGGACATTCCGACCTATGCTGATATGATAAAGAAGGACCAACTACTGGAGGACGCCATGGAAACAACTGAAAGGATAAAAGGAAAGTCAGTGAAGAGAGAACAAGTGTCTGCTACCGGGAGATATCAACCGACCATTGGGAGGAAAAGGCCCAGTCGTGGTTTTATTGAACAAGCTGATAAAAAGCCTAAAGAGTTAGGCAAGCAGTTGGTAGTGGCAACCGAGAAAAGATGCAAGCATTGTGATAAAGCTAGTCACCGGTCCGAACAATGTTGGAGAGCACAAGGGAGATGTCTGCACTATGGAAGTCATGACCACAGGATTTCTGACTGCCCAATGCTTAAAGAACAAGCCCCACAAGAGAAGCGTCTGAATGGACAAAGGAGGCAAGGCCGCTTACAAGCTATTCAGGAGCCTGAAGTTGTGGAAGAAGGAGGTGTGGTTGAAGGTACACTTACTCTTCTTTCCCGTTCTGCATTTGTTCTATTTGATACGGGAGCTACTCATTCCTTCATATCTCAAACATTTGCTGTCACCTTGCATGTAAAACTCGTCCCAATGAAATCTGAGATAGTTGTGTCAACCCCGATTGGTCCTGGCACCAACCTTAGAAACCATTTGCCATCTAGTGAAGTGTTGATGGAAACTCAAAATCTACCTGCAAATTTAATATGCATGGACATGGAGGGTTATGATGTGATACCAGGAGCAGACTGGTTGTCTGAACATGGGGCTAGTGTCAATTTTTAGAAAAGCCAGGTAACATTTAGTCATCACCCAAAGCTAGTGTTCTCAGGAGATAGAAACTACAGGAGACTGTCTCTTATCTCTGCACTACAAGCCAAAAGAATGATGAGGAAAGGTTATATGGCCTTTCTAGCGGCTGTTGTCACCATAAAGAAGAAAGTCAAAATTTAGGACATCCATATTGTCAGCGAGTACGCTGATGTATTTCTCGAAGAATTGCCAGGAATCCCTCCTGAGCGAGAGATCGATTTTACCATTGAGTTGATCCCTGGAGTAGCACCAGTATTTAGGGCACCATATAGAATGTCCCCCGCGGAACTGAAGGAAGTCAAAATTTAGGACATCCATATTGTCAGCGAGTACACTGATGTATTTCCCGAAGAATTGCCAGGAATCCCTCCTGAGCGAGAGATCGATTTTACCATTGAGTTGATCCCTGGAGTAGCACCAGTATCTAGGGCACCATATAGAATGTCCCCCGCAGAACTGAAGGAATTAAAGGAGCAACTGATGGAACTACTGGAGAAAGGATTTATCTGACCAAGCACATCACCATGGGGTGCACCTATTCTCTTTGTCAATAAGAAAGATGGGTCGATGAGGCTGTGTATAGATTACAGGCAACTGAATTAACTATCAATCAACAAATATCCCCTGCCAAGGATTGATGAATTATTCGATCAACTGTCTGGAGCTAGATATTTCTCTAAGATAGATCTCAGATTCGGCTATCATCAATTGAGGATTAAAGGAGAAGATATACACAAGACAGCCTTCCGAAGCAGGTACGGGCATTATGAATTCATTGTTATGCCTTTTGGACTAACAAATGCTCCTGCAGTTTTCATGTAGCTGATGAATAGTATTTATCGCCCATATCTAGATAAATTTGTAGTGGTATTCATCAATGATATACTAACATATTCCAAAACAAAAGAAGAACATGATGAACATTTGAGGATTGCATTGTAAATTCTGAGGGAGATTAAATTTTACGCCAAGCTAAGTAAATGTGAATTCTTGCTTGAGGAGGTATCCTTTTTGGGGCATGTGGTAACTGAGGATGGTATCGTTGTTGATCCATCAAAGGTAGAGGCAGTATTGAAGTGGGAAAGACTGACAAGTGTCACAGAGATCAGAAGCTTTCTGGGATTAGCATGGTATTACAAAAGGTTCATAAAGGACTTTTCAACGATCGCAGAGCCATTAACCAAGCTGACCCGGAAGGAAAATCCATTTGTATGGACTACTAAGTGTGAAGAGAGCTTTAATAACTTGAAGAAGTGTCTGACTTCTGCTCCTGTCCTTGCCCTACCCACTGAAGAGGGAGGATTTGAAATCTATTCAGATGCTTCTGGAACAGGTCTAGGATGTGTCCTAATGCAACAAGGAAGAGTAATAACATATGACTCAAGACAATTGAAGACCCATGAAGTAAATTACCCTGTACATGACCTGGAATTAGCAGCCGTAGTGTTCGCCCTGAAAATATGGAGGCACTACATTTATTGTGAGCAATTCAAAGTCTTTTCTAACCACAAGAGTCTGAAATATCTATTCTCACAGAAGGAACTCAATATGAGGCAAAGGAGGTGGTTAGAATATCTCAAGGACTTTGACTTTTCCATTCAATATCACCCAAGGAAAGCCAATGTAGTGGCAGACGCTCTAAGTAGACAACTAGGAGCTATGCTAGCTAGTATGATGTTGGGCGAATGGAAGTTACTTGAACAATTTGCAAGTCTGAATTTAAACATGGGGAAGAAGGAGAAACAAGTGATGATTTCTAATATCCAAATACAGTCCTATCTACTAACTGAAATCAAGGAGAAACAAGGAGAGGATCCCTTCTTAGTTGAGATTAGAGAAAAGCTAGAACAAAGACCAGATTTTTCTCTGGCATCTGATGGGAGATTACTATTCCGAGGCAGAACATGTGTCCCTGATCATGGGGAACTCAAGAAGAAGTTATTGAATGAAGCTCATCAGTCAAAGTACACAATTCATCCTGGATCAACAAAGATGTACCAAGATTTGAAAAGGTCTTATTTGTTGAACCACTCCTATATTTTACCCTTATATTTTGATGATAACAAAATTTATGATTAATTAATTATTATTAAAAATATTTAATATCATGATTTTCTTAATAAATATACATTTATGTGATTAATTAAATATTAAATATATTTAATACCATGATTTTCTAATAATAATTTAAATATCATGTTTTTCTAATAAATATAATTTTAAGACATTATTGCCGTGTGATTTGCACTAAAAAGATAAATTGATGCTCATTTAATATACATCGATTTCAGTTCACAAAGTGCCATAAGGATTCACTCTCATAAGGATTCACTCTCACATCGATTTGGTCTCATAACGATTTGATAAGTGACTCTTACATCGATTTGGTCCCATAACGATTTGATAAGTCACTCACATCGATTTGGTCCCATAACGATTTGATAAGTGACTCTCACATCGATTTGGTCCCATAACGATTCGCACTAAAAAGATAAATTGATGGTCATTCAATATACATCGATTTCAGTTCACAAAGTGCCATAAGGATTCACTCTCATAAAGATTCACTCTCACATCGATTTGGTCTCATAACGATTTGATAAGTGACTCTCACATCAATTTGGTCCCATAACGATTTGATAAGTGACTCTCACATCGATTTGGTCCCATAACGATTTGATAAGTGACTCTCACATCGATTTGGTCCCATAACGATTTGATAAGTCACTCTCACATCGATTTGGTCCCATAACGATTTGATAAGTCACTCTCACATCGATTTGGTCTCATAACGATTTGATAAGTGACTCTCACATAGATTTGCCTCTTATATCGATTTGGTAAGTGAAACATCGATTTGTCCCTCACATCGATTTGCTCTCATAAGGATTCGCTCTCATAAGGATTTGATAAGTGACTCTCACATGGATTTGCTCTCATAAGGATTCGCTCTCATAAGGATTTGATAAGTGAAACATAGATTCGCTTGTAAAAACATGGATTTGGTCACTCAAACATGGATTCGATCATTTAAACATAAATTTCCTTTATATTTCAAAAGTGTCTTTTGGCATCTAGTGAAAAGTCATATATTATTGATTTGCGTGATCTTTTATCTTTCTGACAGGAGATCTTTTTGCTTATCTTTCTAGATCTCTTCTTTCTTGCCAACAAAAAGGGGATTACTTACTACGTCTGGGTGGCAACAGGAAACATAGAGGTATGAGCTTTTTTGACAGAAACACTATTTTATCTAAATACTTTCTTCTATGCTTGCAGACCTCGTAGACCACAAATTATCATAAGAAAGAGAAGATGAGCAACGGCTAGAACTCCAACGGATTTATTCAAATTGCTCATATAAAAGATGAAGCATGGCTGAAGAACAAAGAGAGCTTTCCTGAAGATTTTTTTTTAAGGAGTGTACATCCTGTGAAGAACCTCAACTCCACATACACTCAAAGGAAAAGAGAGAAAGAGCCCGAGCCCAAGAAGAAGTGTTCAAGCATCTGAAGCCCTCAAGCTTCAAGCTCCTTCTCCTCTCTTCACTCTCTGTGTGTGCATACTTGTCATCTGGGGAGAGAGTCTTGTTGCTGAGAGTTCTTTTAGTTGGTTTTCATTTGTTCCAACTCTCAGCTTTGTTCTTTCTTTTCTAAGAAAGACTTCTGTCCAGCTGTAGGACTGTATACAGTGTAGAACCTAGCTAGGGGTTTGTGTCTAGCAGAACCGCACTGGGGTTTGTACCAGGAGGTTGGCTTCTTTACCTGTAAGAGAAGTGGGTTGCCTTCTTGCCCGGGAAAGAGAAGAAGACCAGCTGGGGTGTTGGGTGTTGTATTGTCCTTGAGGGGGACTGTACCCTTGGTTAGTAAAATCCCAAGAGGTTGCTTGGGGACTGGATATAGGACTTCCATGTGGGAAGGGCCGAACCAGGATAAATCCCTTGTGTTATTTGTGTGATTGTTTACTTGCTTCCGCACTGCTACTCTTTATCACACTAAGCTAACCAAACTTTGAAGTGATAATTTTCTGTGTTTAAGTTTCTGTTTCAGATTTCATAAAACCTATTCACCCCCCCCCCCTCTAGGTTAGCTTGTTGCCGTACCAAAAGGGCCAACAAGTGGTATCAGAGCGAGATTCTCTGATCAATCAAGAAGATCTAACGATCTTAGAGAAGATCCATGGCAGCTCAAGGATATGCTGAAGGTCAATCAGTCACCAGACCTCCATTCTTTGATGGAGAGGACTACCAATATTGGAAGATGAGAATGGAATGCTTCATTCGAGGCGCAGACTTTGATATGTGGCAGGTAATCGAGGTAGGTGATTATGTTATTGTTCATATTCCAGGCACTACTGCCATTACAGCAGTAGATAAAAGTAAATTATCTTTAAACATTAAAGCTAAGAACTACTTATGTTGTGCTTTATCCAAAAGAGAATTTAGTAGAGTATCTGCATGTAAATCAGCTAAAGAAATATGGGATAAAATACAGATAACTTATGAATGAACAGATAAAGTGAAACAAACTAGGATAGATATTCTAGTCTCACAATATGAGCAATTTAAAATGCTTCCAAATGAAAATATCACTCAGATGTATAATAGATTTTCGAGCATAATAGTTGGTTTGAGTTCTCTTGGTAAAAATCTTTCTGATGAGGAAACTTTTAGAAAGATACTTAGGTCCTTTACTCTTTCATGGACACCTAAAGTAACTGCTATTGAAGAAGCTCATGACTTAACCAAACTTTCTATTGATAACTTAATAGGTTCTCTCATGGCACATGAGATTAATATGGAGCGACTATCTGAAAGCTCATCTAAGAAAAAATTTACTAATGCTCTTAAAGTTGCAGCTACTCCTTCCACCTCTTCTTCTTCTTCTAGTTCCAAAAATGCAGAGTCTGAAGACAGTGACGTAGATGATGTACTGTTGAAGCTTCAGAAAATTCTCAAGAAGAAGAAAAATGGATCAAGAATGATTCAAAAGAAAGAGAAAAAGGAGAAAGAACCAGTCTGCTATGAATTCAGAAAACCTGGACATCTGAGACCAGATTGTCCTAGACTGAAGAAGACTGGTCAACTAGAAAAATCCAAGAAGCAGCACAAGAAATTCAAAAGAAAAGCCATGGCGACTACTTGGGAAAATGAAGAAACCACAAGCTCAGAATCATCAAGCCCATAATCGAAAAAAGAGCAGGTAAGTCTAGCCCTCATGGCAGGACTAGATGAGGTAAATTCTGACCCATTTTTTGATTCATGCACTGATTCAGGATCAGAATTTGAAGACTTAGAAGTAGTCTTTAATGAACTATACGAAAAACATAAAGGTGTTGTAAAAGAATTAAAAAATCTGAAAAACAACACTAGTTGCTTGGAACACACCAATTCTGATCTTAAATTTGAATTGGAGCAACTAGAAAAATAATTAAAGGACAGTAAAGATAATAATTATCTTTTAAACGAAGATTTGAAAATCAAGAATAATGAGAAGCTAGAGTTAGAAGAAAAATTAAAAACTCTAACTGAAGAAAATCTCTATTTAAAAGAATCAGTTAGTAAATTAACTAGAGGGAAAACATCTTTAGCCCTATGCTTAAAAGGATCAAAATCTGGAAATAATAAACAAGGGCATGGATACATACCTCTGGAAAAAGGAAAACAAGCCATAATTCTAGGAAAATATCAATTACCAAAATTTGTAAAAAAACCAAGTTGCCTCAGAAAAAGGCCCCTGTAAAAGAAAATGTTTCCAAAAATTATGTCCTAAACAGACATCATAAAAATAATAAGAACTGCAAAATAGATTATATTCATTGTTGTTCTCATTGTAATAAATTAGGACACACAGTAAACACCTGCACAATAAGGCACTTAGTTTGGATTCCTAAAGGTTATTTTCATGCATCTAACCATCAAGGACCCAAAAAGATTTGGGTACCTACTTCTGAGTAGTTTATTTGCAGGATGGTCTTGGAGCATCAGGAACAAAGGATGCTCAAGGCACTGGTGACTGCCAGCTCTTCATCTATCTCATATCTGAAGAAGGAGTAGTCATTAATTTATTTTTAAAATTTTAATATTACTAACAATTATTTTCAAGTCTCATTCAGGTGGAATCTCTCATTCAGGAGGAGCTCAAACTAAGGGGGAGTTATTTATTAATGTCAATCATTGTTGAACCCCTCAATGGTAAGAAAATTTCACAAAGGGGAGAGAATGCATGGTAAGATCCTTCCTTTTTGGTTAGTAACAAAAAGGGGGAGAGTATGCATGGTATGCATTATCCATGAATTTTCTGTATTTTCTATGCATTAAGTATTTTTGTCAAAAAATTCTAATAAATTTTGTCATCACCAAAAAGGGGGAGATTATTGAACCACTCCTATATTTTACCCTTATATTTTGATGATAACAAAATTTATGATTAATTAATTATTATTAAAAATATTTAATATCATGGGTTTCTTAATAAATATACATTTATGTGATTGATTAAATATTAAATATATTTAATACCATGATTTTCTAATAATAATTTAAATATCATATTTTTCTAATAAATATAATTTTATGACATTATTACCGTGTGATTTGCACTAAAAAGATAAATTGATGTTTATTCAATATACATTGATTTCAGTTCACAAAATGCCATAAGGATTCACTCTGATAAAGATTCACTCTCACATCGATTTGGTCTCATAACGATTTGATAAGTGACTCTCACATCGATTTGGTCCCATAACGATTTGATAAGTCACTCTCACATCGATTTGGTCCCATAACGATTTGATAAGTGACTCTCACATCGATTTGGTCCCATAACGATTTGATAAGTCACTCTCACATCGATTTGGTCCCATAACGATTTGATAAGTCACTCTCACATCGATTTGGTCTCATAACGATTTGATAAGTGACTCTCACATAGATTTGCCTCTCATATCGATTTGGTAAGTGAAACATCGATTTGTCCCTCACATCGATTTGCTCTCATAAGGATTCGCTCTCATAAGGATTTGATAAGTGACTCTCACATGGATTTGCTCTCATAAGGATTCGCTCTCATAAGGATTTGATAAGTGAAACATGGATTCGCTTGTAAAAACATGGATTTGGTCACTCAAACATGGATTCGATCATTTAAACATAGATTTCCTTTATATTTCAAAAGTGTCTTTTGGCATCTAGTGAAAAGTCATATATTATTGATTTGCGTGATCTTTTATCTTTCTGACAGGAGATCTTTTTGCTTATCTTTCTAGATCTCTTCTTTCTTGCCAACAAAAAGGGGATTACTTACTACTTCTGGGTGGCAACAGGAAACATAGAGGTATGAGCTTTTTTGACAGAAACACTATTTTATCTAAACACTTTCTTCTATGCTTGCAGACCTCGTAGACCACATTATCAGAAGAAAGAGAAGATGAGCAACTGCTAGAACTCCAATGAATTTATTCAAATTGCTCATATAAAAGATGAAGCATGGCTGAAGAACAAAGAGAGCTTTCCTGAAGATTTTTTTTAAGGAGTGTACATCCTGTGAAGAACCTCAACTCCACATACACTCAAAGGAAAAGAGAGAAAGAGCCCGAGCCCAAGAAGAAGTGTTCAAGCATCTGAAGCCCTCAAGCTTCAAGCTCATTCTCCTCTCTTCACTCTCTCTGTGTGCATCCTTGTAATCTGGGGAGAGAGTCTTGTTGCTGAGAGTTCTTTTAGTTGGTTTTCATTTGTTCCAACTCTCAGCTTTGTTCTTTCTTTTCTAAGAAAGACTTCTGTCCAGCTGTAGGACTGTATACAGTGTAGAACCTAGCTAGGGGTTTGTGTCTAGCAGAACCGCACTGGGGTTTGTACCAGGAGGTTGGCTTCTTTACCTGTAAGAGAAGTGGGTTGCCTTCTTGCCCGGGAAAGAGAAGAAGACCAGCTGGGGTGCTGGGTGTTGTATTGTCCTTGAGGGGGACTGTACCCTTAGTTAGTAAAATCCCAAGAGGTTGCTTGGGGACTGGATATAGGACTTCCATGTGGGAAGGGCCGAACCAGGATAAATCCCTTGTGTTATTTGTGTGATTGTTTACTTGCTTCCGCACTGCTACTCTTTATCACACTAAGCTAACCAAACTTTGAAGTGATAATTTTCTGTGTTTAAGTTTCTGTTTCAGATTTCATAAAACCTATTCCCCCCCCCTCTAGGTTAGCTTGTTGCCGTACCGAAAGGGCCAACAAGTGGTATCAGAGCGAGATTCTCTGATCAATCAAGAAGATCTAACGATCTTAGAGAAGATCCATGGCAGCTCAAGGATATGCTGAAGGTCAATCAGTCACCAGACCTCCATTCTTTGATGGAGAGGACTACCAATATTGGAAGATGAGAATGGAATGCTTCATTCGAGGCGCAGACTTTGATATGTGGCAGGTAATCGAGGTAGGTGATTATGTTATTGTTCATATTCCAGGCACTACTGCCATTACAGTAGTAGATAAAAGTAAATTATCTTTAAACATTAAAGCTAAGAACTACTTATGTTGTGCTTTATCCAAAAGAGAATTTAGTAGAGTATCTGCATGTAAATCATGCTAAAGAAATATGGGATAAAATACAGATAACTTATGAAGGAACATATAAAGTGAAACAAACTAGGATAGATATTCTAGTCTCACAATATGAGCAATTTAAAATGCTTCCAAATGAAAATATCACTCAGATGTATAATAGATTTTCGAGCATAATAGTTGGTTTGAGTTCTCTTGGTAAAAATCTTTCTGATGAGGAAACTTTTAGAAAGATACTTAGGTCCTTAACTCTTTCATGGACACCTAAAGTAACTGCTATTGAAGAAGCTCATGACTTAACCAAACTTTCTATTGATAACTTAATAGGTTCTCTCATGGCACATGAGATTAATATGGAGCGACTATCTGAAAGTTCATCTAAGAAAAAATTTACTAATGCTCTTAAAGTTGCAGCTACTCCTTCCACCTCTTCTTCTTCTTCTAGTTCCAAAAATGCAGAGTTTGAAGACAGTGACGTAGATGATGTACTGTTGAAGCTTCAGAAAATTCTCAAGAAGAAGAAAAATGGATCAAGAATGATTCAAAAGAAAGAGAAAAAGGAGAAAGAACCAGTCTGCTATGAATGCAGAAAACCTGGACATCTGAGACCAGATTGTCCTAGACTGAAGAAGACTGGTCAACCAGAAAAATCCAAGAAGCAGCACAAGAAATTCAAAAGAAAAGCCATGGCGACTTCTTGGGAAAATGAAGAAACCACAAGCTCAGAATCATCAAGCCCAGAATCAAAAAAAGAGCAGGTAAGTCTAGCCCTCATGGCAGGACTAGATGAGGTAAATTCTGACCATTTTTTTATTCATGTACTCATTCAGGATCAGAATCTGAAGACTTAGAAGTAGTCTTTAATGAACTATACGAAAAACATAAAGGTGTTGTAAAAGAATTAAAAAATCTGAAAAACAACACTACTTGCTTGGAACACACCAATTCTGATCTTAAATTTGAATTGGAGCAACTAGAAAAATAATTAAAGGATAGTAAAGATAATAATTATCTTTTAAACGAAGATTTGAAAATCAAGAATAATAAGAAGTTAGAGTTAGAAGAAAAATTAAAAACTCTAACTGAAGAAAATCTCTATTTAAAAGAATCAGTTAGTAAATTAACTAGAGGGAAAACATCTTTAGCCCTATGCTTAAAAGGATCAAAATCTGGAAATAATAAACAAGGGCTTGGATACATACCTCTGGAAAAAGGAAAACAAGCCATAATTCTAGGAAAATATCAATTACCAAAATTTGTAAAAAAACCAAGTTGCCTCAGAAAAAGGCCCATGTAAAAGAAAATGTTTCCAAAAATTATGTCCCAAACAGACATCATAAAAATACTAAGAACTGCAAAATAGATTATATTCATTGTTGTTCTCATTGTAATAAATTAGGACACACAGTAAACACCTGCACAATAAGGCACTTAGTTTGGATTCCTAAAGGTTATTTTCATGCATCTAACCATCAAGGACCCAAAAAGATTTGGGTACCTACTTCTGAGTAGTTTATTTGCAAGATGGCCTTGGAGCATCAGAAACAAAGGATGCTCAAGGCACTGGTGACTGCCAGCTCTTCATCTATCTCATATCTGAAGAAAGAGTAGTCATTAATTTATTTTTAAAATTTTAATATTACTAACAATTATTTTCAAGTCTCATTCAGGTGGAATCTCTCATTCAGGAGGAGCTCAAACTAAGGGGGAGTTATTTATTAATGTCAATCATTGTTGAACCCCTCAATGGTAAGAAAATTTCACAAAGGGGAGAGAATGCACGGTAAGATCCTTCCTTTTTGGTTAGTAACAAAAAGGGGGAGAGTATGCATGGTATGCATTATCCATGAATTTTCTGTATTTTCTATGCATTAAGTATTTTTGTCAGAAAATTCTAATAAATTTTGTCATCACCAAAAATGGGGAGATTATTGAACCACTCCTATATTTTACCCTTATATTTTGATGATAACAAAATTTATGATTAATTAATTATTATTAAAAATATTTAATATCATGGGTTTCTTAATAAATATACATTTATGTGATTAATTAAATATTAAATATATTTAATACCATGATTTTCTAATAATAATTTAAATATCATATTTTTCTAATAAATATAATTTTATGACATTATTGCCATGTGATTTGCACTAAAAAGATAAATTGATGTTTATTCAATATACATCGATTTCAGTTCACAAAGTGCCATAAGGATTCACTCTCATAAGGATTCACTCTCACATCGATTTGGTCTCATAACGATTTGATAGTGACTCTCACATCGATTTGGTCCCATAACGATTTGATAAGTCACTCTCACATAGATTTGGTCCCATAACGATTTGATAAGTGACTCTCACATCGATTTGGTCCCATAACGATTTGATAAGTCACTCTCACATCGATTTGGTCCCATAACGATTTGATAAGTCACTCTCACATCGATTTGGTCTCATAACGATTTGATAAGTGACTCTCACATCGATTTGCCTCTCATATCGATTTGGTAAGTGAAACATCGATTTGTCCCTCACATCGATTTGCTCTCATAAGGATTCGCTCTCATAAGGATTTGATAAGTGACTCTCACATGGATTTGCTCTTATAAGGATTCTCTCTCATAAGGATTTGATAAGTGAAACATAGATTCACTTGTAAAAACATGGATTTGGTCACTCAAACATGGATTCGATCATTTAAACATAGATTTCCTTTATATTTCAAAAGTGTCTTTTGGCATCTACTGAAAAGTCATATATTATTGATTTGCGTGATCTTTTATCTTTCTGACAAGAGATCTTTTTGCTTATCTTTCTAGATCTCTTCTTTCTTGCCAACAAAAAGGGGGTTACTTACTCTTCTGGGTGGCAACAGGAAACATAGAGGTATGAGCCTTTTTGACAGAAACACTATTTTATCCAAACACTTTCTTCTATGCTTGCAGACCTCTTAGACCACAAGTTATCAGAAGAAAGAGAAGATGAGCAACGGCTAGAACTCCAACGGATTTATTCAAATTGCTCATATAAAAGATGAAGCATGGCTGAAGAACAAAGAGAGCTTTCCTGAAGATTTTTTTTAAGAAGTGTACATCCTGTGAAGAACCTCAACTCCACATACACTCAAAGGAAAAGAGAGAAAGAGCCCGAGCCCAAGAAGAAGTGTTCAAACATCTGAAACCCTCAAGCTTCAAGCTCATTCTCCTCTCTTCACTCTCTCTGTGTGCATCCTTGTAATTTGGGGAGAGAGTCTTGTTGCTGAGAGTTCTTTTAGTTGGTTTTCATTTGTTCCAACTCTCAGCTTTGTTCTTTCTTTTCTAAGAAAGACTTCTGTCCAGCTGTAGGACTGTATACAGTGTAGAACCTAGCTAGGGGTTTGTGTCTAACAAAATCGCACTGGGGTTTGTACCAGGAGGTTGGCTTCTTTACCTGTAAGAGAAGTGGGTTGCCTTCTTGCCCGGGAAAGAGAAGAAGACCAGCTGGGGTGCTGGGTGTTGTATTGTCCTTGAGGGGGACTGTACCCTTGGTTAGTAAAATCCCAAGAGGTTACTTGGGGACTATATGTAGGACTTCCATGTGGGAAGGGCCGAACCAGGATAAATCCCTTGTGTTATTTGTGTGATTGTTTACTTGCTTCCGCACTGCTACTCTTTATCACACTAAACTAACCAAACTTTGAAGTGATAATTTTCTGTGTTTAAGTTTCTGTTTCAAATTTCAGAAAACCTATTCCCCCCCCCCCCCCCCCCGTCTAGGTTAGCTTGCTGCCGTACCAAAAGGGCCAACATTATTGGTGTCCGAATATGAAGAGGGATGTGGCCGACCAAGTGGCATATTATTTAACATGCATGAAAGTCAAGGCTGAGCATTTCTGAACGGCCGATGGATTGCTACCATTAGAAGTCCTAGAATGAAAGTGGGATAGCATCAGGATGGACTTTATCATGGGATTACCCAAGACTAGAGGTGGCATGGATGTGATTTGGGTGATAGTAGATCAATTGACTAAGTCGGCTTATTTCTTGCCGATTAAGAGCACATGGTTAGTAGATGTGTTGGCTGCACTGTATGTTAAAAAAGTAGTTAGATTGCATGGGGTTCCATCTACTATAATGTCTGATTGGGACCCTAGATTTACTTCACACTTCTGGAAGGGTTTACAAGCAGCAATGGGCCAAACTAAATTTTAGTACTGCCTTCCATCCTCAGACTGATGGACAAATCGAAAGAACCAATCAAATTGTGGAGGACATGCTTCGTCCTCTTGTGCTAGATTTTGGAGGATGATGGGATGACCAGTTGTACCTAATGGAGTTTGCATATAACAACAGCTACCATGCAAGTATCAAAATGGCACCGTTTGAAGCCTTATATGGCAGGAGTTGCAGATTACCCCTTTGTTGGGAGGAGGTTGGAGAGAACCAATGGGTTGGACCCAACTTAATTGAAGCGACTATCAGGAAGGTTCAGATCGTCAGGGAACTTCTGAAGATAGCACAATCAAGGCAGAAAAGTTATGCAGACAAAAGAAGGAGAGAGTTGGAATTCCAAGTAGGTGACCATGTTTTCTTGAAGGTCTCACCTTCAAGGGGAATTCAAAGATTTGGGATCAAGGGAAAGTTGAGTCCCAGGTTTATCGGCCCTTTTGAAATTCTTGAAAGGGTTGGTCAGGTGGCTTACAGGCTGGCACTACCGCCACAACTGGCAAATGTACACAACGTCTTCCACATATCCATGCTGAGGAAGTATCTATTCAATGCCGACCATGTGATTAGCCATGAGGACTTGGAGATTCGGGAAGACCTGACCTATGAAGAGAAGCCGATTAAGCTACTGGATCGGAAGTTACAATGACTCAGAAATTGTACCATACCTATGGTGAAGGTCCAATGGAGTCGAGATGGAGTTACAAATGCTACCTGGGAAACGGAGGAGAGAATGAAGAAAAAACCACTCGGAATTATTCTCAGGTATGATGCTATATCATCATATATAAATTTGGGGACCAAATTTTCTTAAGTGGGGGAGGATGTAACGCCTCAAAAAATTTAATGATTTAAAATATAAGAAAATATCAAATAAATAAAAGTGGTGAATCGAAATAAAATAAATGCCATGATTAAACTCCCAAAGAAATCAGTTATTTAATCATATTGGGCCAATACAACTCTAAATGGGCCAAAGATCAAAACCCAATAGCAATAAACACCAAAATTCGTGACCATAAATATGTAGAAATTAAGAAAGGGCAAATTAGAGTTTAAACTAATGCTATTAGCCAAGCATAGTAACCCAAATCGTGGCCAACCATGCTAAGAACTTTCCTAAGGTTGTAGCTACTCCTATTGGGAGGAGAAATCCCAATATATGGAAGGTTATATGCAGAAATCACAACCCACCTTTCCTAGCCTCATTAGGACTAGAAATAAACCCTAAAACTATAAGAGATCGCCACAAAACTTTTAGGGGAAGTTTATCTTTGTGTTGGGGACGTGAAGATGTGGGTTTGAGCTCTGGGAGAGGAGGAGATCGGCCAGGAGGACACCATCTTCTCCGACCTAGTCTCAGCTGCAACTTGTGAAGAAGACCTTCTTAGATCCACTACAAGGTAGGTGATCTCGGGCCGAAACTAAACAAAACCCATACCATCTGAAAGAGCATCATGTCTAGTTTATTTTTCATATATTTTGTCCAATTTTCATCAAGCATGCTTGTCGTATTAAGCGTTTTCCATAAGTCGCGCAAGTTTAGAGCTTTTCATAGTTATGCAGTGTTTTACGCAAATCAATGTCATTTTGGGTCAAACCAAAGCATGGTTCGTTTCTACTGGATGTCCTAAACACTTTTCATGTTGAGAGTTTTGTCTAGAGGTCATTAGATTTCAAGTTATAAGTCTATCAGGAAGGGTGTATCATTTTTCTGCGTTTTCAGGTAAGATCCAAGAATGCGACGGATCCAGACGTCGCGATTCTGCATGCATGAATGTGACATACTGGTACGTCGCGATTCAAGAAAAGGTGACTGAGTCTTCCATCGCGATTTAAGTTCTGACCGGTCAACCCTGGCACCTCAAACTGTGTGTCACGTGGGTTTCTGAACCCCATCGCGATTTAGTAGTTTTCCCGCCCATCTGATTCCGTATAGATTTTATATTCGGAGTTTGAAATCCATGCATGAATGCTACGTTGTGAAGCATCGCGATTCAGGACTCGTCGCGACATATCGTTATGTCGCATTGTGAACGCGACAGACAAGGCTGTCGCGATTCTAGTCAGGCAATCGATTGGGTAATCGATTCAGGTCTTAAAGGCGACCATCCATCCTGTCACGATTTAAACGCAACAGGAGGGTCCGTCACGATTTGTTTGTTTTCACACCGAGTGTTGTTTAACTGTGCACGGTTCTTTGAAAAGCGACGTATGAACCTGTCGCGATCCAAAGACCGACCGGAGACTATTCCTTTTGGTTGGTCAGTCAACATGTGTATTAGCTTAGTATGTAATCATGCTACTTAGTGATGCATTACACTAAAAGTGATCAACCCATTTGAAAACTATAAAGACATGAATACGATTCTAATGTATAATGTGAAGTGATTGATCTTATATTCATTTGATTATCATCTTGTGATCTAGCTTGATATAAAATCTGTCATGATAAGTTGTGATATGAATCTATAGAGGATACATGTTGGAATGAATTGGCTTGGTTTAGAGCTTTTATATTATGTTACTTGTTGTATGCGGATTTTACTTATTATGTGCTTTTCGAGGTTTCCATATTTGTTCATCCATTGCATGCATGTTTAGGAAAGCTCCGTGTCACGACACTTACACGTTGCACAATTAGGCACACCTCTCTTGGGGAATTGGAAGCTCTCTGTCGGTCATTCCGTATTGACAGACTAGCGATCTTTTCCTTAAGACCTCCGTAAGTCTCCGTACTCTGTGGATTCCCTCATAGAGACCGAGCTGGTTGTACCATGAAGTACCCTGGAGATAGAGAGCACTTATATCGTGTACGATATGTCATTAGTCATACTCTTGTTAAGACACTAAAGAATTATGGAACATAAGATATATCGTTATGTTGTCCAATTGATCTCTCGAGCTTTTGTCATACCTTGAACTCTATGAATGATCATGTCCTATTACTATGAACTTGTTATTAGAAATCTGTGGCCATAATATGTATATGTTTGATCGGCACAATGTGGGACTTCGGTTCATTTGACTAATGCATGTGCAATAAGGGCCATGTCTGGTCCTAGGGAGGAGCGCCCCATCGTACTTATTAACTGCGGGAGTATGGACTTGTGGTGCTGGCATGGCACTGGTATGTGTGCAAGATTTGTGTGAATGTGCCTTCGTTTGATATGATAAGTTTGATATGATACGTTGAATCATGTGAATATGTGATATCTGTGTGAACATAGCCAATCCTTGTGATACGATTCTAGTCTTGAATTTCCTGTCCAATACATATGAGAGTCAGTATTTGTTTCGTCATGATATTCATTCTATTCAGCCATTTGACTTGTTAAAAATGCATGCATAGTCATCATGTTCATGTTAAGATCCTGCTTATTTAAAATGTTAATCATGTATATTAGTGTCCGCACATTGAGATGTAAATCCTACTGGGCTAGTTTGCTCACCCTATCATCCTAAACATTTCAGGTAGTGATGAGGAATTCGTGGACACTGATGGGGCAGGACATGAGTGAAGAGCACACGTCACTTGTGGAGATGAAGGACTAGGAATAGATGTTTGAATAGCATATGTAATGATGATACATTTTCATGAAGTTTATTATGAAATTTGAATATTGGGCCCTATGGTTGGCTCAGATGATGTAAGATTTTTAATTAGTTGAATGGAAATGAAATAAAGAGTAGTTTAGCTGACAATATTATTGTCTCAAGTATGTTGTTATATTTAGTTGTTACTCTGAGTTACTCAACTATGATACTTATCTTCGTATCGTTCACGCACCCCGATATTTATTTCCGCTGCCAAATGTCGGGACGTGACAATGATAATATTATTATATTACTATAGCAATTATTATAGTAGCATAGTCAATTGGTAATGACAACATAGTACATCAGAATTAGACTTAATGTAGTGATGTATCGACACAAAGATATTCCTAGATTATAATAGTAAAATAACATAATATTTATTATATTACTCTACTATATATAACAATAATAATTAACATAGTCAAACTATTACTGACATCATGATATAGTTATGTAGTCAAAATTATTAATGATACCATGGTCATTATGATTAGACAATATAATAGCATGATCAGCACACTTTGTAGGTTTGAAGTTATATGATTATCTTTAAATGACACACTGAAAGAAGATAAAAATGTCATTTCTCTGGCCTTATCTTCCCCTTTTTATCTCTTTTCTTACCAAATAGAGTTCAGAACATGTCCCTCAATATTAGATTAAAGAGGTTGAACTAGTCCGAAATTGATTACTATTCCTATTGTTTCTTTTTTCCTTTTAGCATGCCACATCGCATCATTTGGCAAGAGTTGGGACGAGATTTGTAAGCCACAAACGTCGAAAAAAAATCAAAATAGGGATATCGTCATACATACCGAATGCCTAGGGATAAGAGTATCCTCAGTTGAATTATACTTATTTCTCTCCCTTTCTATCTCTGTACCAAACATACTGGCTAAAGGTGGCAAATAAATAACTAAGGATGATAAACATGGGAAATGACACAATAGTGCCGCTGAGTGGGGCCCACGTAGCCGCACACACAGAGCAATCCCGTTCTAAACATCCAAGATAGGAAGTATTTCTCATAGATACTAATATGTAAAAAAAATTTCAAATCTTGATATAATTCATCAAGATAAAAAGAATTAGACAACCCCACACAATGGTCTACTGGGTCAATGTCCTTGACCAAGGCGGACGACATTGGGCACCATGCCGCTACTGCCTTTGCTTGCCGGCAGAGGATTGAAAGGGTAAGAGGTCATTTTTATCTTTGCAACGAAGTAGATCGCTTAATTTCAGAAATCACGGGCCAAGAAAGGAATCATGCCAAGGTTCTCTGTTCTTGCTTTTCTATATTATTTGCAAAATTCAGCATAAAATAAAGTTAGTACTGATGTGATTGCTCTCTCAAGCTGGTATCAATGTAGTTGAAAAAATCAAGATGCCAACGAGCCTCCAAATTTTTATCAAGTTTGGTGAATCGGCATAATATACAAATAAGCAAATCCAACCAAACATTCTTTGTCTGAACCCTACCCCCCCCCCCCCCCCAAAAAAAAAAAAAAAAGAACAATTCAACTTATTATCCTTACACATGGGAGAATTGGATATGAGTTACAATCAGAAGCTGAGAGAGAGACAAAGATAGACAGAGAATCAGATAGTTACGGGTGTTACTTTCATCGTGTGTAAGTCATCGATTCCTTCAACAGAAATGTAGTCCCTGGATGCATCCATTATTTCTGAAGTGATCATACTTCTGGCAAGCCTATTTCTCCAAGTTAACTCACAGGAATAAAAATGTGTGGACCGTTGTAAAGAACCTCAAGAATCACCAGAATCTATCCCTTCAATATGAGTAACTCTCAGCATGCTACTGGGTCTTACACATACATTCCACACATCTTGGATGTCGGTAAATACTCCTTGCAATAGGTCTTTCTATAGTCCTCTTCATCTGCCTAAGTGCCTTCCTAACACTGTGTTCAAAGTCCCTCCATTCTATAGAATTCCTCAAAAAAACAGAAGCTAGACGACGCTTATTTGGTCGTATTGTGGAAAGGACCCCACTCCCATAATACATACGATAACCTGACACAAGAGAAGAAAATTGGCTCCCTGAGTCTGTCATGGCAAAGGAATCGGCTGCTGCACATACAATGAAGTCCAGAGCTGCCAACTGCAAACAGGCAGAAATTATTAGTCACTAATATATAAGTCGGTCAACTGACATGAACATCCATTTTTACATTTTATCATCTCTCAATTTTGGATTAGACAGATGGATGACAAATTTAACAGAAAACAAGTAGGATATAAATGTGATTTGGATGCACTCAACACGCTGCAGTACAATCTACCATCATACCTGGATTATTACATAGAACACTTATTTTGAAAAACACATTGTTTTGCAATGCCAATCTACACAATCAATGACTGAGGATTTTAACTATGGTTGTTAAGGTGACCAAGACAACTAGGGCAGTGGCCCACCGCCATACTGCTTAGGCACCTAGGCAAAGCCTAGTTTACGTAACTAAGTACTCAGTCCGCTATATTTTAGATCATGTACACTTTCTGTGCAATAAATATGAAAGTGCTAGTCACAAATATTTAGAATGTGCATGTGTAAGAAGACATAACAGAAGAAATAACAAATGTTAGCAATATAATTAACAATCTTAGGCAATCAATGGGAATTTGAACGTAACTTTCAAATGTCAACCAAGTTAAGAAGTTAAATTAACCTTAAATATTGCTAAGCACATAATAAATCGAGAGATGTGAGAGAAAAAAAAAGAAGATAAATGCTTATCGTCCAAGATGGGTAGCAACCTACTTGTACAAGACAGGATTGGCAAAAATGGCCATTACTCCCCACCATCCCTTTTGTCATTCCCCTAGCAACCTATTTGTCCACTTTAAATGGTTATTTGTCCACCTTACGTTAAATAGTGTTGAGTCAATAATTATTTAAATGGGACAAATAGGTTTGCTTGACAAAAAGATGGCGCCCAGGTTTGACGGTGTTGCACCCGTACTTTTTCCCGGGTTAATCGAGACATGTATCGAGCCGGCTATGTTGCATCAATTCAAATTCGAAAGTGTACGACTGTCGGTGCATGGCCAAAACCGTCACTTTGTGGTGTATTTTTACGCCATTCTATCCTCGACTACGTCAGGATGTCAAAGCTTATCACCTTCGACGAGCGAAACGTGGCGTTAGGGCCAGAACCCTCGTCCCGTGGGAAATTTCCACAATCTGGGCTGTCACCCCAAATCAACATGTTTGTGGTTAAAGCCCTCGTCAACCACATAATCATCAATGGGGAACAATGTGTAGCACGCAATTCAGACGAGTACGAACCCTCCCCGATGACCCTCAGAAAGCCACAAACAAGCTTCAGCAAGAGCGGGGGGATCTCCTTGGAACTTGTGCCTCCTTTCTGGTAGCTCCCCCCCCCCCCCCCCCCCCCCCGAAAGGGGTCCTGCTGGGTCTGGCAGACCCCTATATGGGCCGCGCAGACCTAGGGAAGGCCCATTTGGGCCTAGTTGGCCCTGCTGGACCCCAGCGGGTCCAACCGGCCTCTAAAGAGGCCGGTCAACCTCCTACTAGGGTTAAGGTGTCTCAACCACCAAGGCCTATCTCACTCTCTGCTCAAGAGGCAGCACACCAAAAGAAGCAAGAAAAAAACCGCAAGAAAAATATAGAGAGAGCTAAAGAAGCAAGCCGAATAGGCGGCCTTTATGGAAACCCCCAAAGAGCTTACTCCTTTGCAAAGGTTGCAAAAACTCATAGATGAGTTAGAGGACTATGTTCCCCCTCATCGAACTAGGGTCGTCACTTTAGACAAATACGTTCCCTGGGAAAAGTTTGAGTATAAAACTCAACTATGAATTGGCTGCGGGAAATGATCCGACGCCTAGAAGACGGAGAAGAACTTCCTATGCCAGAAGAACTCTCCTTTTATAAAGAGGAGGAGCTCACTGTGGAGGTACTTAAAGAGATGCTCTGTGAACTTTCATGCAATATGGTGGCCATTCCGCCGCTCGACAATATAAATTCGCCCTCTGAGGATGGGCCTGGTCATGAGGCCCCTACAAAGACATACCAACACCGGTCGACAAGAAATGGCAGGAGCCGTTACAGAGGACGAGGCCGTAGGCGCGAAGGCAATTCAACTCTAGGCCGAGTCATATTGTTCAGAGGCGAAGAGCCAAGGCCTATCCCAGAGGTTCAGGTTTAGGGTTATCCCCTTTATACCTAATTCCTCGATGGGATCTGCCTCAGCTTCAAAAGCTCGATTGTCGAGCGGAGTCCCTTTCATATTCAACTCCAGTAGCGAAAAAGAGGAAAGGGCCAATCCAACTACTAAAGAGGCGGGCCCTTCTACTAAAGCTGAGTCTGCAAAGCAGGTGGCGTCTCCCGATGAAGACAACCAATAAGTCCCCACCTTCAGTGGAGAAGCCATTAGCCCCGTTATTCCAAGATAAAGGGGAAGGAAAACTACCCAAGGCACCAAAGCCCTTGACAGAAATGTTACCGCCACTCAACAAGACTCGTGCCCGAGGTGACCACAAAATCATTCAGGATATGAAGCGGTTCACAACCAACATCACTATATGGGAGGCCATCGTTTGGAGCAAAGATTTGAGAGAAGCCCTCATCAAAGTGCTCCAAGACCTAGAAGCTTATGAAGCTTATGTCGCGGGCATACAACGCATTCACGACGACCATCTCCTTCACTGACGAAGATATGTTGTTGTCTTCGGCATGCCATAATCGCCCCTTATATATGCGGGGAATGATTAATGGACATGATGTAAATAGAATATTGGTCGATGCGGACAAAACTATTAATATCATGCCCCTCAAGACCCTCCAATCGCTGCATTTGATGCCATACCTGCAAAAAATGAATGTAGTTAAAATCTCGGGGTTCAATAAGGATTCCGAAGACGCTCTTGGAAGCGTCGAAGTGCAAATTGCTTTGGATAATTTTGCCTCTAAGGCAATGTTCTACATCTTACAAGGTGGACACATCTTACAAGGTGTTGTTGGGCCAACCCTAGCTGCATGAAAATTGGGTCGTCCCATCAACCCTGCACCAATACCTCAAATATGCCAAAGGAGGTGAACAACATACTGTCTTAGTGGATCAAGCTCCATTTCGGCCGAATGAATACCATCTGGCAGACGCCACACTTTATTTTGGAAAACACACTCACAAATCCCGACTCAGCAGAAGCTAAAGAGAAACGAAAAATAGGGTCTGAAGATGAAGAAGGACAACTCTTCATTGTCAACAAAGAGTTGGCGAAGTTGCACCGCTTAAGCCTCCCGAATCAGGCTGGTTCTAAACCAACTCAGCCAGAAAGGCAGCATGTTGATTTTGAAGCCAATCTTATCAACAAGGTCATTGACCAAAGCATTTCTCTACCGCCCAATTATGTTAAGTTTCAATTTCGAAGGGAAGAATATGAGGTGGAGCAGTTGAAGACTTTTATAGTCTCCTATCGGCGGGAAAGGAGGAATAAAAGGCGTGAGGAAGATAAACCAATCATCTTTTATAAAGGAGATTTGGTCCCACGTGGCCCTCCCGAAGATGATTTCGGTTGTGGTATCTTCATTGATAACATGCCAGAGTTGGTCTAAAAATTGGACGACATGCCAGAATATATCAAGAAAATGTGTGAAAAGCAACATGTACCTTTGTTCCAAGACCACACACGAGCGGCATATTTTCAACAGCTCTAGAACCCATTGCAGGTTCGAGGACTTGCTATCATAAAGTTACGAGGAGACTTGGCTATGATCGAGAAAGGAGCACTAAAGTCCACTATGCAGTCAATGCTATCGGGTTGTTACCTTCCTCCCATGACCAAGCAGAAGCTAAGCCCAAAGGGCATGACTCTGAAAGAGAGTCTTGTGAGGCTGCAACCTTGCACCTATCGGTAATCAATGATGACCGCTTCCTCCCCTAGGGAGAGTCAAGCCAATCGGCCAGTCATTGTCAAGAAAGTTCTTCAAATTCAAACCCTGAGGAAGGTTTCGAAGGACTTGAAGTCTACAAAGTCAACACTGATGATGATGACTTTGTTGACCTCTGGTCGGCACCACCAAAACTTGAAGACGATGGCCAAGCAACTATGAACGAGTTGAACAAAGTCAACCTCGGAAGCAAACAAGACTATCGCCCCACCTTTATAAGTGCTCTTTTGAGCCAAGACGAAAGACGTGCATACCAACAGCTCCTCGAAAAGTTCCAGGATTGCTTCGTCTGGACCTACAAGGAAATGCCAGGACTTGACCCCTCTATGGCCAAGCATGAACTGGTGACTCTACCAACTACCAAGCCAGTCAAACAAACTCAAAGGCATATGCGCCATGAGCTGGAGTTCAAGGTCAATGCTAAGGACGACAAGATGTTCGACATTGACTTCATGGAGACATGCAGTATCCGATTTAGCTCGCCAATATCGTCGCAGTCAATAAAAAGAATGGCCAAGTCATGGTCTGTATTGACTATAAGGACTTAAATAAAGCATGCCCATAGGACGATTTCCCTATCTCAATCACTGAAACAATGGTCGACATGACTACAGGGCATGAACCCCTGTCCTTCATGGACGGATCATCAAGCTATAATCAGATTCACATGGCGATTAAAGACAAAGATCACACGGCATTCCGCTCCCCTAAGGCGATCTTCAACTACAAAAGGATGTCTTTAGTCTGAAAAATGTTGGTGCCACTTATCAACAGACTATGACCAAGATCTTCTATGAAATGCTCCATGACCTCGTCGAATGCTATGTTGATGACTTGGTCGTCAAGATAAAAAAGCGACAAGATCACCTAGTCAATGTACATTGGGTCTTTAAAAGGCTTCGTCAATATCAACTCAAGATGAATCCTATGAAATGCACCTTCAGCATTTCAAGTGGCAAATTTCTCGGCTTCATTGTCAGGTATCGAAGCATAGAAATCAATCCTGACAAGATTATAACCATAAGGGAACTCCCCCTGCTTAAGAATTTAACAGAGCACAGATCTCTCCAAGGAAGGCTCGCTATATTAGGCAATTCATCTCCAACTTTTCTAGAAGATGTATGCCATTTGGCAAATTGATGAAGAAAAGAGCTCCCTTCATTTGGGATGAGGAGTGCCAAAAAGCGTTTTGAGCAAATCAAGGAGTAATTACTATCTCTGTCAATTTTGAGAGCACTTGTTAATGGCAAGACCCTTATCTTATATATTGCTGCCATGGATGCCTCACTAGGAGCCTTACTAACCCCAATCAATGAGGAGGGCAAGGAATAAGCATTATATTACCTCAGTCAAAAACTAATTGTGCTGGAGCACCTATACTCACCAATGGAAAAGGCGTGTCTTACCCTAGTGTTCGCCGTGAACAAACTAAGGCACTATCTATTAGCACACAGAGTGGAGCTCATCTCAAAATGCGACCCATTCAAGTTTCTTCTCAACCAACCGGTCCTCTCAGGAAGACTCAGGCAAATAGGCACTCATCCTCATGGAATTCAACATTACCTTTGTCCCGCAAAAAGCGATTAAAGGGCAAGTGATGGTCGAATTCCTAGCTGCACATCCTGTACTAAAAGACTTGCCGCTTAATATTGAGTTGCCTGATGAAGAGGTGTTGGTACCTCTACAAGAGGCAGAAGCACCTGCCAAAAATGTCCCACCTCAAGCAAAGTCTAATGTCTGCACCCTTGACCTGCCATGTTGGGAAATGTACTTTGATGGTGCCTCTCGCACAATCAAAAGAGCCAGTGGGCTCACTGACTTCGCATATGGGGCCGGCATAGTCTTCACTACCCCACGAGATGGCATTCTTCACAATCCATGTGCACTCATGAAGCCGCTCACAAATAATGAAGCGGAATATGAAGCCCTCATCATCGGTCTTCAACTAGCCTTAGAAATGGAGGTCAAATGTCTCAAGGTTTATGGAGACTCTCAACTCATAGTCCGGCAGGTCATTAGAGACTATGAGGTTCGAAAAAAGAAGTTGTCATGAAACTAAAAGAAAATTTCTACACGTTTGAAATTGGGCATATCCCCAAAAGCACCAACTCTCATGCAAATGGTTTAGCTAAATTGACGTCTGACATAAAGCTCCCGCCAAAAGGAGAATTGAACGTTACTGTCACACACCAGAGTCTCATGCCAAGTGTGCTCGACGAGAAAATTGGCCTCACTATCTATGAATTCAATACTCTGTTCAGGAAGAAGATTCCGTGGAGAGCGAAGACTGGCGGGAGCCAATTATATACATAAAGGAGGGTTTAATCCCTCCCGATCGTGCTCAAAGAGTACAACTCCTACGTAGGGCGGCTTCCTATCAATTAATTGATGATCTCCTCTTCAAGCTCATGCACTCCTTTGTTTCCTATCGACAAAAGAAGCCAAAACCGTGATGTATGAAGCCTACTCTAGATTATGTGGTGCTCACCAAGCAGGGAATAAGATGGAAACCAATATCAAATTGAAGGGTAACTGACCATGTATGAGGATCGTAACCAATACGCTCGTACTTGTCACCAGTGCCAGGCATTTGGGCCAGTGCCCAGGAAGCCACCTAATCTGCTTCATCCAACCACTCCAACATGGCCATTTGTCGAGTGAGGGATGGATATTGTGGGACCGATTACTTCTTTGTCAAGGCCATAGATTCATCCTGGCCGCCACCGATTACTTCTCCAGATGGGCAAAAGTTATTCCCCTCCAAGAAGTCACCGGCGAAATTGTCGCCCGGTTCGTGCCACATCATATCATCTATAGATTTGGTACCCCTAGCCGAAAAATTTCAGATAATAGTGTGTCATTCAAGAACAAATTCGTGGGCATCCAAATTCCATATTGATTGGACGACACTGTCGATCTACAATCCGCAAGCAAATGGATTGGCCGAAGCCTTCAACAAAACCCTTTGCAAACTACAGTCAAAATAATTATTGGTCGGAAAAGAGATGGGGGTGAGAAGGTCCATGAAGCCATATAAGCATATCGAACCGTCTACAAGACCCCCACCAGTTTTTCCCCTTTCTCCTTAGTCTATAGAGCTGAGGCGGTAGTGCCGATAGAAATAGAGTTGGCATCTTATCGTGTGGCCATTTCTGCCAGACTCTCGGGGCAAGATCAAATTGAAATAGAAAGAAAACTTAAAGAGTTATCCGACCTTGAAGGCAAAAGACTCTAGGCATGCAAACACCTGCAAGTGTATCAAGTCCGTATGACTCATGGATGGCAAAATCGACCGATCCGGATCGGGATCGGCAGATTCTGGATCGGATTGGCCATGGCCAATCCGATTCTAGGGGGTAACCCCCTTGCTTAGTCAAAATCCCAGATGAATCGACTGGAATCGGGTAAAATCGGCTTGGATCGTTCTGGATCGTCCGATTCCAGACCGATTCTAACATACAAATTTTTCTGGTTTGTTCCTTTTTTGAACAGGGTAGGTGGCCTATGCCCTATGATGTATGGATTGGTAACTTATTTACCTGAACATCATTTAAGTAAATGTTACTATAACATTTGCTTAAGATATTACATGTAAATAAAGAAGTACCCCCCATTTGAATCTAATAAAAATATCATAAAAATCATATATCTTACAAATAAAAAGTCAACTCTCCCATCAAGAAGAAAATCACAATTTCGGTGGTTCCATCAAAATAGCGACTTTCTAATATTTCATAATTTGACATATTTAAAATTTTCATAATTCAAATAAACTCAATAGAATACTAAAAATTTAAAATCCGATAAACGTGCATATGACTTTTTCCAAGGGAGCCACTCTCCTACTGACAACACTTAGTCCGCTTGACACCTCTCAAGATTTGGTCAAACCTAAGCTATCATCACCTAAACTCATGAGAATTTTCACTTTCTAATTGAAAAGAAACTAAAAAGTGACAATTCTCATGAGTTTGGGTGATGATAGTTTAGGTTTGACCAAATCCTGAGAAGTCTCAAGCTGACTGTGTTGTCAGTAGAAGAGTGGCTCCCTTAGATAAGTCATATGCACGTTTGACTTTTTTTACTGGACTTTAGATTTTTAGTATCCTATTGGGTTTATTTGAATTATGAAATTTTTAAATATGTCAAATTATGAAAGATTAGAAAGTTGTTATTTTGATGGAACCACCGAAATCGCGATTTCCTTCTTGGATTGGAGAGTTTACTTTTCATTTGTAAGAGATATGATTTTTCTAATATTTTTATTGGATTCAAATGGGGGGTACTTCCTTATTTACATGTAATATCTTAAGTAAATTAACATTTACTTAAATGATGTTCAAGTAAATAAGATATTATAATTATAGTTGCTTTGTATTGTAATATGAACATATGTGCAACTAAACTATGGATATACCCAAAATGTGCAATTATTATATGTTTTTTAAAGAATTTTCTCTAATTTTTCCTGGTTTTTTCTTCATTTTTCACAATTTTTCTTCATTTTTGAACCTGGCCGATCTAAGATCGGCCAAAATCCCATGGAATTGGGCGGATCCTGAGATCAGACCCGGCTCGGATCGGGGTCGGCTGGGTTCGATCCAACACTTCGATCCGACTTTGCCATCTACGCTCAATGAAGGACCCTAGAAGGCCCTACCTTCTCCGACTGAGTTCCATCAACCACCCCCCCCCCCCTCTTCCCCAAGGGGATGCTGTTCAGCCAAGACGGTCGGGCAAATCCCCAGAGTATATCTCTAGAAAAGTTAGAGAGAGAAAAAGTAACTGTTTGGGCTTGATAGTTGATCCAATGATGAAGTTGAGTATTACGCCGTGGTGCATCTGTTGAACTTATACTGCCATAACAAGGTTGTCATTGATATTGCCAACAATGCAGTTCAGTGTGATCAAACAAAGCATATTGAAATTGTTTGACAATTCAAATTAAGTCAGTCAGTAAGCACCACATTTGATATTTGTAGAAATGTATGCTCTTTCACAAGAGTTGTTTGCTAACGAAAATAGTCCTAAAATTGTTTGGTTGCCAAAATCAAGAGATGAGTTTTAACTTTGGAGTAAAGTTTGAGGCACCATGAACAATATGGTACTAGGATAGTGGATGCTCAAAATATAATAGGGAACAAAACCCGTTCAGATGACTAGAGATGAAGAAGTGGCTCGGTGGTATCTAGAGACAATAATAAAGCAAAAGTCTGAGGCAACGGAACAGTAGGGGACATCTCAAAGATTGACTGGGTACTATATTTGAAGGCCTAAAGCATAACACATCAATATCGGTCAATTATGTGATGGAGGTCATAAGGTGAGTTATATAACTTATATGCAAATGAAACATTTATGCCATCTACCAAGATGAGTTAGAAGCAAATGATACTTGTATTGCCAAGGAAGGCAGGATCGGGATCGGGATCGGGATCGACCATGGTCGATCCGATCCTGGATCGGATCGGATCGCAAGATCCCATGGATCCCAGGGAAGTCTGGCCGATCCTGGATCGGCCAGATTATAAAATGTTTATTTTTTTGGAAAAAATGCAGGAAAAATCAGGAAAATTCAGAAAAATTCTGGAAAAAACAGAAAAAATCTGAACTCCTGAAAGAACTAAGATTTGCATCAAAATCAATTATACATGCATTCATAGTACATAAAACATGAAATTTAAGACATTGTACATGTAACTTACATTTGATAGAAGACTAATAATCTTTCCATCCACTTCCAGACATAGATGAGCCACCATCATTTGGGTTTTGGTAGCTATGACCAAAGAGGGAATTTGCTAAATCATGCATACCCATTTGAATCCCTCTTGGTGTAAATTGTTGACTTGAGCTTTCTCCAGATTGTGATGGAGCTGGACACCATATACCAAGCGGTTTGTATGTACTTGTTGCTTCACTAGGGCCACTAGGCTCTTGTTCTTGTGAAGGCCAAGGTCCCCATCCTCCTTGTACTCCATAAGGTGAGCTACTAATATCTGAGTACGGTAAAATGGGAGGCTGAAATGCAGGTATATGAGTAGACCCTGAACTATAGTTTGGCTCCCAAGGTGGCCACTCATAGGCTGCATGATGTTGTTGTCCTTCATATCCCCCTTGTCCATGCCCTTGTCCTTCTCCTCCGCCTCCCTGATGTTCTGTTTCTGGTACATAACTTTCAGTAAGCCCTACACCTGTGGCCCCAGTATATCCTGCTCCTGCATATCCCTGGCCAGCTCCTGTGGCCCCAGTGGCAGCCCCATCATCATCATCATCATCATCATCATCATCATTTGGATCTTGTGTGGTGTCATCACTACGAATTGGTTGCTGCACTTTCCTCTTTTTTTGCCTGGCATATGTTATTTTTTCTAACTCTAAGGCTTTTGAACTCTTCTCTTTTTGTGTTGCAGCTCTTCTTAATGCAGGCTGAGTGGGAGGCACTCTAGATGTCTCTGGTAAGATAGCTGAGTGTCGTGGCAAAGAGAAGAGAGGACCGAGGGTGAGAGGTTGGTCCTCACTTACCCTAAGCTCTGGATCTCCAGCCTCTACTCCATCCAATTCTCCTTCCGCCCATGAGCAATCACGAGGGTCAAATTCTGGAACATCCCTTTCCTGTCTTGTTTCCACCCATGCATTTAGTGGGTGTTCCTCATCAAATAACTCATCAACATCAATTTGAGATGATAATGCTTCCCTCTCTGCAAAACGTTGCTCCCAATGACTACCTGCAAAAGTCATTAGCCTTGCCTCGCTCTTCTTTTGTCTATCTTTAATGCATTTCAGCTTCAACCTCATATTGTAGTGGCAATAGACCAACTTCTCTAGCCTAGTTGCACTCAACCTGTTCCTCACTTTTGTGTGAATAAGTGAGAAAGTGCTCCAATTTCTCTCACACTGGCTAGATGAAGTGGTCTGACTGAGTACTCTAATAGCAATCCTTGCAAGTGGACTTCTTTGACCAGTCTTGTAGTCTAACATAACCCACCACTCACCTACAAAAAAAAAACATACAATGAATTAGCACATAATACAAGTGATTTGTCATTTTGTTATGAAGTAAGCATGAGCTTAAGTCTGAAGGTTCTTACCCGGACCCATTCTGGTCACTGCTTCTTTAACATCATAATCTCTGTAGATGTCCAACTTCAGTTTAAATCTGTCCATCTACAGTATAATACAGTTGCTAAGTGTAACTCCAAAAGTATATTGAATACATGAAAATGGAATGAAGTTTTTAACTTGGTCGTACCTCTATCATAGCATCTATTCTTTCGTCCATGCTCCTAGATAATCTCCCGATGACATTGATTGTCCCCTGGAGCACCTCACCATCATTGTGAGGGGAATCACTATATTGATGCCTAGGGTTAAAGAAATACCCTATATGTACAAAACATGTGTAGTAAGTTAGAAATTCAACTCATGCTAATAAGAAATATGCACAATAAGATATAATACATTTACCTGCTGCATGTAAATCATGGTGGAGTGTTGACTCCCATCTTGCATCAATAATCTTCCACCATTTTTATATGCTTGCGGATGCTTCTCTCTCAACCTTTCCTTGGCTTTATCCATAGCCTCATATAAGTAACCCATGTCATTCTTGTCCTCTCCATCAACCATCCTCAGCACCTGTACTAGAGGCTCTATTAGCTTCAAATAATAGTGGATTTTCTCCCAAAAACGATGGTCACTGACCAAGCAAGAAATCTCATGTGCCACATCTCTGGATTCCTCTCTCAATGTAGCCACATGTGCCAAGTACTCGGAACTGTGTATGAGAGTGCCCAACTCATGTCTAAACTGATGCAGACTCTCCAATGCAATAAATTGTGAGGCAAATCTTGTTGGGCCAGGACGAATTATGTCATGTCCATTTGTGCACTCTCTCATCATATGTAAGATTCTATTGTGTCCATAAATAAAAGTAGTAATCAATTGCGACTTGGACACCAAGTCATGCACATGTTTGTCTTTGCCAATATCCTCCATCATCAAGTCTAAGGAGTGGGCTGCACAAGGGACCCAATAAAGATGATGTCGTTTTGCCATCAATTTTCTTCCAGCTGCCTTGTAACTTGCTTCATTATCAGTGACAACTTGGACTACATGTTCCTCGCCAATTTCATCAATCATCTCATCCATGAGCCTAAACAAGTAATCTGCATTTTTTATTTGCCCACTTGCATCTATAGATTTCATGAACACTGTACCCTCACTACAATATACAAGAAAGTTAATCATGGACCTTCTTGTTGTTCCCGTCCATCCATCACACATAAGAGTACAACCTCTTGCCATCCATATATCTTTGAATGACGCCACCCAATCCTTTATCTCAGTCAATTCCTCTTCAAGATATTTGCCATAAATCTCCTTTGGTGTAGGAGCTTTCAAACCTGGACCTGCCTCACCAACTGAATCTATCATCGTTTGGAAATAAGGACTAGATGCTGTATGGGCTGGGACCCCTGCATGCAAAAACCATTTTACAATGTTTTTAACTGCATGTTTAGCGGAAGCAGCTGTGGCCTTTACCCCTTTCATTGCATGCTTTATGCCAGGCTGTTTTGATGAAGATTTCCTTCCCAAAATTGTGTCAACCCCACTAGTTGGTCCCGTTCCCCTCATTGAACCACCTCTCCTGATAGGTGGTGCCGGTGGCCGTGTGACACTAGCCCCTGATGATGATCCTTCTCTTGTACTATGGAACCTCCGCATGTCACTTTCCAACATGGCAGCACGCCGACTCTGCCGTAGTCCTTCTCGCCATTCTCTCTCATTAGGTGAGAGATCCTCATAATCTGTATCATCTGAGTCCTCAACATCAACAGTTCTTGTAGCTGCCTTACTTTTTCCCTTCCCAGAAATCTCTTCATGCAGTTCTTGTTGATGTTGAATACGTATGCCTCTTTGTTGTTGTCTTCCAGCCATGTAGTCTTTCATCTCATTCACTAACTCCCGTGGACAATGCTTGCATTTTACTACATTTGTTCCAATGCCTGCAATGTGTTGTTTTAGGCGGTATACACCTCCATTCATTTCCTTACCACAGTGGTTACACCGCACTCTCTTAGAGGCAGCATCAATAAGGACACCGTGTTTCCATCCAATGTCTACTTGTGGTTGCTCTTCCTCGTGTCCCTCATCAGCCATACTTGCTAATCCTATAACAAATTAAGAATACAAACACATTCATGTGTAAGTATACAATTATAAACATAATTACATCTAATATTAACCCTAATTAGGGTGAAATTTAGAGATTTTCTCTAATTTCCCGAAATGAAATTGTTCCATTATCATAGAAAGGCATGATTAAGTCAATTAAGTGATTGGAACACTTAATTGATCTCTAATTGTGCTAATACAACATAAGCCCCAATATCAAACCCTAATTAGCCAATTAGGGTGAAATTTGGAGATTTTATCTAATTGACAAAATGTAAGGGAAGAATAAGAAGATATAAGAAGATTAAACATGTGTACATGTGTTTTCATTTTTTTCAGAATTTATAACTGAATTTCGAAATTAAAAATGAAATATACCTTAAAAAGAACAACTTCTTCCTTGCTTGAGTAAGATCTCTTGAGATCTACTCAAGAAGATCTCCCTTGGATGTGCTCTTTCTAACCTCTTTCAAACTTGAAAGAGAAGATAGGGTTTAGAAGAAAAAGTAGAAGAGGAAGGAGAAGAGGAAGAAGAACAAGAACAAGAACAAGAAGAAGAAGAGGAGGAGGAGGAGGCCGGCTGGGGAGGAGGCCGGCGGCGGTGGAGGAGGCCGGCGGCGGCGGTGGAGGAGGCAGCCCGAGCTGGGGGGGGGGGGAGCACCTTCCTTCCTTCCTAGGACACCAAAACCTGCATCTTTTGGTGTCCTCGGGTGGGAAGGGGGCGAAATAAGGGGGGATCGCGCCGGATCGATCGGGATCGACCCTTATCGGGTCGGATCGACGCCGGATCGATCGATTCGACCCGATAAGGGTCGATCCGGCGCCGTAAGTTCAAATTTGAACTGAACAGGGCCGGATCGACTGAATCGAGCCGGGATCGATCGATCCCGGTTCGACTCGAGCGATCCAACTCAGATCCTACTGAGTTGGGTCGATCCAGCCGGAAATGTGGGGTTTTGGGGTTCTTCAAGGGGGAATCGACCCTTGGGGGGTCGATCCGATCCGGGATCGAGCGATTCTGGCTCGATCCCGGCGATTCTTCCTTCCATGTGTATTGCTGCATAAAGTCATGATGATATCAACCTGTGGGATCATAAATTAGGACATGCAAGCATGAATGTTCTTTCAAAGTTGCAGAAAATGTCTTGTTGTTGGCTTATCAAACATCAAATACAGTAAGATATCTCTTCTTGTTTCGTAGAACAAAATCACCAGCTTAGACATGATTGAAAAAAAGCAAGCAGTACAATGTACAAAAAAAAAAGGCAACCATTTAAAGAACAACAAAAAGAAAACCACAAAGTAGATGGCGATGCAACAGTAGCAAGTTAAGGATAAAGAAACACTGCTCGTATGGGAGATATACAATAGCCATAAATGATGCTACAAGACCACCATATGGTACAAAACATGTAATCTCTTTGGGGGGATCAGATAATTGACAGCTGCAAAAGTCAGCTCCACCAATCAGTTACTGCTTAGAGTAAGACGATACCAAAATTGTTGTCTGACCAAGGAGTCAGGAGTGCGGCTTTGATGTAGCATTTCCTCCGATTATGGAAGCAAACAGTCAACAGATACATAGTGAAATGTGTTATTAAAGTGGGCATGCACCTACTAATACCATTGCTTCAATGAAATTATGTGTATCTGATCATGGATGGCAAAATCGGCCGACTCGGAGCGGAATCGGCCAATGGCGAACCGATTTGGGGGGGGGGGGGGACAACCACCCACCCATGGTATAAGGTGGAATCGGGGTGGATCGACCGGAATCGGGTGGAGTCGGGCCGACTCAGCCCGACTCAGGCCGACTCCACCCCGATTCCACCTTGACTCTATCTGATGTAGGCCGATTCCCTCAGCTTACCTTAAGTACGTTTGATCCCGTCCACTTACCTTATTTATCTGAACATCATTTAAGTAAATGTTATATTTGTAGTTTCATTTACATTTACTTAAATGATGTTTAGGTAAATAAGGAAGTACCCCCCATTTGAATCCAATAAAAATATCAAAAAAACCATATCTCTTACTAATAAAAAGTCAACTCTCGCATCGAAGAAGAAAATCACGATTTTAGCGAAATGCTAACTTTCTAATCTCTCATAATTTGGCCTATCTAAAATTTTGATAATTCAAATAAACCATATGGAACACTAAAAGTCCAAAGTCCGGTAAAAAAAGTCAAACGTGCATATGACTTCTCCAAGGGAGCCACTCTCCTACTGACAGCACTTAGTTTGCTTGAGATCTCTCAGGATTTGGTCAAATCTAAGCTATCATCACCTAAACTCATGAGATTTTTCACTTTTTAATTGAAAAGAAACTAGAAAGTGACAATTCTCATGACTGTGAGTGATGATAGTTTATGTTTGACCAAATCCTGAGAGGTCTCAAGCAGACTAAGTGTTGTCAGTAGGAGAGTGGCTCCCTTGAAGAAGTCATATACACATTTGACTTTTTTTACCGGACTTTGGATTTTTAGTGTTTCATATGATTTATTTGAATTATCAAATTTTTAGATAGGCTAAATTATGAGAGATTAGAAAGTTAGCATTTAGCTAAAATCACCGAAATCACGATTTTCTTCTTCGATGGGAGAGTTGACTTTTTATTGGTAAGAGATATGATTTTTTTGATATTTTTATTGGATTCAAATGGGGGGTACTTCTTTATTTACATGTAATATCTTAAGTAAATGTATCATTTACTTAAATGATGTTCAGGTAAATAAGGTATCATAATTATCGTTGCTCTGTATTGTAATATGAACATATGTGCAACTAGACTATGGATATACCCAAATTGTTCTATTATTATATGTTTTTAAGAATTTTCCTGATTTTTTACAATTTTTTATCATTTTTTAAGCTGGCTGATCCTGGATCGGCCAGACTCTAATGGAGTCGGGCGGATCCTCCGATCCGACCCGACCCGGGTTGGGGTTGGCTGGGTCCGACTCAGCACCCCGACCCGACTATGCCATCCATGTATCTGATAGGATACTGGTTAATCCAACATTATTTAGTTATCATTTTTTTCTCTTATCGGCAATTGGTCGGGTCCTAACTTGATATTTGATCTGTGAATGATATAACATTACAAATATATATGACACTATTTTACTTTTATCATAAAATATTGGTCACTTGGATATGTATGCCAACGCCTTATGCATAACATCTGTTATCAAATACATTAATAAATTGGTCTTGAATGCATCTCCACAAAGTGCCCAAAACCTTAGTGATCATGCCCATTATCAAATTATCAGCTTCCTCTTGCATACACATTATTAGATACTGCAATATGTTGCATAGTAAACAGCTAATCAATCAAAATGAAAACTCACTCACCTGGGAAGAAAAATTAATAAATGGCTCTATCTCAGATGAAGTTAAAAGGCTTTCTTTGGTTGCCAAATTTGGGTACAAACTGATCAATGCAGCTATTCTAGACTTTCCTCCATAGATATTGGCACCAGCGACATACATTCGAGCTTTACGCTTAAAACCAAGAGCAGCAAGCATAAGAACTGCTTCTTCTGGTGTAAGAGGACATTGACCTTCAGATCGTAGTTTTTCAGGAGATGGTATCCTGGAAACGGAAGGAAGGATTCAAAGGAAATGATGAAGAGAAAGTATGTCAGTGATGAATGACAGTGTTAGATAATGAACAAGATAGTGCTGCAACTTGTTCAAGAAAGAGGTTATATTGACAAAAAGCAAAACAAAACAAACACAGTAAATACAATACGCATGCCTTGTGGTGTTCCTCAAGACTGTCAACACTGGAAAATGGACCTTTCTGTATATTTCTAACTCGTCTTCCTCGTCTCTGCCACCCCCAAAATAGCACATGGAGTATGCAACCATGTCAATCTCAAACCTCAGATGCACAGCTAAATATCTAGAATGTTGAGTCGAATGACCCCCTTTCTGTTTTGCAGTTGAGTCTGCAGCAAATGGGCCAACCAGATTATGATCCAGTGCCCTCCAAACAGAAAGATTACTACGCATCCTTTGAATAAGTAATGCACCAGTCTCTTGTATTTTTCTTACAAACTGCAGAGCATGAAAGTTACATCTGCACCGAAGCCTCTAATTGCAATATCTTTAAGTTAGGAAAATGATAGAAAAAGTAATGCAAAAATTTAATAATGAAGGGAGAAAAAATGCTTGAACAACAAAGTCATGGATATAATGCTCCAACACTAATGATGTATCATCTTGCTTTTGCATAACATCTATCAGCATGATGTCTGTATTGAAATTGAATTTGGCATGTTTGCTTTTGCCTATGGTGTAGATGGAAGTCAAAATGTACATTCGACTGTCAAATCAAAATACCTTTCAAAAGAGAGGGTTTATAAGTCAATGTTCCTTTCCACTCAATGTTAAAGAGTTCTCCTTGGTGGTTTAACATGCTAAAAGAGATCACATAAATAGTTTTCTTCAAGCATGTTGCTCAGTTCTACCAGTAAGTCTAATCTCTACCCTTCACATGTGCAAGCCTAGTGCAAATAAGTGGCTTGGACACTGACAGTGTTAGCCGCAAACCATTTTGAGTAGTACGAGGACAATCTAATGCAAGGACCACTTGGTCAAAGTTACATGATCATACTGACATCCAGCCATAAGAATTGCTTCAATCACTACAATAACCATGAAAATTTTTTGTTAAGGACCAAATTTACACCTTACTTCTAGAGCAATTACACAACTTATTTGTTAAGGAGTAATCCACTGTTCTTAATTCAAGAGCAATGAGACACTTACCTCTTGTAGAATACTTCTGAAAGAACTCAAGAAGGGAAAGGTCAGAAATGGAGATACTAGAATTATGAGGAGATGAACCAGACCACTCATGCTCTGGTTCAGTCTGTGGCCCAGACCTTAAAAAGGGCTAGAACACCTATTGAGGTGTTGGTTCATTTTGAGACCCAATAGAGTAATCTGATTGGCTTGAAGATGATTTTTTTGGGTTCCTTGACTACCCCTGGTGTGTTACCTTGTAACAGTGGTATTCCAGTCACGTACTTGTCTGTTAATGCCCTAAAAAAACAATTGAGAGTGTCCTTGTGTTTGAGTGAAACACAGCCACCATTCTCTCTCACACCATCTCCCTTCTTCCTCTCATCTTCTCTACTTCTTCTCTTTCTCCAGCACCATGTGACCATGAAAATCTTCAATAGGGTTGGTCTCGATTGATTTTTATTTGCACTGTCTAAGATGTCAGACTACATAAAGAATGTTATGGATCAGCAAAGCAGATAATTTGCCTATCATGACAATGTAGGAGCCATGAGATGACATAAAAAAATTTATGAACCAGCAAAGTAAACAATTTGCAGAGCAACTATGGGATTCATCAGCCAATTATCTAAGTCAGTGTCTCACAAACATGGGATGCAGAATCGGCCGATCCGGATCAGGATCGGCCGATTCTTGATCAGATCGGCCTAGGCCAATCCGATTCCGGGGGGAAGCCCCTGGATCATTTAAATTCCGGCCGTTTATCGACCCCAGATTGGTCCAGATCAGCCTGGATCGGCCACCCCAGGCCGATTCTGCCACACAATTTTTTTATTATATATGTTAATTAATACATGTATTAAATCATCATTTCACATATATAAACTAATGCATATGTATATATATACACAAATTAATATGTCTAATATGATTGTGTACATTAATTTACATATTTATGTATACAAGTACACAAAGGCATATAGGCATATATATGACATACATACATACATATATATATAGAGGGTAATGCTATGATACGACATAGTCTTTGGGTACGGCCCCGCCGTATCATCAATTAATCTAACGGTCTGTCTATACTTACCGAACAAAACCGATCGGACCGGCCGATCCCGATTCGGCCGATCCGGGCCGAGCCCGGCCGAGTCTGGCCGAGCTAAAGGGGGCTGGAGGACCCCCCTCAAAAAATTGAAAAAAAATGAAAAATAGGAAAAACATAAACATTGTATTTATGAACTGAAATACATGAAAAAATAAGACATGATACATCATTGGTGCCGAGGAAAAGCAATAAAATTATATTTACTGGAATCGCACATTATATTGTATGGACATAAGGTTTACATAATCTGTCCAAGACATAATGTTGGTAATATGCCTCATATTGAGTCAAATATTGACTATATGCATCTGTGTTCGCATATATGATAGTAATTGGTGTGTATCCAGGTATTTCAGGCACTTGATATGAGCTATATAACTCATATGAGTCATGTGAATGCGAATCGGACCCGTGGATTGTGCATATGCTCCGCCTCCGGTGTAATACGATGCATCTGGGTATTGAGGATATGCCAAGTAGCCTCCCTGCCCTTGGTAGTATCCTTCAGTGGAAGCATAAGATGATGTATCTGAGGCTTGCTCCATGGTCTCAAACTCCATCCGTAACTTTTCTTGACGCCCCCACTCCTCTTGCATCTTCTTCTTCTTCATTAACCAATTCCGTCTATGCGGAATGAAGTTGAGATTGTATCCCGAATCTTCGGATGCTTGTCGGCCTTGGCCTTGGCCTTGCCCTTGGAATTGAAATGCCACTTTCTTCCCCTTCCGTGCATAATGTTGACTTGAAGTTTGTTGTGCTTCCTTCCCTTGCCTACTCCCATGGTGCTGATCTTGAGTAGTATGGGTGAAGTCTTCCTCTCCAGTGAATACAATAGGGTCTGGTGATGGTGCCGGTGGCGATACGCTACTGACATCTCCTCCAAGATCGAAGCCCTCACTAGGAGTACTTGTCTTCGATGTGGAGTCATTAGAAGTTTGGTATACAAGATTATCGCTTGGCTCCGGAGTTTCATCATCATTATCTTCCTCGATGGTTTCCAAGTCTGCAATGCTAATGCCGTGTTTCTTGCTCCTTACTCTTGCACCCACAGTCTTCTTTTGGAGTTTAGGGGCTGGGGAGTTGCAAACTCCGGAAGCAAAGGTACATCATCAAGCTCACCTAAATGAGACATAAACATGTTAACATGAGAAATAAAAAATTTATAAATTATAATGTCATGTTCCATATACATTGTAACGGTCATCTACCTTCAACCCATGCACGATCATGCGGGTCGAACTCCGGATCAACCGAAGTGGTTGCATTTACCCATGCATGGAGTGGATGTTCCTCCTCAAAAACTTCTTCTATATATATTGTCTCGGTCTCGGATACTGCTGTTTCAATTTGTTGTTGGCCCGAGGCTCTATATTTTTCTCTATCTTGAACTTGTCTAATTAATTGGAGATTTTTAAGCTTCAATCTCATGTTCTAGTGACAAAATACCAACTTCTCAAGACGTGCAGACTTCAAGCGGTTTCTTTGCTTTGTGTGGATCAAGCCAAATGTGCTCCAGTTCCTCTCACACCCTGTGGCAGAGGTTGTTTGGCTTAACACTCGAATAGCTATATATGCTAAGTCTTCATATCCATAAGTTCTTCCATGATCCAACCACCAATCCGCTGTAAATGAAGCATGTATAGTGTTTTAGAAAATATAACCAACTCATTCCGGAGGCAAATAAATATGATGAGTAACTTCTAACCTGGACTCAAAATCTGAGCAGCTCTTTGTGCCGTGATAGTGCCAAAGTGGTAGAGTTGAAGTCTATAATCATGCATTTGTTTGCATGCTATGAATGCCCTATCCTCATTGTCTAGCATGCGTTTGATTACATTTTTTGCCCCAATCAACACTTCGGAGGCATTGTCATAATTGTCATTCCTCCCATCAGTCCTATACATGTATTGGCAAGGATGGCAGAGTCGGGTCGGGTGGCTGGGTCGGCCCCAGCCGATCCCAACCCCGAGTCGGGTCGGGGTCAAGCTGAGTCGGGCCGAGTCGGGCTGAGTCAGACAGTGGACTTTGCAAACCTAGTCTCGTGGGTGGGTGGGTGTTCCCCCCCCCCCCCCCCCAAGTCGGTCGCCAGGGGCCGACCCGACTCAGAGTCGGCCGACTCTGCTCCGAGTCGGCCGACTTTGCCATCCATGTGTATTGGGGGTTGAAGAAATGCCCTACATATAGAAGAAAGATGTTAAAACATGATATGATTCCTTAAAATTATAAATAATATGTAATCACAATTCACAAGAGTTGAAGTGTTATGCATGAAGATCATGATGCAATATGTGCTCCCATCGTCGATCTAAAATTTCCCACCACTTGGCATACGTCGTTTTGTTGTTCATTTGGATAAGCTCCTTTGCTCGATCCATAGCTTCGTACAAGTAGCCCATCTCGGATCTCCTCTCCCTATCTACCGCCCTTAAGACTCGAACAAGCGGTTCTACTACATTCAAAACATTTTGGACCCCCTTCCAAAATGGCTTTGATTGAATAATGTCGATCACCTTCTTTCCCTTCTCCTTCACCCGTGTAGGAGCATGTCGGGACATATAGTTCTCCCACACTTCAGATACTACCATCCTAATAAGGTTGTTACGTTGCCCATTTATGCTATCCAATGCAATATATTGGGACTAGTTGTGGATGATATCCACATACCATTGGCAGACATAGCTACTAGATGGTGCCCTCGAACATAGTGCCACCTCACCTTTAATTCATGCTAGATGTTGTTTCAAACGCCATACGCTGCCCGATAAGACCCGATTACAATAGTTGTATTGGACCTTCCTTCGAGCCATGTCTACAACGGTACAATGAGCCCAAGCGGGATCGGCGCTGGGAGGGTTGCTTGAAGATTGGGGAGCCAGAGCAGCACCATCTTCGGCGACCATGACTTAAAACACAAAAAAGAAGTTAAATAATAAACAAACAAAAAATAAATAATTTTTTTTGTGGCTGAGAGAGAGGGAGAGCAATCGCAGCCAAGAGCTCGGGCCGAGAGTGTGTGTGAGAGAGCCCGAAGATGAAGAGCAAGAGAGTGAAAGATGATATCGCCTCGCAATAGTGTAAAAGAACGCCCGAGTGAGAGAGAGAGAATGCCCAAAAATTGGTAGGAGGGGAGGAGAACTCAACAATTGAGTTTGGAGCATAATGGGGGCCTTTGGGGGGTTTATATAGACCCCCAAGGCCTCCAAGGGCCAAAACTAGCCGTTTCTGGCCGTTGGGGAGCACCCCCCAACGGCTAGAAACGGCTAGTTCAAAAACTAGCCGTTTGAACCGGATCAGCCCGATCCGAGCCGATCCGCAGCGGATCGGGCCGGGCTCAACGATCCGGTCGAGCCCAGCCGAGCCGGTCCGATCAGCTTGCAGGGACTAGCTGGGTTACCCCGGATCGGATCGGCCGGGCCCAAACCGACTCGACTCGGCCGATCCGATCCCGATCCGGCCAAGTTTTTGAACCTTGATTCCAAGCACCCGAACACTAAGCACGGATGTACAGTAGCGCTCCGTCGTTAGATTGAAATCCAACGATTTGTGCTATGCTAAGGCAGAGCCGTATCAAAAGACCCCGCCGCACCATAGCATTTCTCTCTCTCTCTCTCTCTCTATATATATATATATATATATATATATATATATATATATATATTACGTATATGTATACATATATGTGCATATTGTTATTGTATTTACATTAATATATGATTGTACATACATTAACACACACACATATATATATATATATATATATATATATATATGTATGTATAAAGTGCTCCATATTCCAACACTATTCACAATCATTAGATGTATGGACGACAACGACGACGAAATATGTATAAAGTGCTATATATTCCAACACTTTGGTGTATAAAGTGCTCCATATTCCAACACTTTGGTGTATGGATGACGACGAAATATGTTGTGGTCGGTATCTTCCCTCACGGAAAAGATACGCGGCGAACTACCGCCGTGTGTGTACATACGTGCATATATATTGCAGGCGTGCCAATCTGTAACAATAGACATTTTCTAAATTCACTTAATGTAGGTATTTACTCGTCCATTTATTGGACAGTATTTATTCCGCGTGTTTTATCAGACGATTGGGGTATCGTGTGCTAGACCATTCCCTGTTGACCGCAATCAGCGTTTATTTATATTGAGCATAACTCAAACACCTTTATTACCATGTCGTTTCAGCCTCACTTTCATCGTACACAACTTGACAGTACATTGACCCAGAAACAAAAGGTATTTTTGCAACATTTGCCCCACATGGGGATTTGTTTTCAATATTCTCCTTCAATCCAAATTTAGCTTAGTGAAGGGGGTACAAATATGACATTTACACCTTGGACCTCATTCTGGACACACAGGCAATTTCCCAACATTTTTGGGTATAATTGCAACTTACAAAAGTGCATGACAGAAATACTTCATGAGAATATTTATTTTCTCATGGTACATGATTTTTTCTAAGACATGGGTGAAATGACACTTTGGAGTTTATATAATCACATTTTATCCCAAGTTTACAATATGTAAATAAGGAAAGGACTTTCTTATAAAAGTGCCCGAGGTTGAGGTCCCTAACATGGCACTGTCTTCTTCACCTGGAGTTGTCTTCTGACAACAGCACTTCAAGACTTGGAGAGCTTGGAGGGGTCTTCAACAAGTGATCTTACAAAGACCAAAAACCACCCTTAGCCAATCCCTTGCAAGAAGGATTTCTTGAGGGCCAATGTAGGGAGACCAAGTGATCCACAAGCCTTTAAAAGCCAAGTTTCACAAGTGGCCAATGGGTGGAAGCCAAGTGAGAAGAAGGACAAAAGCTCCCCAATGGGTTGATGCCCAATGGAAGAACCCCTCCCTCCCTTTTATAGAAATTAGGTTGGGGGGTAGGAAGGGGACTGGATGTGGGGTACCTCCGGTTTGGAGGGGGTACCTACCCCCTCCAGTTTGGAAGGGGGGTAACCGAAGCCTCTCCCCCCCCCCCCAACCTCCAGTTGGAGGGTGGGGGAGGATCGGAGCCCCGCACCTCCGGTTGGAGGTGGGGACTGGGGAGGGCTACCGACCGAAGCCGCCACCCCCTCCGGTTGGGACAGACTAAAGGAGGGGGGTGTAGCAACCCGCTATTTTATATAAAAGAAAATAATTAGAAAATTTGAATAAAAAGGGTAAATTAGTAAATGAATAATCCAATGGACTTATTGGGCCAATAAATGGTCAAACCAAAGAAAATAAGACTTAAAATTCGTAATGACCAAATACCTATAGATGAAATGGGTCATTTAGGATTTAACAAGGGTTAATTAGGCCATTAATCATGACCTAAACCTAAGCCCAATATGAGAGCACGAAATTGCTCTTTATGACTTGCTAATTAGGGTTGGTTTAAGAAGGAAATAGCATTAGGGCAAGTTCTAGTCATGGTAGGATTGCTAACGTGGGATTTGGAAACACCAAAACTCAGAATCAAGTAAACCTAGACATATAAAACCATCATAAGACCCCCAAAGGCAGACTTTAGCAAGCACTATTGTTGCTGGTCGTGGGAAGGATGCCCAGAAGCAAGGAGGACGACCCAAAAGCTTGGACTTGTGAAGAACATCTTCCCCAAGCCTCTGCATCGACCCAGAACATTCAAGAACTTCTAAGCGATCAAAGGTAGGTGATCTCGGACTGACAGTAAACAAAACCTATACCATCTGAAAGATCTTCGAGTCTAGCTTCTTTTGCACCTGATTTGCCCAATTTTCATCAAGCATGCTAGTCGTATTAAGCGTTTTCCATAAGTTGTGCAAGAATAGGGCTTTTCATGTTCATACTGTCATTTACGCAAATCGAGGTCAAATTGGGTCAATCCAAAACCATGATTCTCTTCTACTTGTTGTCCCCTACCACTTTTATGTTCAGAGTTTTGTCCAAGGACCTCTGTATTTCGAGTTACAAGTCTATCATGAGGAAGGTACGTTGTTTTTTCTGGTTTTCGGGCTGAACCCTAAACCGCGATAGACACATACGTCGCGATTTAGAGCCTGGTATCGCGACAGGTATAACCGTCGCGCTTATCTAAAGGCGTCAGACAAACCCGTCGTGTTTATATGTTTGACCAGTCAACTTTGACACATGAAACTATGTGCCGCATGGGTTTCAGTGCCCATATGGAGCGCGACAGCACCTGCCGTCGCGATTCAATCTCGTTTCCCGTCCTCGGTTTTCAAGTCTATTTCTTATTTATGGCTGTTGCAGGAACGCGTCGACCTAGTACGTCGCGTTTCTGTTCAAATGATCGATTGTTTACATAGATTGTCTTGAACACGACAATGCATGCCATCGTGATTTGGTTTGTTTCCTGCCTTCTATGTCCGTACAGTTTTTATATTTGAAATTTTGAAAATGCTCTACAACGCAACGCACAAACACATCGCGATTCTGAGTTGTAGCGACTTGTCGGTCTGTCGTGTTGTGAAGGCGACAGACCATTGTTGACACGGGGGAAATTTTCCTATGAAATATCGCGGTGAGATTGCGTTCATTCGTTTTATTTGGCGTATGTATTTATTGTTTTTATATTTTGATATTTGTGGGGGCGTGCCAGCCTGTCTAACAGACAGAAAAAGAGTCTGCGCGATGCGGAAGAAGAATTTTGATGTCCAGGGAAAGGACGGGTATGGTGTCCAAGAAAAGGACGGGTTTGTGTCCGCGAACGGACGGGTGTGTCCGCGAACGGACGGGTGCGCCGTTTTTTATCTGAACTTCTTGAGTCCCATGTCTATTCTCATCAGGTGATTAGGGTAGCATGTGCTGGACCTCTGTCTCCATCGACCGGAATCGATGTTACATTTACATCGAGTTAGGACACTTGGTATTATTTGATACCGGTCTAAACCCGAATACCATTTCATAGTAAAGGACGAGAAAAATATACATGTTTTTTCTTAGAAAATCCTGATTATGACATGTTTTTGTTTCTTTTGATTGTTTTGGAATGTTTTTGTTTTGGATGTTTTATTTTTGAAATGACTGCCTTTTTGGGAGTCCAAAGTTTGATTTCTTTTGAAAAGGGGAGCGGGTATATACCCGTGGACCGATTTGAGGTCTTTTTTCTCCTTTTTTGCAAAAGGTTGGTCATGGGTTTTCATTTGGGAAAACATAGAGATTATTATTGTGAACGGGTATATACCCGAAGATTTTGATTCTGAACTTGGGGGTGTTATAACCCAGAACAACACTTCCGTATTAGAAGGATGATTGAGCCAATTTTCATATGGGGTTCTTTTACAGTGCCCTTTCTGAACAGAGTCCGAGTTTGAGGTAGAGTTTCTTTTCTCCTCATTTCGTACTTGTGCGGGTGCAATTTCCGGAGATCATATGGATGTATCTCCACGGAAGTCCTTGTCATATTTGTGATTTTTGTCCGAAGTCCATACCCACGGGTATATTTCTCGTGGAGGTGCATATGTGCTCCCATTTAGGGTATCTGAGCACGGTTCCTGTCTTATTTCCCTTTTTCTTTGGATGTGTGTATATTATCACAATCCCTTTTTTTTATTTTTTGAATATGTGAATATGTCTCGGTGAATCCCCACTTAGGCAGGGTGTCCTTGTAGAGATATTTTCATGTTGGCATATGCTTATATCCATGTATTCTCGGGAGAAACTTTACCCGGAGGGACTTTGCCTTAAAGAGATATATGTGTATAAACACAAATTTGCACTTTGTAAATATATTCTCAAACGGTATCTCCACTTGAGCAGAGTATCCGATAAGAAGGAGCCCCCCGTATGAACGGAGTCCCCTTTTTTTTTGAGAAACATATACAAATGGGGCATATTTGTGATTATATAGATATATTCTCGAGCAGAGTCTCTATTTGGGCAGAGATTCCACTGAGAAGTACATTTATATAAACATGAAGTTTGTGATTATACGGATATGAATTTAGAGGGAACTTTGTCCGGGCAAGATTCCTCCTAAGAGACATATGCGCATAGGCACAAATTTGTGATTTTATGGATATGCTCTTAGGGGAGTCTCCATTTGGGCAGAGTTTCCTCTAAGAAACATATACATAAGAACATAAATTTGTGAATATACGAATATGTTCTCGGACAGAACCTCCGCTTGGGCAGAGTTTCCTCTAAGAAACATATACATATAACACGAGTTTGTATTTACATGGATACGTCCCCTGAGAGAGATTTTTGCCTGGGTGAGATTCTCCTTAAGGAACATATTTGTATAATTACAAATTTGTGATTTTTATATATGTGTTCATGGACGGAACCTCCGCTTGGGCAGAGTTTCGTCTTAAGAAACATATATATAAGAACACAAATTTGCGAATATACGAATATGTCCTTGGGCAGAACCTCCGCTTGGGCAGAGTCTCCTCAAGAAAACATATACATATAAGCACAAAATCCACCATCCCAGAGACTCGCTCGATGGGCGGGGAGAACATGGGTATTTAAATACCATGTGTCCATGGAGACTCGCTCGATATGGACGGCATTTAAACCCCGGGAATATCACCCCACAGAGACTTGCTCGATGTGGGGGATGGAGATTAAGAAGGAATGCTGATAACGATTACGCCGACCGCTCTCCTTTCCGCGCCTGGCCTATCGGGCTAAAGAAGGGGATTTGTACCTTCACACACCGGACGGGAGGGATTTGAGAATGAGAGAGGGAATGAGCAAATGCTCTTTTTTCTATTTTCCTGGGATTTTCCTAACAGGGCTTCGCCGGAGCAGGTTCAAGACCCCCCTTTCCTTTGGAATAGGGGGGGTATTTATAGGGGATGAACCCCTTACATGCGGGAGAGGGAGAGCCCCAACCGATGGTGACCTCATCATGAGGTCACCATCGGTTAGGGGAGATTCCCCCTTAACCGATGGTGACCTCATCATGAGGTCACCATCGGTTAAGGGTAACCGATGGTGACCTCAAGCTTAGGTCACCATCGGTTAGCCCCTTAACCGATGGTGACCTCATGTTGAGGTCACCATCGGTTAGGGGGAGACCCCCCTTAACCGATGGTGACCTCATTGTGAGGTCACCATCGGTTAGGAGGGTCCTAACCGATGGAGAGAGAGGGGAGAGGGGGGGATTTTGTCTATAAATACCCCCCCTACACCCTCATTTCCAGGACTTGTTGGAGCCCGGAGGTGCTGCTGAAGTCCTGCTTGTTTCTTTGGAGTTTCGCCCGACTTCTCGGAGTTCTGCCCGATCGGAGGGTGCCTTTGCAAGCCTCGGAGTTCTTCCTCGAGCTTGTTCTTTGTATTCGATCTATAGACCTTGTGCTGCCGGAGGTGCTGCTGGAGTCCGGCTCCGTTTCCTTGGTGCTTCGCCCCGACTTCTCGGAGTTCTGCCCGATCAGAGGGTGCCTTTGCAAGCCTCGGAGTTCTTCCTCGAGCTTGTTCTTTGTACTTGTCCTTCGTACTCGGTCTATAGACCTTGTGCTGCCGGATTTTTCCGTGCTTCGTACTTTGGACGGAAACATGTTCTCCTTGTACTTTCATTTTAACCGGGACTCCGGGCACCATTTTAAGGGCCGGAACTCCCCTGCTGAATTTTGGGGAAGGATCTCGCTTATAAGTTTGTAACTTAAATAACCTTGGGGTCATTTTAAATCACAACTTTTTGGCCTCTGAGCAAGCTGCTGATAATGTATTGTAACCAGGCCTGCTGATAACCAACATTTAATCTTCGTGGCCCAACGGCCCCTTTCATCATGTCCACGACTCGAACCGTCGTCCGCCAAAATAGGCTTCAACTAGCCAAGTCTCCGGACCATCATCTGATGGATTTTGTAATTTCCGCTGAAATAAACGTGTCACACTTTTGCCGTTCAACAACCATCCCGTTGCGATTTTGTGTCTTCGCAGTGAACAGCTACCATCGGACTTGGGACTATGTACGGTCTTCTGAATAGCGACGTCTGAACCCGTCGCGATTCAGAGACCAACCCGAGATTGTTTTCATTAGTTAATCAGTTAAGCATGTGTTTGTCTTAATCTGTGATCATGTTACTTAGTTATTCAATGGCCTAAAAGTCATCAACCCATGTGAAAACTATAATAAAATGAATATGATTCTAATGCTTGATATGAAGTGATTGATCATACTTTCCTTTGATTATGTCTCTTGTCCTTATGATCTAGCTTGGTAATGAAATTTGTCATACTATAAGTTGTGCTATGAATCTGCTTGAAGAAACATGCTATAGGTGGACTTGCTTTGTTTAAAGCTTTCCTTTTATGATACTTGCTATTTTATGACTCTTCGGATGTGACTTTCCTTATTTGTATGCTTTCTTTCCGAGGTTTCCATATTTGATCATCAATTGTACGCATTGTTAGGAAAGTTCCGAGTCACGACACTTACACACTTGCATGATCAAGCACACCCTTTCTGAGGAATTGGAAACTCTCTGTCGGTCATTCCGTATCAGCAGACTAGCAACATTTTCTCTAAGACCTCCGTAAGTCTCCGTACTAATTCCCTCATAAAGACCGAGCTGATTATACCATGAAGTACCTTGGAGATAGAGAGCACTTGTTCCGTGTCAAATCTGTCATTAGTTATACTCTTGTCAAGATATTAAAGATTATGAAACTTAAGATACGCCGTTATGTTGTCCGATTGATCTCTCGAGCTATTGTTATATCTTCAACTCTATGAATGATCATGTCCTTATTACGATGAGCTTGTTTGTGAAAAACTGTGGCCATAATATGCATATGTTTGATCGGAACAATGTGGGACTTCAGTCCATTTGACTAATGCCTGTGCAAATAAGGTGCCCTGTCTGGTCCTGGGGAGGAGCACCCCAACGTACTTATTAACCGCGGGAGTATGGACTTGTGGTGTGTGGCATGACACCGGTCTGTGTGCAAGATTTGAATGTGCCTTTATGTGATAAGATAAGTTTGTTCCATATGAATATGTGATATCTGTGTGAATATGGCCAATTCTTGTTTATGCGATACGATTCCGTTTTTGAACTCCTTGTCCAATGTATATGAAGGTCAGTATATGATTCGTTATGACATATGTTGATTTGTCTACTCTGTTCAGCCATTTACTTGTTAGCAATATCATGCATGTTTTAGCCATCATGTTCTTGTAGAGATTCTGCTTATTAAAATGCTAATCACGTATATTAGTACCCACACATTAAGATGTAAATCCTACTAGGCATTAGTGTGCTCATACCTATTTTCCCAACATTTCAGGCGTTAGCAATGAGCATGAGGACACTGATGGGAAGGGCACGAGTGAAGAGCACCCTGTCTTGATGAAGTCGTGATGTTAGAGTCTAGATGTCTGGAGTATCACTTGTAATAGTAGTACATTTTCATTAAGTTGTCATGTAATTTGAATAATGGGCCCTATGGTTGGCTCTGACGTTTATTGGATGTAATAGAATGTTGCTATTTAAATTTAAATGAGATTTACTTCATATTGATGTCACATCCAATATTTATTGCTCTATTTATGATCCGATTACAACTGCGCATTCCGATATTCCGCGTCGAGGCGTGACAGGGGGTGCCTCCAGTTGGCTCACTGGAGGTACCCCACCTCCGGTTGCACAGAGCAATCGGGGGCTCAACCAGAAGTACCCACCTCCGGTTAGGAGCCCAACCGGGGTACCTCCGGTTGGGGGCTCCAATCGGAGGTACCCCCACCTCTGTTGGGGTTCAACCGGAGGTGGGGGGGCATGGGCCCCTCCACCCTCAATAAAAGGAGGGGGGGTCCCTCATGCCCCACCTCCATCCATGCACCAGGGGGTATTTTTGTAATTTTTGGGTTTCTTGGGGGCATTTTTGCAACAAGGGAAATTTTCAGAGGTATTTTTATAAAAGGTAGGTTTTCAAGGGTTTTTGTGTAATTTCTGGATTTGGTGGGTTTTGGGGAATTGTTTGGTTGGGATTTTGGATTTTGTGGAGTTGGAGTTTATGTGGGGCAATTTCTGGATTTGTTCCAAGGGCTTTTTATGGATTTTGGGTTTTTTGGGTCTTTGTGGCATTTTGGGACTTTGGGAATTTTGAATTTTTGAAGGGTTTGGAATTTCTGAGGTTAATATTTATAGTGTCATTTACTTAAGATATTACATATAAATAAGAAAGTACCCCCTATTTGAATCCAATAAAAATATCAAAAAAATCATCTCCCTTATGAATAAAAAGTCGATTCTCTCTCATTCAAGAAGAAAATTGTGATTTTGATGATTCCATCAAAATAACGTCTTTTTAATCCCTCATAATTTGATCAATTTAAAAATTTCATAATTCAAATAAACCTAATAGAACATTAAAAATTTAAAGTCTGGTGAAAAAGTCAAACGTGCATGAGACTTCTCCAAGAGAGTCACTATCCTACTTACTCTCCTAATAGACGATATTTTAATAAAATCACCAAAATCGCGATTTTCTTCTTGAATGAGAGAGAGTTGACTTTTTATTAGTAAGAGATATGATTTTTTTATATTTTTATTAGATTCAAATGGAGGGATGCTTCCTTATTTACATATAATATCTTAAGTAAATGAAACATTTACTTAAATGATATTCAGGTAAATAAGGTTCGAAATCGGCCTAGACTCAGCCTGGAATCGATCTGGTACCCCGGATCAGATCAGTCAGCCCAAAACCGATCCGAATCGACCGATCTGATCCCGATCCGGATGATTTTTGATACCTTGGTTAAAAGTTCTTGCTCATTACATGCTTGCTTGCTAGCTTGATATGGCCATCGTGCATTCTTGGAATATTATTGCTCTCTTGATCGTTCTTGCTCTTATATCATGCTTAATCTCAATACCTACGCACACTTGCCCACCTAAACATACTGTTGTTACCATGATTCTCTCGCTAGTTATGGGTTATCGGATTTGTCATGCATATACATCTTGTTTTACTCGTGTCTGCCAGATTTTAAAATGTTAATCACTTATACTTGCAGAGAGATGTAAATCCCACTAGGCGAGTGCGCCCATTACCTACTTTATTAACATTTTAGGTAACATTGACATTAAAGAAGAGAACCTCGTTAGCGATGGGAATGCTTCAAAGTGAAGAGTGGATCCACAACTCTAGATGTCCTTATTTCCTAGTTTGAGCATTAGAATGATGTAGTAGGTGATAAGAAATGAGAATGATATGTAATTATTCCTTTATTGAGCCTCAGTTCTATAGTTTAAATTTTGAATTTGGTAATGTACTAAATTTGATTTTTGGAATGAAATGAAGAATTTGAGGTTATGAAATGTTCAAATTATTTGTGTTATATGTGATTACTAGCTAAAGACTTATTTGTTGATTGTTCACGTCTTAATTAATCTTCTGCTGCTATATTTAGAACGTGACAAATATTTTTATTGGATTCAAACGAATGGTACTTCCTTATTTACATGTAATATCTTAAGTAAATGAAACTACAAATATAAATATTTACTTAAATGATATTCAGGGGAATAAGTTACTAATTCATGTATCATAGGGCATAGGCCACCCCACCCTGTTCAACAAAGAAACAAACCAAAAAAAGAAGACTTTTAAATCATTGATTAATATATACAATTAAAAAATGTATGGCACAATCGGCCGATCCGGAACGATCCAGACTGCTTCTGTCGAATTCCGGTCGTTTGGCTAGAATTTTGACTAAGTAAGGGGTTACCCCCCTCCGGAATCGGCCGATCCCAATCCGGATCGGCCGATTATACCTTCCATTGATCACGCCTGAGGGATGGTCACAAATGCCTCTTCTAGAAGGACAAATAGTGTGCTCAGCAGCAGCAGCGTCGACCGGAGCAGATGGCGGCGACGGCACAACAAGGGGCGATGGCCCCTTCCTCTTCTTCCAGCGGCAGTGGCACAATAGGGGGCGACAGCCCCTGCCTCCTTTTCTTCCAGCGGCAACAGCTGGGCGGGCCGCGAGCAGCAGCAGCGACGGAGGTAAGACCCAAGGTTTTGCATGGCGAATCGGATCGGCTCGATTCGGCCGAATTGGATCGGATCAGGAGAGATCTGATACATTATTCGGCTGATCCGATCCGATTCGCATGGGTACATACATACATACCCTTTCTTCTTCATACTTATTTACCTGTTTATAGTTTCATTTACGTAAGATATTACATGTAAATAAGGAAGTACCCCCCATTTGAATCCAATAAAATATCAAAAAATCATATCTCTTACTAATAAAAAGTCAACTCTCCCATCGAAGAAGAAAATCGTGATTTCGGTGATTTTAGCGAAATGCTAACTTTCTAATCTCTCATAATTTAGCCAATCTAAAATTTGATAATTCAAACAAACCACATAGAACACTAAAAATCCAAAGTCCAGTAAAAAATGTCAACGTGTATGTGACTTCTCCGAGAGAACCTTCATTTACTTAAATGATATTCAGATAAATAAATATGAAGAACAAACTGTGTTTCCCATGGGTAATATACACATATCTACATAAACACATATATTATATGTGTTATATTAAATATATATATAATAATGTCATGCGAATCGGACCGATTCGGTCCAATTCCATGCGAATCGGATCGAATCAGAGTGAACCCGATTCGGTCCGAATCGCCGCTCTAGCAAACCATGGTAAGACCTCCCTTGCCTCCTTTTGTTTCTTATTTTTTTCTCTTCTGTCTTCTTTTCTTTGGGGAGCTAGGCAAAAACCGGTGCAACACACTGTTACTACATGGGATCGGCAACTTATGATTGATGCAGGTTTGAATATGTTATAGATTACCTCTTTGAGAATCAGCCACTTCCATCCACTGGTTTACTTCTTGCAGCTGAAGCCAATGTCAAATTCAACCAACATAATTTCGATATGTTATAGCATGATGCCGACGCACAATTTTGGAGTCAATTCATGCCCCTCAACATACTTTTCTTCACAAGGACACAAGTGCTACATGGAATTTTTTTTTTTTTGCTCTCATATTTGCTTGTCCCATATTGCATCATTATAAAACTCGAGGACGAGTTTTTTCGAACCTGGGGGGGGGGGGGTGTTGAACCCTAAAAGTCTGCAAACAACATCCAGGGATTTTCCTCCGAAGTTAAACAAGGAAATCCTCAAGTGGCATCAAACTCTCCGAACAAATCGAAGAAGGACAATGCCTTGTGCGAAATACTGAAGTACAAAATACGGCATGGAAGAAATCCAGCAGCACGAGGTCCATAAAGACCAAGTGTGAAGTACAAATACAGCACGGAAAAAATCCGGCAGCACAGGGTCCATAAAGACAAAGTGTAAAGTACAAGTACACGGAAGAAATCCAGCAATACGAGGTCCATAAAGACTAAGTATGAAGCACAAGTACAAGCACAAGAACAAGTCCGCAACGGAAGCTCCAAGGATTAAAATCCAATTCTTCGCCAAGCAAAGCTCCGAGCAAGGAAGCAAGACTTCAACAAACTCGGGTACCCCTAGAATGGGGCATGTAATGCCTATTTATAGGCATTTATCCCCTCCCCTTGTGGCCATCCAATGGTTTAAGGGGGGGGGGGGGGGGAGAGGAGCCCCTCCAACCGTTTTATAAAGAAAACGGTTGGAGGGTCTCCTCCCCTCCAACCGGTTCCATATGAAACCGGTTGGAGGGGATTCCCCGACCGGTTGAAGGGTTCCTCCCCTCCAACTGGGGGAAATTCCCCCCCAACCGTTTTAATGTAAAAACGGTTGGGGGGAATTCCCCCTCCAACCGGTTTTACATAAAACCGGTTGGAGGGGTCTCCCCTCCAATCGGTGAGGGCGTTTCCCCCCCTCTCCTCTCCTGTTTATGCAGCAAAGGGGGGGGGGGGGGGGGGGGGGGGGGAAGCCGTCCCCTATAAAAGGGGAGGCACCCCCTCCATTCAAGGGGCGGCCTGCATGCTCCAAACCCCCATATTCTCCCCTTAATCCTTGCTGGTTGGCAGTCCCTATAGCCCTGTAAACCAGTCCCCAAAACCTTGTAAAACCAGTCCCAAAACCCTGCTGGCCTGTTTCTTTTCCCTTAGGAAAAAACAGGTCACTCCCCATTCAAGGTTCAGAAATAGCAAAAGCCTCCTTCTTCCAATCTCCTTCAATTTGTTCTTCCAATTTCTGGTTTGGTGTGAAGGTATTAGCTCATTCCTTACTCGATATGGAGTGAGGAGCGTTCGATAGCGCGGAAAAAAAAAAGGGAGATCGCTATCTCATACGGCATCAACATCTCCTTCATCCCCTCTATGGAGGGTTTCTCCAAAGTTCCATAGTATATTTCATATCCCCACATCGAGCAAGACTCTGTGGGGATTTTTCGGGGTTTAAATACCGTCCGTATCGAGCAAGACTCTACGGACATGTGGTATTTAAATATCCTTGTATGTTGTGCTCTAAATGCCTCCATATTGAGCAAGACTCTATGGGTACGGGCATTTAGATGCCGTTGTTCTTGTACTTATATGTATATGTTTCTTCGAGGAGACTCTGCCCAAGCAGAGATTCTACCCAAGAACATATTCATATGATCATAATCTCGTGCTTATCTGCATATGTTTTCTTGAGAAGCCTCTGTTCAAATAGAGGTTCTGCTCAAATACATACTCATATAATCACGATTTTATGTTCATATGTATATGATTCTTGAGTTGAACTCTGCCCATGTGGAGGTTCTACCCGAGAACATATCCATGCAAGCACAATCTTATATATTTTCTTAAGGATACTCCGTCTAAACGGAGATTCTGCCCGAGGATTTACTCGTATGTTCATAACTTCGTGCTTATATGCATATATTTCCAAAAGAAAAATCCGTCCAAATGGGAGTTCCGTCTCGGAGGTTATTCGTATACTCACAAAAGTTGTGTTCATATGCGTACGTTCGTCGGGAGAAACTTGATTTCGATGGAGATCCCGTCAGAAGTATATTCATATGTCCATAAAAGGGACTCCTTTAAACAGAGATTTTGCCCCAGAAAAATATGTATACTCATAAAACCACAAGATAACTCTATCTTTGCAGGCACATTCCCGTTTATTTTCATATGTCAAATCTTTCAAAGAAAACTCGTACTCTTCCTCAAAAGGTCTAAATCTTAAATGTTCCTTTTAAAAGGATAAACCCATTTTCAAAATTCATTCTGTCCAGAGATGGATTGAAGGAGAAAATATCGTATTGGAGCTGGTGTTAATATGGCATCTAAGACTTTTAACTCGATGTAAATATAACATCGATTCCGATCGATGGAGATGTTGACACAAAAAAAAAAATGTTGTGCCAGTCCCACATTAATTCCCAATTCCCAGAAATTCCCCCTCCCTTAACCGATGGAAGCACCATCGGTTAGGGGGTTTTTTCCCCTTAACCGATGGGACTACCATCGGTTAAGGGGGTTTTCTCCCCCAACCGATGGAAGCACCATCGGTTGGAGGGACAAACCCCTCCAACCGATGGTACTACCATCGGTTAAAGGGGATTTCCCCTCTAACCGATGGGAGTCCCATCGGTTAAGGGGATCTCCCCTTTAGAATCCCCTAACCGATGGGACTGCCATCGGTTAAGGGATTCTCCCCTTTAACCGATGGGAGTTCCATCGGTTAAGGGGAAATTCCCCTCTAACCGATGGAACCACCATCGGTTAAGGGGAATTCCCTTTAAAAAAAAGAGAAAACCCCCAACCGATGGTACTACCATCGGTTAAGGGGATTTTTCCCCTTAACCGATGGGACTACCATCGGTTGAGGGGTTTTAAACCCTCTAACCGATGGTACCCCCATCGGTTAAAGGGAATTTTCCTCTAACCGATGGGACTCCCATCGGTTAAAGGGAGCCCCACTCCCACGCATGTAAGGGGGGGCCTTCCCCTATAAAAGGCACCCCCATCCCCCCATTCTAGGAGAGGCCAACCCCCCCATAAGGAGCTACAGCCCTCTTCTCAAAGTGCTGTCCCCCATTTTCTGAAATCCCGAAAGAATAGAAAATTCCCAAATTCTCAAAGCTTCCCGATCTCCTCCTCAAGCTCCCCTCTTGTGTGAAAGTACCAAATCTCCCCCCGAGCATTGAGAAGTTGTTCGTATACGGCATCGGCAAACTTCATCGGCTAAAAGTTCGCAATAGCGGCACCGGCCCTCACGGGCTATGGTTCTAAATACCGTCCATTCCGGACATATGGTATTTTAGATACCTTTGTAATTCATGCCACCTCCCATCGAGTTTTAAACTCTCCGGGATGGTGTGTTTGTGCTATATGCATATGTTTCTTAGAGGAGACTCTGCCCAAGTGGAGATTCTGCTCGAGAACGTATTCATATATTCACAGATTCGTATTTTTATATATATGTTTCTTAGAGGAAATTCTGCCCAAGTGGAGATTCAACCTAAGAACATATCTATAAATTTCAAATCTGTGTTTATATTTATATGTTTCTTAGAGGAGATTCTGCCCAAGGGGAGATTCTGCCCAAGAACATGTTTGTATATTCACAAATTTGTATTTTTATATGCATGTTTCCTAGAGGAAACTCTGCCCAAGTGGAGATTCCGCCTAAGAACATATCTATAAAATTCAAATTTGTGCCTATACACATGTGTTTCTTGAAAGGAAGCTCTGCCCATGTCAGAGTTTTCCCTCTAAAAACATATCAATATAATCACAAACTTTGTATTCATATACATGTCTTCCCAAGAGGAAACTCTGCCCAAATGGAGTCTCCGCCCACAAACATGTCTATATAATCATAAATTCGCAATTATATGCGTATGCCTCTCAAAAGGGATTCTGCATATGCAGATGGTACCTTTTGCCGGATACTCCATTCAAATAGAGATACGGTGAGAAAATATGCGTAAACTGCAAATTTATGACCATACACACATACTTTCTTAAGGGCAAAATCCCTCCGGGCAAAGATTCTCTGAGGACACATGGATATAAATACATGTTCATATGAATATATCTCCGTGAGGGTATTCCGCATAGGCAGAAACTCTGCCAAAATAAATTTATGAAAATTGTGTTGATATACACACATCCAAAGAAAAAGAGGACAGGACCCGAACTGTGCTCAGATACTCCAAAGAGCAGCACGAATGCATACTCACAAGAACTGCGTTCATATGGACAGTTTCCAGAAAGGAACTTCAAATTGACAAGAACGTCCATAGAAATACGTGCACATTTTCTTTGAAAATCATACTCATATAAGTAAAGAAAAATGAATGATGAATAAATGAAACGATGAACGAGGAGAAGGGAAATTCTGCCTCAATTTGGATTTCATTAAAAAAAGGGGGGGAGAGTTGAAGTAGCAACTCTTCTAATACAAAAATGCTACTCCTAATCATGACTTCCCCCAAGTTCAGAATCAAATGCACGGATATACACCCGTCTGCAATAATAATCCTCCGGTTTTCCAAAATAAAACCTTCAAACAACCTAAAAAGAAGAGGAGGGAAACCCCAAATAGGTTCATGGAAATATATCCGTTCCCTTTTTAAAAGTTGTATCTCGGACTCCACAAAGGGCAGTCTTTTCAAAATGAAACACTCAAGGCAAAAGCATTTCAAAAATAACTAAAAGAAAGATGATACATCATGACCAGGATTTTCTAAAAGAATGTGTATTCTCTCATCCCCTTTGCTATGAATGGTATTCGGGTTAAAACTGATGTTAAATGACACCAAGAGTCTTAACTCGATGTAAATGTAACATCGACTTCGGTCGATGGAGACAGAGGTCCAGCACATGCTACTCCAATCATCTGATGAGTATAGATACGGGACTCAAGGAGTTCAGATAAGAAACGGCGCACCCTGGTCGCCCGTCACACGGGCATCCCCGTCCATTTCATGGACAATCCAATCGTCCGTTCCACGGACATCATACCCGTCCGTTCCAAGGACACCCAAAAATACTCTCTCCGCATTGTGCGGATTCTCCTCTATCTGTTAGACAGACTGGCACGCCCCGCAAATCATGATACACGAATCAAAGCACGTGAAATAAATGAATACCCAAATGAAATGAATACATGAACCAGATAAAACGAAATGAGCATATCCAAAATCAAATGAACGAACAATCGATGATATTTTTCCCGTGTCAACAACTGGCACGCCCGGTGGGACCTTTCTCACCATTCATAGCAAAGGATGAGACATACATATATTTTTCATGAAAGTCCTAATACTGATATTTTTTTTGAAGGTACAAACAAAAAGGCAAATCATAATCTGTTGAAGATGGCCGTCACTTATGGACCACTCGCCATCAACAACTATGCAAAGTTTGGTTACCTGGCGACTCCGATCGTATTCGGAGATTTCCCAGCAATTGTCGGATCCCCTTAGTCCTTAAGGGTGGTTCCATCCTCCTCAAAAAAGCCTCTCTCCAACAAATCAACAAGGAAGACCCCCAGAGCCGTGGGCACGTCAAAGCTCGTCCTGTTATTATAAGCAGGGGGCATCCAAATGCTCTCCAAAGGTAATGCTAATAAAGGGGATCAGCCTAACTCTGGCCAACAACATTTATTGGCTGTGAGCCTAGGTAAGTATATCCAAATCCAAATTCAAACCATAGCCAGTAAACCACAAAGGTAGGCTATCTCAAATCCAAATTTCAAACCATAGCCAGTAAACCACAAAGGTAGGCTATTTCAAATCCAAATTCAAAACCATAGCCAGTAAACCACAAAGGTAGGCTATATCAAATCCAAACTCAAGCACATGACCAACAAGCCATCAAGGCCGGTCATGTCCAATCTCAAATTCAAATTCCAAACCAATGCAATCCCAAAATACATTAAAACCAAGCATCAAATAAGCCACAAACCGTCAGGGTAGGCTGAATCCAAAACCAAAATCCAAATTGAAATTCCAAAATCGTAGCCACCAAACCTCAATGGTAGGCTCAACCAAATTTTCATACCATATCTTTGACCCCCAAAAAAAAAGAAGGGGTAGCCATTTAGCAAGACTAAGTCAACCCAAATCTGGACTTTTTCAGTCCAGACAATTTCCTTCGAAATCATAGTTTCTATCTCTACAACAAGGACAAAACAAAATCATAAAAGTAAAAGGCTATCAGCTGCCACCTCAAGATCCGGCAAATCCATCATGATCAAAGGTCTGCAGGTACGGCTCGACGGAAGCCAACCTATCACCCTGCGGGATAGGTATGTTCCTACAATCCCAACCTCAAACAGCTTCTCAGTTTTGCGGCGGTTTCAAGGAAAATCAGGAGATCCCAAGAAGAAAGCCGATGTCAAGCAAAAGACCCAGCACTCTCCCAGGTTTAAACAAATCTGGGTTCCCAAAAAAAGGAAGGAAGCCCATAAACTCAAGAAGACTCAAGCAAATATATCAAAGGTGTTTAGTAAGAGAAGCAACGCCAAATATGCTTCCCTTCAACATATTGAGCTCAAGCACCATCATGGGTAAAAAGAAAAAGAAATATACAAGAAGTCAATCTATACTTCTCAAGGCTCGGAGAATACCCGAATAGTCAAAGAAAATCCAACTCAGTAATTTAAATCTCGCATATCGGCCTTCAACCGTATACGGCGAGTTTCAATATTTGATGGGCTGGGGGCAATTCCTAACGCCAGTACCCGTCCGTCAAAAAGACGTGTTACTTGGGCAGCTGAGGAAAATCCCAAGCTTATAATCTTCTCATGCTATGTCGCCGGGAATGACTCTGGCGAACCAGCTGAACAAATCGCTGAAGCCACTTCAATCCTGCTGAAGCCATCAGGTAATTTGCCAGAAGAAACCGCCAGCCCGGCGGACAAGCTGAAGCACCTGGTCAAGTTCTCCCTCGTATTGATATTTAACATGAGGGAATTCAAATCCCCTCTTCGAAGAAACAATATTCAAGTCGAAGAAGGTGGGCCTTCAACTTCAAACATCAATCCCGTCATCGACTTGCCGACAAAGGAAAATTTCCAGGCTATGTCAGATGACGACAAATATCAAGTGATGCAGCAATGCCAATCTCAAATGGCTGTGCTTCTAAATGAAATGAGGCAATTGGTAACTACAAGCCTCCCCATTCTGTGGAGCCAGTCTCTGCTCAAAATCAACATCCAGATGGGGTTGCCCCGACAAATTATCCGGCAGCTTCTACGACTGGTCTTCTTCCTCAAACTACGGTTCAAGACATCATTGATCCGTCCAATATTATGACCCCTCAAGGTGTTGCCATACAAAGGCATGAGATACTGAAGATTATTCAAGATATGTTTGCTCAGCAGAGCGAAGGTATTCAGGTGGCAGATTTATATTCTGTCCCATATCCAGTACATCATAATTCAAAAGCTGCCAGAAACATGCCCTAAAGTCCCAAAACTATCAAAGTTTAATGGACATGGGTCACCACTGGAATATATGGCACATTATGTTATTGCCTTGGGCAAGCTCGCCATCGGTAAATCTTATCTCCTCAGATATTTTGCAACTTCCTTGATTGAAGTTGCATTTCAAAGGTATTCAGAACTCAAGCCTGACTCAGTTGCTGATTGGGCGGATCTGCAAAAGAAATTTCTAGACCATCTCCAAACGGCTAAAGGGAAGGTATCTCTCTCGCCAAATTATGTTCCCTCAAACAACAGAAAGGGGAGTCGGCAATCCACTTCATCAAGGGGTAGAGAGAGTTTAGCATGAAATGCAATAACCCTCCTGTTCAAGAAGATACAATCCCTATCTGCCAAAAAGGCCTCATATCAACAATCAAGGAGAAACTCTTGGGAGCAAATATCAAGAGCTTCGATCAATTGAATTCCATAGTGGCAGACATTGAGATGTTTCTAGCCGAGCAAATGACACATACATCTCATAAAGGCAAGCTCCCCAAAGAGCGCAATAAGTTAGCAAAAGAAGTCAACATCATTGACTCCTCACCTGATGATGAAGCAAAGTGGGCAACAATCTCTCCTGCCCCAAAGAAGAAATCAGAAGCTAAAGCTCCACTGCCATCATTGATGGGGTGCATGAAGACTCCTTATTCTTTCAAAAAACAAGAAGCATATTAAAGAGGCTCTTTGATCTCTGCCTCGACAACCAATTAATATCACTGCCAACACCAAAGAAGCCGGCAGATGTCAGCAAACCAATCAGCTTAATTTGCCCGTATCACCGTATGGTGGGGCATGTAATTGAAGATTGCTACATCTTCAAAAATGAGGCCCAGAAGATCATTCAAATGGCCTCATATCTATGCAAAATGCTCTGGCTGACCCTCCTCAACTTCATGCTTGGGATCGACTAGAGCAATCTGTCAATGTCATTTATATGACGAGACTTCCAACGAATTCAAATCATCCCGAGGACGGTCATTCATGTAATCCTCCTCAAGATAATTCAGGAGCTCATTCTCTACCAAGATCAAGACATGATCCACATAGAATAATGAGGAAAGTCCAAAGGTAAATATACTCTTATGCATACTCAAATATATTCAGAACTGCCTCCTATGTCGCCATATGCAGACTCAATTGGGTGGCTATCCGAAGATCCTTCAACTCCTGTCGAGCCGGCAAGGTTATATTCTTTCCCTCGACATCTCACTTACTCACTTTTCCGGCTATGCCTTCAATCCGGATTGATGGATTACCGAGCTCCGGCAGAAATATTAGCCAATTACTGCCCATATCATCAAATGATGGGTCATAGTATCAAAGATTGCATAAGATTCAAAAATGATGTTCAAAAGCTAATTGACCTGAGTATTCATCGGATCAACCAGCCTCATACTCAGCAACCACCAAATGGACCAGCCAATCCTGGATCCTATGTGATGAAAGTCATTAGTGCATCATCATCCTTTGGTCTTCCTCGGTCATCAGTGGGGGAGCATTCAAATCCATATTTATCCAGTCAATCGTATACAAATGTGCATCTTCTACAATAAGCTTCTCATTTGCAACAAAGAGCACCAAGTTTATACTTGACAATCTCAGAAGGCAAAGTCTGGTTTCCATACTTGAACCAGCATCATATATCTTTCAGAGTCAAAGGAGTATGACTATTGTTTGGATCTCCATGATTTGGTCGAAACTCATATCTGGGAAGGAAAAATTGATCAATATGGGAATTCTTTGGCGCCAGCAAATAAGGTGTCACAACGAGCCTATGGTTCAAGTCCAGAATCCCAAGCTCTATATCCAAAGATATGTGAATATTATCATCATCCACTGGCTATGGACGATACAGAGTCAAAGCCGAAATGGAGCAATTCAAAATTGATCTTTTTCAATACAGAATTAGAATATCAAAAGAAGCTGCGACAAAGCCAATCTCCCAGCAAGCAGAGGAGTTCGTGGATCATTATCACCAACTCCCATCTTCAATTATTGAAGAAGCAATTAATGCAACCTTTGTGAATGGGTCACTGTCGGCCCTCAAAATCAGCCAGTTCCAAAGGAGTCAACAACTCTACAGTAAGAGGCGGCTCCAACAAGAGAAGCATCTCCAAATCATCTTCAGAGCAGAAAGTCATAAGCTCACTTAAAGCTCCTCAGGTATGAAATAAAAATATATACATATATATAAACAAAAAAAAAAAAAAAAACAACAAACAAAACAAATAAAGAATAATAATAATAATAATAAAAGAAGAATGAAAAAGAAAAAGAACAAATGTAGCGTGATGCTGCTGCTGAGGTACCTCAGATATCAGTTAAAAAAAAAACTCTCCAGAAAAGGGGGAGCATCATTTCTTAACATGATTTCAAAAAAATGGCTTAGGACTTAGGGCCTAGGACGTAGGGCCTTAGGGCCTAGGACTTAGGGCTTAGGGCTTATTTGAAAGAATATACTCCTTCTAGGTCTTCTGATAAAGCTACCCTCGGTCAATATACCTATGGGATGAGCTAGAATGAAAAATCTGGCTCTGGGACTGGCTCTATCAATTACAGGAGAAAACTCTAGATAAGGAGAAGCATCATCTCTCAGCACGATCATGCTAACATGCCAGCGCTGGCCGGTAAATAATCATCATCACAGGAAAGTGCGTGGTAAAGAGCAAAAGTTGCAGCTACCACTTCCGAGAAGCCTGACATTACAAAATCAAGCAAAGTCATACTTTTTCATGGCAAAGAATCAAAGCCTCTGCCTGAAGATGAAATACAGGTAGAATCTTATGTCTTCAATCCCTCAATTGAAGAATAAGAACTGCCCAATATGCCTTCTCATATAAAAGAAAAGAGCCAAAGTCCCCATGCCTCATCAAATGAGCCGAACAACGCTCCTCCCTCTTCAAATGGAAGGCTGTTGATTCCTATCTCTCAAAAGAAATCTGTCAAGCCAAAGAAGCCATCTGAATCCTTGATTGAGGGATCTCCCTCATCAGATCAGACACGTGCCAAGACTGATGACAAAATTCTTCAGCAACTCAAATCACTCCCCGTCAACCTTACTGTCTAGAAGGCAATTGCTTGGAGTAAGGACTTGAGTGAAACTCTAGTCAAAATACTCCAAGAAACAGAAATATATGAAGCTCATATGGCTGATTTCCAAGCTCAAATATATGAAGCACTAGCAGCAGATGTCACCTTCACAGATAAAGGAATGCTACTATGTCACAATCGTCCTTTATATATATATGAAGGGACAAGTCAATGGCAACAAATTGAGTCAGATCCTGGCCGATCTGGGGGCATCTATTAATATAATGCCTTATAAAGCCCTTGAATCTCTACATCTCATGCCTCATGTGCAACAGGTAAAAGATGTACAAGTCACTGGTTCTAAAACCAAAATTCAAGAGAAACCATTGGAAGAGTCACTGTCAACTTAATTCTTAGAAGCTTCACCACCAAGGTAGCCTTCTATATTATTGATGCTGATACAACATACAGAATATTACTTGGAAGACCTTGGCTATAAAAATTTTGGGTCATCCCATCGACACCCCATCAACGCATCAAGTATGCAAAAGAAGGGAAGCAGTATACAGTCTTTGCCAATTAAGCCCCGTTTCGGGAAGATGAATGCAACTTGACTGCTGCTATTTTATATCTTGGAGGGCCAATCCCTCAACCCCTTACCCGGTCTAAAGGGAAGGGTAAGCAAATTAAATGCTCAGATGAAGACAGTAAGGCTGACGATCCTTTTGGGGTAAACAAAGGATTTGCCAAATCACTTGCAAAGAATTCTCAAAGCAAAGTAATTCGCCCAGAGCGGCAGAGTGTCAACTATGAAGCTGACCACATAAGGGAGTACTCCTCCACCTCCCAGTTGCATGCAAATTTACTCTCCAAGGCAAGATCAAAGTGTTCGACGATTGAAAAAACATTCGTCGTCAAATATCGGGGAATGGAAATAGACCCCGACAGAATCAAGGCGATCTAGCAATCGCCACCTCCTCAAAATCTGACCGATCTAAGGTCATTTCAAGGGAAGCTAGCCTATATTAGACATTTTATCTCAAATCTTTCAGGAAGATGCATGCCGTTCAGCAAACTAATGAAGAAGAATGCTCCCTTCATCTGGGATCAAGAATGCCAAATTGCCTTCAAGCAGGTCAAGGAATACCTTCTCGCTCCACCAATGCTGGGGGCACCTATCGCTGGAAAGCATCTTATACTCTATATTTCAGCTATGGATGCTTCTCTGGGAGCTCTATTGGCACAAACAAATGAAGAAGATAAAGAGCAAGCTTTATATTATCTCAGCAGAAAGCTGATTGATCCAGAACTCCGATATGCTCCAATGGAAAAAGTGTGCCTAGCACTGATATTTGCCGTAAAGAAATTGAGGCATTATCTTCTGGCTCATGAAATTAAATTCATCTACAAGTAAGATCCAATCAAATATCTGCTAAGGCAACCCATATTGTCAGGAAGACTCGCGAAATGGGCTCTGCTCCTTATGGAGTTTGATGTCACATACATCCCACAAAGGGCAATCAAAGGGCAAGGCTTGGCCGAATTTTTGGCCGCACATCTAGTGCCAGAAGATTCCCCTTTTTCTATAAACCTCCCAGAAGAAGAAACTCTTTCTCCTGCAAGTGAAAATTCAATTCTCGAAGAGGTTGTCACAATTGAGCTACCCTCTTGGGAATTATATTTTGATAAGAGCTTCTCGAACTCTCCACTATACAGATGGCTCTACCAGCCCCTCTACTGGAGCAGGTATTATCCTGGTCACCTCTCAAGAAGGAATATTATATAACTCTTGTGTTCTCATGAAGCCGCTCACAAATAATGAAGCTGAATATGAAGCTCTAATTATTGGGCTCCGGCTGGCTCTCGAAATAGGGGTCAAAAGTATACAAGTTTATGGTGACTCGCAACTGGTCATTCGACAAGTATTGGGCCAGTATAAAGTCCGAAAACCACAATCGCTTCCATACTATACCACAGTTATGAAGCTCAAAGAAAAATTCAACTTCTTCAACATATCCCATGTGCCGAGAAATGAAAATTCTCAGGCTGATGCTCTAGCCAAACTGGCTTCTACCATAAAATTGCCTCCCGAAGGGGAATTGGACATAAGTGTCCGTCACAGAAGACTCATGCCCAGTATCCTTGACACTGAGTCTAATATCACAGTTGAGGAAGTATATAATATAGAGCTAGATGCAACAAATGAATCTGAAGATTGGCGCAAGCCGCTCATCAAAATCAAGAAAGGTTGGTTGCCACCTGATCAAGCACAGAAAATTCAGCTCTTACGCAGGGCCACCTCATATCAATTAATAGCAAAACAACTATATAGGCTGGTCCATGAAAAGAAAGGGTCAGTCCTCCTCAGATGCCTATCTTTCAAAGAAGCCAAAACCATCATGAAAGAAGTTCACTCCGGACTGTGTGGAGCACACCAGGCAGGAGAGAAAATGAAAGTCAGTATCAAGCTAAAAGGCTTCTACCGGAACTACATTCAATATGCCCATACATGTCATCAATGTCAAGCATTTGGCCCTGTACCGAGGAAATCACCAAATATGTTACATCCCACAGCACCAACCTGGCCCTTTGCCGAATGGGGGATGGATATTGTGGGACCATTCCCACCCTTATCTCAAGGCCACAAATTCATATTGGCTGCTATAGATTATTTCTCTCGGTGGGTTGAAGCTATCCCATTGAGGAAGGTAACCGGAGAATTGGTCGCCAAATTTGTCAAGCAAAACATAATATACAGATTTGGATTCTCCCCTTTAACCGATGGGAGTTCCATCGGTTAAGGGGAAATTCCCCTCTAACCGATGGAACCACCATCGGTTAAGGGGAATTCCCTTTAAAAAAAGAGAAAACCCCCAACCGATGGTACTACCATCGGTTAAGGGGATTTTTCCCCTTAACCGATGGGACTACCATCGGTTGAGGGGTTTTAACCCTCTAACCGATGGGACTCCCATCGGTTAAAGGGAGCCCCACTCCCACGCATGTAAGGGGGGGCCTTCCCCTATAAAAGGCACCCCCATCCCCCCATTCTAGGAGAGGCCAACCCCCCCATAAGGAGCTACAGCCCTCTTCTCAAAGTGCTGTCCCCCATTTTCTGAAATCCCGAAAGAATAGAAAATTCCCAAATTCTCAAAGCTTCCCGATCTCCTCCTCAAGCTCCCCTCTTGTGTGAAAGTACCAAATCTCCCCCCGAGCATTGAGAAGTTGTTCGTATACGGCATCGGCAAACTTCATCGGCTAAAAGTCCGCAATAGCGGCACCGGCCCTCACGGGCTATAGGTTCTAAATACCGTCCATTCCGGACATATGGTATTTTAGATACCTTTGTAATTCATGCCACCTCCCATCGAGTTTTAAACTCTCCGGGATGGTGTGTTTGTGCTATATGCATATGTTTCTTAGAGGAGACTCTGCCCAAGTGGAGATTCTGCTCGAGAACGTATTCATATATTCACAGATTCGTATTTTTATATATATGTTTCTTAGAGGAAATTCTGCCCAAGTGGAGATTCAACCTAAGAACATATCTATAAATTTCAAATCTGTGTTTATATTTATATGTTTCTTAGAGGAGATTCTGCCCAAGGGGAGATTCTGCCCAAGAACATGTTTGTATATTCACAAATTTGTATTTTTATATGCATGTTTCCTAGAGGAAACTCTGCCCAAGTGGAGATTCCGCCTAAGAACATATCTATAAAATTCAAATTTGTGCCTATACACATGTGTTTCTTGAAAGGAAGCTCTGCCCATGTCAGAGTTTTCCCTCTAAAAACATATCAATATAATCACAAACTTTGTATTCATATACATGTCTTCCCAAGAGGAAACTCTGCCCAAATGGAGTCTCCGCCCACAAACATGTCTATATAATCATAAATTCGCAATTATATGCGTATGCCTCTCAAAAGGGATTCTGCATATGCAGATGGTACCTTTTGCCGGATACTCCATTCAAATAGAGATACCGGTGAGAAAATATGCGTAAACTGCAAATTTATGACCATACACACATACTTTCTTAAGGGCAAAATCCCTCCGGGCAAAGATTCTCTGAGGACACATGGATATAAATACATGTTCATATGAATATATCTCCGTAAGGGTATTCCGCATAGGCAGAAACTCTGCCAAAATAAATTTATGAAAATTGTGTTGATATACACACATCCAAAGAAAAAGAGGACAGGACCCGAACTGTGCTCAGATACTCCAAAGAGCAGCACGAATGCATACTCACAAGAATTGCGATCATATGGACAGTTTCCAGAAAGGAACTTCAAATTGACAAGAACGTCCATAGAAATACGTGCACATTTTCTTTGAAAATCATACTCATACAAGTAAAGAAAAATGAATGATGAATAAATGAAACGATGAACGAGGAGAAGGGAAATTCTGCCTCAATTTGGATTTCATTAAAAAAAAGGGGGGGTTGAAGTAGCGACTCTTCTAATACAAAAATGCTACTCCTAATCATGACTTCCCCCAAGTTCAGAATCAAATGCACGGATATACACCCGTCTGCAATAATAATCCTCCGGTTTTCCAAAATAAAACCTTCAAACAACCTAAAAAGAAGAGGAGGGAAACCCCAAATAGGTTCATGGAAATATATCCGTTCCTTTTTAAAAGTTGTATCTCGGACTCCACAAAGGGCAGTCTTTTCAAAATGAAACACTCAAGGCAAAAGCATTTCAAAAATAACTAAAAGAAAGATGATACATCATGACCAGGATTTTCTAAAAGAATGTGTATTCTCTCATCCCCTTTGCTATGAATGGTATTCGGGTTAAAACTGATGTTAAATGACACCAAGAGTCTTAACTCGATGTAAATGTAACATCGACTTCGGTCGATGGAGACAGAGGTCCAGCACATGCTACTCCAATCATCTGATGAGTATAGATACGGGACTCAAGGAGTTCAGATAAGAAACGACGCACCCTGGTCGCCCGTCACACGGGCATCCCCGTCCATTTCATGGACAATCCAATCGTCCGTTCCACGGACATCATACCCGTCCGTTCCAAGGACACCCAAAAATACTCTCTCCGCATTGTGCGGATTCTCCTCTATCTGTTAGACAGACTGGCACGCCCCGCAAATCATGATACACGAATCAAAGCACGTGAAATAAATGAATACCCAAATGAAATGAATACATGAACCAGATAAAACGAAATGAGCATATCCAAAATCAAATGAACGAACAATCGATGATATTTTTCCCGTGTCAACAGGAGACAGCGGTCCAGCACACGCCACCCTAATCGCCTGATGATTAAAGGCACGGAATCAAAGAAGTTCAGATTAAAAACGGCGCACTCGTCCGTTTCACGGACATACAAATTCTTTATCCGCATTACGCGGACCTTTTATTTCTGTCTGATAGACAGTCTGGCACGCCCCACAATACAAAGTCAAAACATGATAAATGAAACGAACCTCCCTATACATAATGGGAGGGAAAAAAATCTTGTGTCCACAGGGGGGGATTGATGCGGGAGCATATTCAACAGCAACAATATGACAAAAGATGGTCACTGGACTGTGATCAAGTCATTTTTTCTTTTATTATGTATTCCCGTTCTTTTCTAGGTCATGATTGCCAGTTTAGAATTTACTGTTTTATGTTTTCTATTTTTGGAGTCCTAATAGAAGTTAAGTCTCTGTCTTTGTTTTAACAGTCCTATTAGGACTTACTACTTAGTGTCTTAGTTCCAATTAATTTTATTGTATTTTCGGAGTTTTGTCTGCTGAGTCTTAGGTAAATCTGAGTTTGATCAGGAACTAGAGGGTTTGATTTCTTATTGAGTTTGTTAAAGGCCCGAACTCTAACCCAAAACCTAAGCATTGAGTTGAGGGAATCCGTTACATATATAGAGGTGAAAACTCCCATGGATTTCCAATTTAGGACTAAACGACCCCCCCCTCCCCGCCCAAATCAACCAGTTTAGGGCACATTATGGGTAGGTACAAGTGTCCACATATGGAGAGACAATCCAATGGGTAAACTGGCTCTGATACCATGTTAAAGGCCCAAACTCTAACCCAAAACCTAGGCATTGAGTTGAGGGAATCCTCTACACATATAGAGGTGAAAAATCCATGGATTTCCATATGGGATTAAACGGCAAGAGAGCCAATTGCCTACTTTAGAGTTCAAATAGTAGAGGAATTAGGAATACAAGTAGGACAGTACGAGTCTATAAAATACCTGTTGTAATTCAGAATTATGGGACCAATGAAATTTTGAGATTTTTTCTAGAAATTGAGTCTCCGAGGGGGAGTTCTTATAGTCCTTCCAGCCCTCGAGAGGTGGCAGCGCAAGAGGCCCCATAGCTGTAGATGCGGATTTTTGATCATCTTCGTAGAGCTCATTTCTTATCCATTAGGCCCATTATCTGTCAGGTCCAATGACCAATTTCACTTAAAAAAAACTCCAGGATAGCTTGTGTTCTTGACGACATTCCGAGTCCCGACTAATGTTAATGTTCTCCTGACGACGGAATATTTTGTCGTCAATGTCTGTGTGTCGTTTGCAGGTTGTTTGGCGACAATTCAGTGCACCACTAGTGATGTACGTTTGCAGGTTGTTTGGCGACAATTCCGTGCGCCACTAGTGATGTACTTGTGTGCTCTCCATTTCCGCCACCTTCTCCAGCTGTCCCCGTGTGTGTGTTCGGCGCCATGCTCAAACCCACTTAAACTCACCTTAACCAAACCCGTAAAAATATTATTAATTAAAGAATACAACAATTAAAATCCACCTCAACCAACTTAAAATCCCAACAACTAAAAATCATAAAACACACCCATTTAATCTAAACAAACAACCCAAAATAATCCAACCCCTTTTAAAATATAAACAATTTAAACCCAACATAAAACCCACTTAAATAACATAAACATACCGACATAACCCACCTAAATAAATCCTTCATACCCCCCCCCCAATCCATAATTAAAAACATACATATTTAAACACAACCCAGCTTAAAATCTAAATAACTAAAATCAAATCATCATAACAAAATAATAATAAACCATATTAATTTAAATTTAAACTAAACCCACTTAAATAAACCAACCTAAACCTACGTAACACATCCCACTTAAACCTATTAAAATCCATAAAAAATACAACCCATTAAACAACCCAGCCATACCCATTTAAAAATAAAAACCCAACACCCATATCCATACAAAGCAAACCTACGTAACATAAACCCGACCCATAAAAAAAATAATTTAAATCCATATAATTCATCTCACTTTAATTCACTTTAATCAATTAATAATCTAACCCATATCCATTGCCTTCACTCCCACGTAACACATGCAAACCCATAAAAAATAGATATATCACCAACCCCTTCTACGTATCCCATGCAAGCAACCCACCCATTTAAACACATGCAACCCACTTAATATCTCAATTAATTCACATAAGATAAAACCCACAATTCAACCCATAAAAGATGCCAACCATTCACACTTAAATCACCCATACCCATAGCCTTCACCTCTACATACCCTCCTATTCAAACTCCTTAAATCCCATTTTAAAACAATAAACAACCCCACTCTAACCCCCCTTGTGTGGCCAGCCTTCCTTCTCCCACATCACCATTTCCTACACAACTCCCCCCCCCCCACTCAACACATGGGAACTGCCCATGAATGATCCGTTCCCATCCATGCAAGAGCTAGCCTCCCGCTCCCACGTCCTCACCATGCACACGCCCACGAAACTCCCCCACATGCACACATCTCCGCAACCTCTCCCAACCACGTTCTGGCCATCCACCCGAACACCTGCAACTCCTCACCAACCTCCCACGTTCACTCTCCACCGAGACACATTCTCGACCTCCTCAACGTAGGGGAGACATGGGAAGACTACCCGGTACCTTCCCTGACCCAGTCCACACTGAGGTGGATAACGTTTATTGGTCTTCTATCCCCCAATTTGGATCACCATAGAGGTGGTGGTTACTGCATGTGTAAGTCTATATATACCCACGGTGTGCCTTTCACAGAGGAGGGAGGAGGATGACCGAAAAAAAAAAACAATAGAAAACTCCACAGAAACCACTGTCATTCCAGCACCTTCGAGGTCATCTTCGCAGCAGTACGCGTAGGAGCTCTCTCCTCAACGTGACGCACTCCATCACCAGCTCTCGCTCTTGTCGCACACACCAACCAGACCCAGCCTCCCAGTGGTCATTGCCAGTACGCACACAACCCAGCAACCTGGCGCCATCGCTCCTCCTCCCATAACGTCATCTGTTGCATGCCTCGGCGATGGGCCATCATCTTTGTGGCACAGCGATGCAGAGTCTTGAAACACTCCTCTGGAGAAACATCTTCATCACTGTTCCTGCTGAAATAGGGGATATCTTTCTTCCTCCCTCTCTTTGCTCATTTATTTTCCGTCACATACACATCACATGCTAGTCACCTTGATGCACACACTCACGTACGCATCCTTCTCCACCCATTTCTAAGGGGTTTTATCTTTTAAAATGGAGGGAGCGAAGCGGCCAGAGTGTTTGGCCGTCTTCCTTCTCAAGCCTCCAACCAGTAAGCTCCCCTCCTATTATGTGTTTCTTTTTTGTATATGAACATTTGCTGCACTAATTTCCAGTCTAATGGGTTCTTTTCACTGTCTTGTCACGCAGGAAATCTGAAGATCACACCGTGGAGCCCTCTTCCTTTGGCCAGCTGAAGGAGGAGTGAGCGGACCCGGTCATCTCCCACATCAAGGTGTCACACAATCACCCAACCCTCTGGGCAAAGGTAAAGGCCCTGGCGATCACATCCCATTTTCTTTTATTTAATTATCTTTTCAGGACTGCCTACTCTCGGGACATCGTCGTCGCACATTCTCCGACGATTTTCTGGCGTCTACAATAGCATCGCCGCCTGCCCTGCTTCTGCTTTATTCCCTCTTCTTCCAGTCTGTTTCTCTTCCTCCATCTATTTACTGCATTTTCTGTTCTTCCCTGCTACACCAGAAACAAACACGAGGCAACAACCATCTACATCGTCACTTCTTCTGCAGTGCCAAACTCCCATAGCAACCCCACATGCCAGCTATGCTCAAATTACATCTTTGTGTGCTGTCCCTCATCAAAATTACCTGTCAAAATAAACTTTTATGCAGTGGAGGTAAAAGAGTGTATAAGTGCATGTGTAGTTGTTAAACCCCGAAAGTTTGCAATGGATATCCATAAAGGAATGCCAGAAGATATTTATATTGATCTAATGGTTACTTAGGTAATATTGGGTCCAGGTTTTTTCAAGTTAAAGAGAAAGATTTGTTGTGAAAGCCGACACCAAATCTTTCAATGAAGTACAAGTTCGGGAAGAACAATGCTTCAAAGAAGACAAGTTTTAAATAATCTTCAGCGGCATGAGGTCAACAAGACCCAGAGTTCGAAGGAAATTACAACTCCAAAAAACCACTTGCAAGAAGAAGCACCAAGCACTTGAGAAATTCAAATTCAAGTAATACTCCGTCCGAAGATCTCCAAGAAATGAAAGGGTCTTCACGGCATCAAAATACTCCCCGGCAAAGCCCGAGGGGGATATTTATAGAAAATCAGGGGAAGGAGCATGGAAGGCAAAATCGGTGGGATCGGCCCAGAATCAGCCGATCCAGGATCGGATCGCAGCATGAAGATTTGAATCTAGGAGGAAGTCTCTGAATCGGCAAGACTTCCAACTGGATCGGCCAGAATCGAGTTGGGTCGACTGGATCGAGCAGGGATCGGCCAATTCCAGACTGATCTAGGCTGATCCAGACTGATCCAGGCCGATTGTCTTTAGGAGTGTAAACGAACCGAGTCGAGTCGAATACCACCCAGCTCGAACTCGACTCGTAGACTTTTTAACGAGCTCGAACTCGGCTCGAAACTCGCCGAGTTTCTACAAACCTTGTTCGAACTCGGCTCATTTAATTATTTTCTTGTTCGAGCTTGACTCGTTGAGCCGCTCGTTTATGTCTCGTTTAACGTGAATAGGCTCGTAATCGAGCTCAAACTCGGACCAACTTCAAGCCGAGTCTGAAACTCACCTTCATTGCAAGCGAAATAATATTTTTTTAGGCAAAGTTGGAGTGCCAACTCAACACCGGCGTGGTGAAAAGGCCGCAAGGTCTTTTTTTTGTAGGCAACCCAAACTACCATTTTTTCCGATATGGGATTAAGTGGCTTTGGCCTTTGGAGAACAGACTCCAAGCTAGTGCAGGGGCCAAGGGTGGGTGGGGTGGGTGATCGGTGCAGGGTTGGGTGGCCGGAGAATGACACCGCGAGCACCGCAGATGGCATCTGGCATCGTAAGGGAGGGTCGGGGAGGCGCCGCTTCAACTCAAAGGCAGCCCCGCCACCGCCGGAGAGAAGCTGGAGTGGCTGGGGTTGAGAAGGTTGAAAGGTCATCGCGCCACAGTCGGGAGCTCTATTCGGCGTTGACGGAGGGTCCGTGACAGTTTCCAAGGTCTCCCGCCGTTGTCGGCGCCCTCGCGCGGTCACGCCTGTACTGCTGCAAGCCTGCACAGAGCACCTGGTCGGGAGGTGGGAGGAAGAAGATGGGTTCGCGGTGCTAGAAACCCTCGAAAGACCTAATATTATGTATATATCCTTTTTCTTCATCTATGTATCTTATTTACTTGTGTCTAGTTGATTTATGTATATACCCTTAATGTTTAATCTTTTACATTTCGGTACTCTTCATGTTTAACTTTTTTATATCAACCTCCAACTTTTATTTTTATCTATTACATCTCATAGTGTCAAAGTAAACAAAGAATTTATATCTTCTATAAAATACATAATAATTTAATTTATTTAATAATTAATATCTAAATGAACTGTTAACGAATATTTAAATAAGTTCTTAACGAGTATTTAATCGAGCTCTTAACGAGTTGTTCGTGAGCATAATCGAGTCGAGCTCATATGTGTTCAGACTCGGCACGTTTATGAACCGAGTTTTTTTTTCTTGTTCAAACTCGGCTCGTTAATTAAATAAACGAGTCTAATTGAGTCTTTATCGAGCCAAATTTTGAGCTACTCGTCGAACGTATCGGCTCATTTACACCCCTAATTGTCTTACTTATTTAAATGTAATATCTTAAGTAAATGACTTGAATATCATTTAAGTAAATGTTAGTATTTGTAGTTTCATTTACTTAAGATATTACATGTAAATAAGGAAGTACCCCCTATTTGAATCTAATAAAAATATCAAAAAAATCATATCTCTTACCAATAAAAAGTCAACTCTCCCATCCAAGAAGAAAAACTCATAGGAGAAATGGGTTATACAGGTCAGGCCAAGCCCAGCTCATTAATATCATTACTCCAATGGCAAGGTAGATTCTGCTTGTTATTATCGAGTCTTCCAGAAAAATGGAGGGCCATGTGCACCCAAAAGTTGTCTCTGTGAATTAAGAACCACATTTCTCATATGTTCTCAGCACATCCCATCATGGTAAAAAGAGAAAATCTAGGAGAGATATAGATAAGATCATAGAGATATTATACAAGTTTCCAAAGCAACTTGTCATCTCAAAGAAAACTATAAAAGAGAAACCATCTTGTGAAAGAGCTGTTGGACAGATCTAGCAAGATGGTAGAACTGGTTAGCACCAAGTAGGTCACCCAGATCGAGTGACAGCATTTCATGGCTTCTCAATCACTGGTTCATAAAGATGCATATGAAGTGAATGCACAAAATCAGTTGTATGCAGAAATTTTTCACACAGATGCAGTCTAAAAGATTTGTGTCATATATAGACACTTTGGGCAAGCTCAGTGCAAAAGAATGAAACTGAAAATGCAGTTTACTAAAAACATGGACTTGCTTTCACAACAACAGAATCTCCAGGCAAGACGTTGCTAAATATAGAGCCCAACCAATGAAGCTAAACATACTCTGAAAATAAAGCATATGTTTGAGACTGCAACTTACCTGCAACTCAAATGGTGCTGGGTCAAATGCTAACCGATTTCCAAATCCAACAAAATGGACAACTCTATTTTTTATCAAGATTGGGAGAATATTCTTCAGATAAAAGCTTGGCTTGGATTCTTTCATGATTTGTGTGTCAGTCACCTGGAAATTCCCATTGACAGCCACGTGATTTTTGTTATTAGCCATCTGAAAAGCTCAAAATCTTGAAATAAATGAGACAATTTCTTACAAGACTACCAATTGCTTCCAGATCTAATGATTGAAGTTCCACAGGTAGTTCCTTCACAATCCGGACATCACCTTTCAAATAATCAATAAAATAATCCTCCTGATATATATCACTAAACTGACTGTCAAAATAGGAAACTAATATGTTAGTGGAGAATATTATCCAATATAAATAATTTTTATGTAGCTTTGCAGCATCTTCATGGTAAACAATTTATTTTCAGGCAAATTGGGAGAAATTATAACTATAGGAATAAAAGAAATGTTTTTGTCTTAAAGTTCTAACAGATAGTTGACACACACTGCAGGTCCTAGATATATGAACATTTTTAACATAAGAGGAAGATGGCAAGATATTTCTTCTAACCTAACCAACAGAACAACCTTGGAGTTAATTCCCACTCCTGGAACTGATTTGAGTTAATTCCATTCCTGGAACTGATTTACAGGGTTGCAAGTCACAAGTGTAGGAAACCCCCATCATAGAAATGAGAAAATCTCCTCCAAAAGTGTTGCACAGATTCATATCATAACTTCTATCCTGTCAAGCAAACTTTGCATTTTTTTAGGAAAACAAGTCCTGGAAAGGTTGGATTAATTGGACTCAAAACTTATCTCTGCACAAGGTGACAGCCCCATGGCCATGGCCATGTTCTATGTGGTTTGTAACTGATCAGACAATTTAACCACATAGTTCAAATTGTGTTTTTTTTTGCTTATAAATCATTGTTACAGAAAAGATTGCAAATTTCCACCTTCTTAAAATATCATTAAAAATATCACTAATAAATTGAAATGTTACAAATATTCCATCATGGTTAACTTTCATTAAAAAAAATGAACATTCTGTAAAGATTAGATTTTTGTCGTTAATACACTGCATCTTGACAAAAATACCAATTTCCCTCTGTTGATCACTCTGCTCTATCTCCTGAGAGTCGGCTGAGACACCCTCTCTCTGTCTCTCGGTGCCGGAACCCCCCATGCCCCGTACCCTTGGTCCAACCCCCCCTTCCCAATCTCTCTCTCTGATTTCTCTCTCCGTGAGCATATACCCATTGTAGTGGCCACTTCTGGCCTCTTCCCCCAGTCTGTTGCCACCACCACATTTGAAGAAGGAGAAGTCACTGTTGACTGTGAAGAAGATGTGCTAAGTCTCGGCTCCGCTGTTGCTTAGGAGCCTCACTAGCATCTGCCCATAGCCGCCATGCGTGCACTCCGAGTAGTCAGAGGTGTAATATTGAGCACGACAAAGCACCAAGGTGAAGAGGATTTGCTAAAGCATGGCCATCAAGATGGACATGGAGATGGGTTGCCTCTCCAATACTTGTACCCTGAATGGGGAGAAGAAGGCAAGTAGTGAAGGACCTGGAGCTTCTGATGGAAATAGCAACACCCCCCATAGGCTGCAGAGGAGGGACAAATCCATAATATCAGGAGAGGATCTGATTCTATTGCAATCAATGCAGGAAAACAACAGAAACTATTACCTATTGCAGGATTTTGTACTGAACTGTGTTAGTGCACTCTCAAAATTTGGAGGGGAAACTCCCTCGGTGGCCCGTTGTTGAACCAGATTTATGTCTGGTCTCCTGAGAAAATAGGTAGAGGAACAAAGAACCAAAGCGGAAAAGAAGAACAAACACACAAAAAGGAAAGAAGTAGAAGAGGGGAGAGGGAAACACACATCTGCCGCACTGGCCGCTCCCCTGCGCAGCGGCCTGCTTGCCGCCGACGCCGCCCTGTTGGGCTGCCGCCGCTGCTGCTTCCCAACGCCGCCATTGCTGCTTCTGTCGCCGCTGGCCTGCCTGCCCGCCGCTGCTAGAAGAAGAGGAGGACCGGGCGCCCCCCCTCCTGCCTTGATCGCGAAGAGGTGGAGAGAGATAGGAGACCGCGGTCTCCTTCTCCCTCCTGTCTCTCTCTCTCTCTCTCGTGAGGCCCCAAGGGTATAAACAGAAAAGAAAAAAACAAAAAGGGTAGAAAAGAAAGAAAGAAAAAGAAGAAAGGAGGAAATATGCAAAAGTCAAGTTCAAATGACTGGGACGGGCATATGTAAATGACCGGGATGGTGCAAATGACCGGAACAGTGCAAATAACTGGGATGAGGTCTCTTCCCATTCCCTATAAAAGGGGGGGGGGGGGCAAGCAAAGGGAGGATTTTTTTGAACTTCTGACTTCTGAAGACTGCAAGGCGGTCTAAAAGAGAGGATCTACAAGGCAGCCCTAATTCCTAAAGGAAATTGTGCGAGGCATAATATTAATTTTTTCAAGTCTTAAGAAAGGTCCATTGGGCTTCCTTATTGGACCAACTTCCCTTATTGGGCCGGATTTGCTTGTTAGGCCAAACTTGTGCATTTAATGGGCCTACTGGGCTTAATGGGATGACATTTGATGTACCTCTACATATGCTCTTATGCTTGACATATTAATGGGACTATTGGGCTAATTTCACTACTTTAATGAGTTAATCATGTTGAATATGTGCAATTATATGTTATGTAACATTTACTTTATGCACTTTATTAATTAAATTCTTAACCAAACCAATTAGTTGTTTGATAAAGTTTGATAAAATATTCATAATCATTTTGATTTAATTATTAATAATCTCAAAGTAACAAACAAATCATGAATCACATCATCTTTGATCCACCCTAAGTTAACATTCTCTTAAATTAAAAAATAAATAAATAATTTCATTTAATCCACATAATTATAATTTTTATAAATAAATGACGAAAATAATTAAATAAATGAAATAAATGATTTTAAAATAAACAAAAAATAAGAAAAAGAATTAAAAATAAATAAAAATGATATAAATAACAGAAAATTTCAAAAAATAAATAAATAGATCGTGAGCTTGCAACCTTATTTTCTTCATGTGCAATTCATTCTCTTTAATTGTGAGTTACTTTCTTTTGTCTTAAAAGGGTTGTCCGATGGTTAATCAAGGATATTCAGTCTTTGCACTGATATAATTAACACTGGTCTCGGTTAGTAGGGACTGGAGAGAGGTCAAACGAACTTATAAAAGCATGTCAATGTAAATAAATAAAAACAAATAAAAGACACATAATCCAAAGATATTTTTTTAAAACCAAAATAAATTTAAAAAAATTTAAAAAAAAAAGTTCTCACAGAGATGGCGACTCCACTAGGGACCTCCCTTCCCTTCATCTCTCCATCATACAATACCCAAACAATAAGATGTACTCACATCACAACTATTTTGTGCAGGTCAGAGAATGGCGGCTACAACTGTTGAACGGCAAAAGTGTGACACGTTTATTTCAGCGGAAATTACAAAAATCTATCAGATGATGGTCCGACGACTAGCCTAGTTGAAGCCTATTTTGGCGGACGACGGTTCGAGTCGCGGACATGATGAAGGGGGCCGTTGGGCCACGAAGATTAAATATTGGTTATCAGCAGGCCTGGTTACAATACATTATCAGCAGCCTGCTCAGAGGCCAGAAAGTTGTGATTTAAAATGACCCCAAGGTTATTTAAGTTACAAAATTATTCAGTGGGATACTTCCTCAAAATTTAGCAGGGGAATTCCGGCCCTTAAAATGGTGCCCGGAGTCCCGGTTAAAATGAAAGTACAAGGAGAACATGTCTCCGTCCAAAGTACGAAGCACGGAAAAATCCGGCAGCACAAGGTCTATAGACCGAGTACGAAGGACAAGTACAAAGAACAAGCTCCGGCAGCGCTCTCCGATCGGGCAGAACTCCGAGAAGTCAGGGCGAGGCGCCGAAGAAACGGAGCAGGATTCCAGCAGCAATTCCGGCAGCACAAGGTCTATGGACCAAATACGAAGAACAAGCACAAAGAACAAGCTCGAGGAAGAACTCCGAGGCTTGCAAAGGCACCCTCCGATCGGGCAGAACTCCGAGAAGTCGGGCAGAACTCCGGGACAGAAGAAAAAACTCCAGCACCTGGGCATATACCCTTGTAAATGAGGGGTGTAGGGGGGGTATTTATAGGCAAAATCCCCCCCTCTCCTCTCTCTCTCCATCGGTTAGGACCCCCTAACCGATGGTGACCTCACAATGAGGTCACCATCGGTTAAGGGGGGTCTCCCCCTAACCGGTTAGCCCCTTAACCGATGGTGACCTCATGAGGTCACCATCGGTTAAGGGGGATCTCCCCTAACCGATGGTGACCTCATCATGAGGTCACCATCGGTTAGGGGCTCTCTCTCTCCTCTCTCCCACGCATGTAAGGGGCCGAAACCCCTATAAATACCCCCCCCTATTCCATAAGAAAAAGAGGTTCCTTTGCTTGCCCTGGCGAAGCCCTGTTGGGAAAAATCCCGAAAAATAGAAAAAGAGCCCTTGCTCATTCCCTTTCTCATTCTCCAATCCCCTTGCTTGGTGTTCGAAGGTACAAATCCCCTTCTTTAGCCCGATAGGCCAGGCGCGGAGAGAGGAGCGGTCGGCGTAATCGTCATCAACACTCCTTCTTAATCCCCATCCCCCACATCGAGCAAGACTCTGTGGGGTGATATTCCCGGGGTTTAAATGTCGTCCATATCGAGCAAGACTCTATGGACACATGGCATTTAAATACCCATGTTCTCCCCGCCCATCGAGCGAGACTCTGGGATGGTGGATTTTGTGCTTATATGTATATGTTTTCTTGAGGAGACTCTGCCCAAGCGGAGGTTCTGCCCAAGGACATATTCGTATATTCGCAAATTTGTGTTCTTATATATATGTTTCTTAAGACGAAACTCTGCCCAAGTGGAGATTCCGTCCAAGAACACATATATAAAGATTACGAATTTGTAACTATACAAATATGTTCCTTAGGGAGAATCCCGCCCGGCAAAAATCTCTTTCAGGGGACGTATCCATGTAAACACAAACTCGTGTTATATGTATATGTTTCTTAGAGGAAACTCTGCCCAAGCGGAGGTTCTGTCCAAGAACATATTCGTATATTCACAATTTATGTTCTTATGTATATGTTTCTTAGAGGAAACTCTGCCCAAATGGAGATTTCCTTAAGGACATATCCATATAATCATAATCTGCCAATATACGTATATGTCTCTTAGCTGGAATCTTGCCTGGACAAAGTTCCCTCCGAGTTCATATTCGTATAATCACGAACTTTATGTTTATGTAAATGTGTTTCTTAGTGGAATCTCTTCCCAAACAGAGACTCTGCCCGAGAACATATCTATATAATCACAAATATGCATCATTGTGTATATGTTTCTTAGAAAGGACTTCGTCCATACGAAGGCTCCTTCCTGTCGAACACTCCGTTCAAATGGAGATACCGTTCGAGAATATATTTACAATGCGCAGATTGTGTTTATATACACATATTTCTCCGAGGTAAAATCTCTCCGGGCAAAGCTTCTCCCGAGAACATGCGGACATATGCATACGTCCATATAAATACATCATCTCAAGGATACTCTGTCTAAACAAGGACTTGTTAAGATATACTCATATATTCAAAAAAGGAAAAAAGAGGATTGTGACAATATACACACATCCAAAGAAAAAGAAGGACAAGACAAGAACCGTGCTCGGATACCCCAAATGGGAGCACATATGCACCTCCACGAGAACTATATCCGTGGAAATGGACTTTGGACAAAAATCATAATATGACAAGGACTTCCATGGAGATACATCTATATGCTCTCCGGAGTGGAAATGGACTTTGGACAAAAATCACAATATGACAAGGACTTCCATGGAGATACATCCATATGCTCTCCGGAGTGGAAATGGACTTCGGACAGAAAATCACAATATGACAAAACTTCCGTAGAGATACATCCATATGATCTCCGGAAATTGCACCCGCACAAGCATGAAATGAGGAGAAAATAAACTCTACCTCAAATTCGGACTCTGCCTAGGCACGGCATTACAAGAGAACCTCATATAAAAATCCGCACAATAACCCTTCTAATACGGAAGTGTTGCTCCGGGTTATAATACCCCCAAGTTCAGAATCATAAATCCACGGGCATGCACCCGTTCATGATAATAAATCTCATGTTTTCCCAAATAAAAAATCCATAATCAACCTTTTGCAAAAAGGAGAAAAGACCTCAAATCGGTCCATGGGTATATACCCGCTCCCCTTTAAAAGGAACCAAATTTTGGGCTCCCACAGAGGCAGTCGTTTCAAAAATGGAATATCCAAAGCAAAAAGCATTTCAAAACAATCAAAAGAAAGGAAAAACATGTCATAATCAGGATTTTCTAAGAAAATGCATGTATATTTCTCTCGTCCTTTTTACTATGAAATGGTATTCGGGTTAGAAATTGGTATCAAATAATACCAAGAGTTTTAACTCGATGTAAATGTAACATCGATTCCGGTCGATGGAGATGGAGGTCCAGCACATGCTACCCTAATTGCCTGATGAGAATAGACATGGGACTCAAGAAGTTCAGATAAAAAAAACGGCGCACCCGTCCGTTCGCGGACACACCCGTCCGTTCGCGGACACCATACCCGTCCGTTTCACGGACACCATACCCGTCCGTTTCACGGACACCATACCCGTCCGTTCGCGGACACACCCGTCCTTTCCACGGACACCATACCCGTCCGTCTCACGGACACCCAAATTCCCTTCCGCATTGCGCGGATTCTTTCTTCTGTCTGTTAGACAGGCTGGCACGCCCCGCGATATAAAAATCAAAGCATGCGAAACAAATGAATACCCCTCAATGGAATGAAACGAATAAAAATGCAATGATCCATAACGATACAGTTTCCACCCATCTCATTCTCCGATCCCTTTCTCCCCCGTGTCAACAGCTGGCACGCCCGGTGGGACCTCTTCTCACCATTTATAGTAATAAAGGACGAGACCTACATATTCTTTATGAAAATCCTGATGCTGATATTTCCTTCTTGAAGGTACTTGAAAAGAAACAAATCACAAATTGTTGAAGATGGCCGTCACTTATGGACCGCTCGTCGTCAACAACCATGCTAGGTTCGGCTACCTGGCGACTCTGATTATATTCGAAGATTTCCCTGCAGTCGTCGGATCCCCTTTCTTTCTGGGAGTGGTTCCGGCCCATCAAGAGGAGGAAGTTGCTCGAATATCTTCCTCCCACAAACCAACAAAGAAGAAGTCCAACAACAGCGGACGTGTCAAGGCTCGTTCTGCTACTGTCAATGAGGGCACCCAAATGCCCATGAAGGATGATGCTGTCAAAGGGGGTAAACCCCATTCAACTCAAGTTCGGACCTATTCGGTCCATATGATCTCTTCTACCATTGTGGCTCCTGTCTCCTCACAGCGGGGGCAAAATAAGCGCCACAAGAACCAAAGGCCACCCCTGCCATCTCCAGATCCGGCAAGTCCGTCATGATTGGAAATGTGCGGGTGCGCCTTGATGGTACTCCACCTACCACTCTCGTGATAGGTATGTTCCAAATATCCCGACCTCGAACCGCTTCTCAGCTCTACGGTGGTTCCGAGGAAAACATGAAGATTCTATGGCGAAAGCCGGTGTCAAGCAAAAGACGCGGCGCTTTGCCAAGTTGAAACAAATCTGGGTTCCAAAGAATAAAGCCAGAAGTTGAAGAAGAATCAGGCGAATGCATCAAAGGTGATTCAAAGAAAAAGTAACACCGAAGATGCCTCTCTTCAATATGCCGGATCAGAACATCCCAGAGGATGGAAAAGAAAAGGCATATACAGAAAACCAAACTACAATCCTCAAGGCCCGGAGAATACCCGGGTGGTCGAAGAAATTCCAACTCGACAATCAAATCCTCGAGTATCGGTCTTTGACCGTATATCGTGGATTCCAAGATTTGATAAGCCAAAGGCAATTCCTAGCACCAGTGCTCGTCCGTCAAAAAGGCGACGTGTTACTTGGGCAGCTCGGGAAACGCCCAAGCTTATAATCTTCTCATGTTATACTACTGGAAGGGAAGCTGGCGAACTCGCGGAACAAATCGCGGAAGCCACCCCCAATATTCCTACAGAAGATGTCCATCCGAACATCAGACAGTTCGTCAGAAGAACTCATCAGCCTGGCGGGCCAATTGGCCCCTCTAATCAAGCTTCTCTTCAACTGATATCCAACATGAGGGTACTCAAATTCCCTCCCTTGAAGAAACAAATATTCGACTGGAAGAGGGTGGACCTTCTACCTCTGGCAGTCATCCCGTCATCAATATGCCAACAAAGGAAAGTTTCCACGCAATGGCGGATGATGACAAGTATGAAGTTATGCAACAGTGGCGGTCTGAAATGACCTCACTTGTCAATGAGATGAGACGATTGGCGACTTCAAGCCATCGGCCATCCATAGAACCGGTTGCTGCTCAACATCAACAACAAAGCCAGCATCCGGAAGGATTTATCTCATTACATAATCCAGTAATTGCTTCAACTGGTCTTCTTCCTCAAGCTACGGGTCCGGATATCAATGACCCATCTAATATCATGCCTCCTCAAACAGAAGCCTTGCAAATTCAAAGGCGTGAAATAAAGAAGATGGTTGAAGATATGTTCGCCCAGCAGGGCGAGGGTATTCAGGCTACGGGCTTATATTCTGTCTCGTTCCCTATACATCATCAACTCAAGAAGCTGCCAGAATCATGTCCCAAGTCCCAAAGTTGCCTAAGTATGATGGGCATGGGACACCTCGGGAGCATGTGGCACATTATATAATTGCCATGGGCGATCTTGCATCTGAGGAATCATATCTCCTCAGATATTTTGCTACATCTTTGACAGGGGTCGCATTCCAATGGTATGCAAAGCTCAAGGTTGGCTCAGTTCTCGACTGGGCTGATATGCAATCAAAATTCTATGATCGCTTCCAAACAGCAGAAAGGAAGGTCTCCCTTGCTGAGTTATGCTCTCTCAAACAAGAGAAAGGGGAGTCAGCAATAGACTTCATTCAAAGATGGAGGGAGCTTAGCATGCAATGCGACAATCCTCCCATCCAGCAAGATGCAGTAATTATCTGCCGCAGAGGCCTCATCTTAACAATTAAAGAAAGACTCTTGGCTGCAAACATCAGAAGCTTTGACCAGTTGAATATGGCTGTGGCAGAAATCGAAGGCTTCTTAGCCGAGCAATCAACTCATACAGCTCAAAAGGGTAAACTCCCTAAAGAGCGCAATTCGCACGCAAAAGAAGTCAATACTATCGACTTCTTGCCCAGTGATGAAATAAAGGGGGCAGTAGTCCCCACTACCTTAAGAAAGAAACCGGAACCAAAGATACCTCCGCCTACATTGGCCGAGCGTATGAAGGCTCCTTATTCTTTCAGAAAAGAGCATACCAGAAAACTCTTCGATCTCTGCCTTGATAATCAATTAATATCGCTGCCGACACCAAAGAAGCCGGCGGATATCGGCAAGATCAATCAACCCAATTATTGCCCGTATCACCGTATGGTGGGGCATCCAATTGAAGACTGCTTTGTCTTCAAGAATGAGGCTCAGAAGATAATCCAAGAAGGCCGTATATCTATGCAAAATGGTCTGGTTGATCCTCCACAGCCTCATACTTCGGATTGGCCAGAACAATCTGTCAATGTTATACATACGGCGGAACCCGCCACAAGCTCAAGGAATCCTGAGGTTGGGTCTTCATGTAACCCACCTCAAGATACTTCTGGAGCTCATTCTCCGCCGAGATCTAGGCATCGGGGTACAAGGAAAACAATACAAGCGATGGGAGATGACTCTCCACCATGATCTTCATGCTGCAGGTAATTTATTTAATGTAATTACTTGCTGATTTTTTATGATACTATGCTTAAAATTCTTTTATCATATGCAGGGTATTTTTCAACCTTAGAATTCAATATAAAAATAATGTGGACAATGACGGAGAAGTGATGAGAGGCACCATGAATGTCATCACTCGCCTTGCAAGGACAATGAATGAGAGATTAGATGCAATGGCAGAGGTAGGATAGAATGTTTTATTTTGCATATGTATGCATGATTCATTTGACATATGCCATGTCTTCCATTTTGTAGGTGGAGAGATATAAGATGAAAGTTGGGATATACGGAGGATATGACATGACATATGCAGCTCAAGACTCACTCCAGGTGGTTTTACATGTTTGGGTGTTTGCCTAAAATCATAAATTTAAGAATTCACCATTATAAAATGATTAATGTTCGCTCATTTTATGCAACAGCTGAATGGTGGATCCAAGTCAATTATCAGCAAGCTGGGACAAATCCCTTAGCGTATGTTGCAGTCAGAGTATTAAGTCAAACCGCTTCTTCTAGCCCATGTGAAAGGATTGGAGTACATTCAGCCTTATTCACACAAAAATTCGCAATAGGCTGGGTGTGGATAGGCTAGAGAAGTTGGTTTACTGTCACTATAATATGCGTTTAAGGGTGAAGCAAAAATAAGAAAGGCAAAAGATAGAAAGACAGAGATTCATGCAGCTGGCTGGTAGACCATTTGAGGAGGTAATTCCTGAGATAGATGTTGATGAGTTGCTAAATGAAGAACACCCTTTACATGCTTGGGTGGAGACGAGAGCTGAGGGAGACATACCTGACTTTCATCCTGATGATCGCCTGGTTCAGGCATGTGAAAAAGATGTTTTATTAGAAGAACATGTACCTGAGAGAGGTGAGAGGCCAGAATTAAGAAGATCTTCCACTGTACATGATACTAGAATTTCTTCATCTCAGCCAGAATTGAGAAGATCTACCTCCCAATTAGATCCCAAAAGAAAGAAAGACAAAGGCAAGAAGAAAGCAAAGGCAAACAAAGAAAGAAGAACAGAGGAACCAAGAAGAAAATCACAAGAAGGTGAAGAGGACTCTCCTGAGGCAGAGACACATATTGGACAGCCATTTTCTGAGGCTCCACCCCTACCACCTCACTTGGCTAGATTATATGAGGCAGAGAAAATACATTATCAACGTCGCAAAAAGATGATTACAAAAGGAAAAGGAAAAACAGTGGGGAGTGATGACTCCACTCAATCACCTGGTGATGATGATGGTGCTGCTGCAGGTACTGGAGCCACGGGAGGTTATGGGCTTGAGGGTATCATGTCAGGATATGAAGATTATTCAGAACCACCCCATCAACAACAAGGAAGCCAAGGGGAAGCACAACAGCAACATGGGGGATATGAAGGCCAACAAAGGCAAGCAGAGCATGATTGGGGATATGGGCCTTCTTATCCACCCTTTTTAGTCCCCCAAAATTGCCATATTCAGATATCAGCTCTAGTAGTGGGACAGATTATTTGGGCAATATTCAAACTACTAGATATGGTAGTTTCTTCGCTCCGGGACAATCAGGAGAAAGTTCAAGCCAACAAGCAACGACACCTCGAGGCATCCAAAGAGGATTCCAAGACATTGCAAATTCTTTGTTACCTTTGGATATACACAGTATGGAGGACATGAGTATGTGCCACCTATTCAATCTCATGAGATAGAGGATGAGGGTTCAGAAATGTCAAATTGAGAAGGTATTTTTATTTATTTCATGTTATCAACTTGTACATATATCTACTTTTTCAATGTATGAACATGATAAGATTTGAATTTGATTGTGTTTGTATTCAATGAATGTTGTATGTGTCTTCATAATTTTCTGCAATTTTTACTGATTTTTCCTGATTTTTTTCTGATTTTTCCGGATTTTCCCACAATTTTTTAACAATTTTTTAACCTGGCCGACCCAGGGTCGGCCAGATTCCATGGGAGTCGGCCGGATCCAAGGATCCGACCCGACCCGAGTCGGGGTCGGTGGGTCCGACTCACCCACCCGACCCGACTCTGCCATCCATGGTCATAAGCCTTCTTAAAGTCCAGCTTTAAAACCAGTTCCTCTTGTGGTGCTTCATAGCAAACAGACATTCATGAGCCACCAAGAAGTTGTCTAGAAGTTATGTTCACATGTTAACAGAATATTCCTTCCATTTTGACGGACTACTAACCGCAAGGACATAACTGATATTTTTTTCAATTTCGGGGGTATAGAGTATAATATGAAGATTTCAAGGTATACATTTGAATACGATAGAATTCAGAAATATATATGTAACTTTCCCAAAATTTATTTATAACACTTACTGAGCACATTTACCAAGTAAAATACAATACATGGAACACACAAAAGAAAAGCTATAAAAAAAATTAAGTGGGTAGTACCACAACTGTATTAAAGAAAAGAATGTACAAATATAGACAATGTACTCCAAAAAACAGCTCCCACCCCTATACAATTGAGTACCACACTGAGGTCGTGTGGAAACATCGAATCCCCCAACAAAACAAAAAGAGAGTAGAGGAATCTACATTACAAATTGTGACCACCCACTCCTTTACTCTAACGCAAATAGCATGAAAAACAACTACCCCACCTCTAGATACCCTTCTAAAGATCCTACTGTGATTTAAGTGCAGAGTTCCATATCTTGATTTAAGTGACTCAGAAATTCACACAATAAAACAACCAGCAAACAGTTTAGCAATTAGTACGGATAACACAAAGATATCAGAATGCTTTAACAGAATTCAAGCAAATAAGAGATTGTGTAGAAAGTTAATGAAGGCATGACAAAGAGTAGGAAACTATTCTCAAGACAAAAAATTATTTATGACACTTGATGGGTACATTTACCAAGTAAAATACAACATATGGAAGACAGAAAAGGAAAAGCTATAAATTGATGTCTATGAAACAAGTATTTTACATTGAGGAGTTCCATATCCAGTGATTGCAATGGTGCATAGAATTTCAAACAATAAAACAACCAGTAAACAGTTTAGCAAATATCACTGATAACAAAAAGATATCAGAATACCTTAACAGATTTCAAGCAAATAAGAGATTGTGTAGAAAGTTAATGTTTACCTTGTGTCTTTCCAAACACTGCTATACAAAAGTTTTGGTATTACAAGTGTTGAGTTGAGTAAACGAGCAATAGCAACAGCATTACAGATCTGTTTTGAAAGAATTCCCGTCATATATTCAGAGGTATAAAAGTGCAACTTCAGTGTGAGAATGCACAACATCGAACCACTTCATTAGCATCTAAGACTACCTTCATGATTGCAATTCTCATTTTGTAAACAGTGATTTCAACAAAGAAAAAATGAAAGAGGAGAAACAGAAAGAGCACCTTCATCAAAAACTGGCAGCTATTCAGAGTCTCAGACTTTATGAAAGGATTAAGTTAAAATACTATTTCCTGTGCAATCAAATTCTTTCTGAAGAGTGACGCAAAAGGAGACATCCATGTAAGAATATTCCCACGTTGGAAAGGGAGAAAATAACTCTTCCGCTTATAATAGTGGAGCCCCCTCTCCAATCACTTTAAAGTTTTGAGTTGAAAGGCCGATCCTTTAAAATTTAGCAGGATATCAGAGCTCATGGTATGATCTGATCCCGCACCCCAAGTTCATGGTCCACATGATAGAGCCTAAAATCAGCCTACACATGAGGAGGCATGTAAGAATACTCTCACATTGGAAAAGGACAAAAAATACTCTTGTACTTGTAATAATGGCATGGATGGCAAAGTCGGCCGACTCGGAGTGGAGTCGGCCGACTCGGAGTGGAGTCGGCCCCTGGCGACCCGACTTGTGGGGGGGAACACCGACCCACCATGGGGCTAAGTGGAATCGGGGGTGAGTCGACCGAAGTCGGCCCGACTCGTCCCGACTCGTCGCAACTCACCCCGACCCGGCCCGACTCTCCCCCGCTCCACTCAGTACTGGCCGCTTCCACTGGAAGCGGGAGCCAGGATCCGCGGAGTCGGCCTTAGTCGGGCCGGATCCGCCTGGAGTCGGATCCGGCCCGACTAAGGCCGACTCCGCGGATCCCCTCCATAAAGAGGGTCGGCAGTCACAGGACTGCGCAGACAGACCTGTCTGCGCAGTCCCGAGACCCCCCTTCCCAGCCCCCTTCACGCCCCTGCCCCCCCCCCTCCTCCCGCTGGAGCTGCTCTCCCTCACCGCCGCCGCCGCCGGAGCTCCGAGGAGGGTAGCCGCCGACCACCGCCACCGGCGCCGCTGCACGCCGCCACCGCCGCTGCTCCTTCCTCTCTCTCTATTCTCTTCTCTCTCTTCCTTGAGGTGAGTTTTTTAAAAAAAATTTAAAAAATCTGAAAAAAAAATAGGAAATGTTAAATATGTTATAGATCTATAGCATGGATAACATGTTTATGACTCTCATTCTCCAAAATCCCCAAATTGAACCCTAATTAGGGTTTAAAAACTAGGGATTTTGTGTCCATGAATGAAAGTAATGTGCAATTGAGTGTCTAATAGAATTATTTTAGTTGATTAAAGTTTGCTGGTAGAGTCAATTGCATTACATGGTCTATTTTTCCCCAAATCTCCAAATGACCCTAATTAGGGTTTATAAATTAGGGATTTTAGGTCATTAATATAATTAATGTGCAATTGAGTGTCCAATGTAGTCATTTTAGTTGATTAGAGTTTTTATGTAGATTTAATTACATTGCATGACCCTTTTTCTCAAAATTCCCAAATTAAACCCTAAATAGGGTTTAAAAATTAGGGATTTTGTGTAATTAACGTGCAATTCAATTGCATTCTTACACAGGAATATGGCACATCAAGAACATGAAGAGCAAGAGGTGGAGCAGGCCATTGATCCTGGTTGGGCTCATGGTACTCTTCTTGATGCACGACAGAAAAAAGTCAAATGTAATTGGTGTTCAAATGAGATGTTTGGAGGCATATATCGCCTTAAACAACATCTTACTGGGATTGCTGGAAATGTTTCAAAATGTCCATTTTGTCCAATGGAAGTTAGAAATGAAATAAAAGCATATATGAAGGGGAAAAAAACAGAAAAATTATTGACAACTCAACAGCAACAACAACTTCAAGATGGGATTTCTGGGAGACAAATTCGTAGAGATTATACTCTACCAATCAATGTGGATGATGATGAAGATGATGAGGATGATGATGATGATGATCCTGATCCTGAGTTCACTGTAGCAGCACATGCTAGTCGTCGTTCTTATGCGGAGGAAGATGAGAGACGAAGGGGTTTGGGGACATCGGGAGCACATTTGTCTAGAGATGACTCTAGGAGATCTCTTCCTAGGAGTACATCAGTTCATAGGGCTGCCGGTACGTTAGGGTGTGGAGGTAGACTTTCAGATGTTCATGCTCCTACACAGGGTCCTATGGATGCATATTTGTATAGATCAAGGTCTGTAAAGCAACCAGGAATCAAACAGGCATTGAAAGGAGTGAAAGCCACTGCAAAGGCAACAAAGGGAGCAATCAAAGGTATTGTCAAATGGTTTTTACATGCAGGTGTGCCGGCACATACGGCAGAGAGCCCATATTTTCAGAGTATGTTGGATGCAATTGCGGAAGCTGGGCCTGGTCTTAAGGCTCCTACAAGGAAGTACATTTATGATGCTGGGCTTAATGAGGAATATGATGAGTTGAAAGGAGGTAAGTAGCTTCCAAAATATATGGAAAGAACATGGTTGCACCATTATGTGTGATGGTTGGACAGGGACCACAAATCCATCATTAATTTTCTTGTGTATTGCTGTAAGGGATCTATTTTTCTTAAATCTGTTGATGCATCTAACAAGATCAAGAATGCAGATTATTTGTTTAAACTAATTGATGAAGTTGTGGAGGAAGTGGGTGAAGAGAACGTTGTACAGGTTGTGACTGACAATGAAGCGAGCTACAAGGCTGCTGGTAGATTGTTGATGGAAAAGAGACAACATCTCTATTGGGTTCCATGTGCAGCACATTGTATTGATTTAATGATGGAGGACATAGGCAAAGATGTACATATTCATGGCCTCATCGATGATGCTCAGATGATAATTTCATTTATTTATAGTCACAACAGGATTTTGAATATGATGAGGAAGTACACAGATGTGAGAGATCTTCTTCGTGCTGATCCCACTAGATTTGCATCCAATTTTATTTCTTTGGAGAGCCTCATGAAATATAGGCATCAATTAGGCCAATTGATTAATTCTGAAGAATTTTTGCAACATGTAAACACTCTACGGCCTGATAGTAAAGATGTTGCTCTCCAAGTCCAAGATATGATTAGCAATGCACGATTTTGGAAGAAGATTTCCTACTACCTCAAAGTAATAGAGCCTTTGGTACTTATCCTTAGAATGGTTGATGGTGATGACAAAAATGATATGGGGTATTTGTACGAGGCAATGGACAAAGCAAAGGAAAATTTGAGGGAAAGGAATCCTAAAGCATACAGAAAATGGTGGGCCATCATAGACAAGAGATGGGAGATGACTCTCCACCATGATCTTCATGCTGCAGGTAATTTATTTAATGTAATTAATTTCTGAATTTTTTATGATACCATGTTGAAAATGTTTATCATATGCAGGGTATTTTTTCAACCCTAGAATTCAATATAAAGATAATGTGCACAATGACGGAGAAGTGATGGGAGGCACCATGAATGTCATCACTCGCCTTACAAGGACAATGACGGAGAGATTAGATGCAATGGCAGAGGTAGGATAGAATGTTTTCTTTTGCATATGTATGCATGATTCATTTGACATATGTTATGTCTTCCATTTTGTAGGTGGAGAGATATAAGCTGAAACTTGGGATATATGGAGGATATGAGATGACATATGCAGCTCAAAGACTCAGCCCAGGTTATTTTACATGCTTGTTTGCCTAAAATCATAAATTTAGGAATTCACCATTATAAAATGATTAATGTTCACTCATTTTATTGCAACAGCTGAATGGTGGATTCAAGTCAATTATCAGCAAGCTGGGACAAATCCCTTAACGTATGTTGCAGTGAGAGTATTAAGTCAAACCACTTCTTCTAGCCCATGTGAAAGGAATTGGAGTACATTCAGCCTTATTCACACAAAAATCCGCAATAGGCTGGGTGTGGATAGGCTAGAGAAGTTGGTTTACTGTCACTATAATATGCGTTTAAGGGTGAAGTAAAAAGAAGAAAGACAAAAGATAGAAAGACAGAGATTCATGCAGCTAGCTGGTAGACCATTTGAGGAGGTAGTTCCTGAGATAGATGTTGATGAGTTGCTAAATGAAGAACACCCTTTACATGCTTGGGTGGAGACGAGAGCTGAGGGAGACATACCTGACTTTCATCATGATGATCGCCTGGTTCAGGCATGTGAAGAAGATGTTTTATTAGAAGAACATGCACCTGAGAGAGGTGAGAGGCCCGAATTAAGAAGATCTGCCACTGTACATGATACTAGAATTTCTTCATCTCAGCCAAAATTCAGAAGATCTACCTCCCAATTAGAGCCCAAAAGAAAGAAAGACAAAGGCAAGAAGAAAGCAAAGGCAAACAAAGAAAGAAAAACAGAAGAACCAAGAAGAAAATCACAAGAAGGTGCAGAGGACTCTCCTGAGGAGAGTGAGGAGAGACATATTGGGCAGCCATTTTCTGAGGCTCCACCCCTACCACCTCACTTGGCTAGATTATATGAGGCAGAGAAAATACATTATCAACGTCGCAAAAAGATGATTACAAAAAAGACAAGGAAAAATAGTGGGGAGTGATGACTCCACTCAATCACCTGATGATGGTGCTACTATAGGTACTGGAGCCACGGGAGGTGATGGGCTTGGGGGTATCATGTCAGGATATAAAGATTATTCAGAACCACCCCATCAACAACAAGGAAGACAAGGGGAAGCACAACAGCAACATGGGGGATATGAAGGCCAACAAAGGCAAGCAGCACTATTATAGAGGAATTCATAAAGCCTCTCCCTGGCCTTCTCTTTATCAATTGACTTGTGAATGACGTTGACCGAGTAGGTAACAACGTCAGTGGCTTGATTTGCTCGCCTTTGGTTATGTGGCTGCGGTGGGCTGACCAAAAGGCCTTCCATGTCAATTGTTCCTTCGGCTATCTAGGCTTCTACCAAGTCTTTGAAGGTATAACAGTCTTCAAGATCATGACCTCTGACCCGGTGGTATGGGCAATAGCCCGGCCGGGCATATATCGGTGTTGGCCGGTATAGCAGCCCTCCGCGTATGCATGCGCGGAAAATCGCCAAAGTTTCTTGGCGTGGAAAGGAATATAGCCTCTCCACCATCACTTCCTCTGTTGAGCTCGAGGACCCTTCAGAAAGCCATCCTCTGGCCGATGGACGGGCCAGGGAAGTAGATGCATTCGCTTGGCGATGAGGCCTGTGACTGGGAACTGGTAGCTGTTCATCCATGGCTCTTAGACGACTCAATATTTCCCTTTGGCCGTGTTGCAATGATCGGACCCGTCTTTCGAGACTTTGCATTGCCTTTGGCATCCACCGACGCAAAGGCTCCTGAGTGCGAGGGGCTGCCCGCCCGTAAGACGGTTGGGCGTTCGAGGTAGCACTCTCCTGGGTATCAGGTCCATAGGTTGTAGCAGTGATGTGTATCACATTAGCAGACTGCCTCTGCTGATCTTGATCATGAGGTGGGGGGGATCCACAAGGCCTGTCTTCATAGTAATCAGCTTGCTCTGGATCAGTTTTTCTACTTCGTTTTTGAAGACATAGCAATCCTCAATTGTATGCCGCAACATTCTGTGATATGGACAGTAATTGGGCTCATCTATCTTGTCAGCTTCATGAGGCCTTCCTTTTAATGTTTGGCAGCTTGAGCAATTCATTCTTCATACAGAGATCGAAGAGTTTCTTCGTATGATCTTTCTGAAAAGAATATGGAGTCTTCAGACAGTCTGCCAATGTGATTGTTGGAGGTGCTTTTCCTTTTGTCTTGCCCCCAGAACCACCTGAAGTTCCTTCACTTTGACCGCCGCTCTGAGGCGAGAAGTCCACAGCATTCACTTCTTTTCCCGTGGCACATTCTTTGTTGGGCTTGGCTTTAAAGGCCCCAAATGTCGGATTTTCGGCGAAGAACATTTCAATCTCCGCCACTACAGCATTGAGCTGATCAAAGCCCTTTATGTTGGTTCCCAAGAGCTTTTCACTTACTTCAGCTGCCAGGCCCCGCCGGCATATGGTGATGGCATCTTCTTGGGTGGGCGGATTATCACACCTCATGCTGAAATCTTGCCACCTTTTGATGAAATCTAGAGCAGTCTCCCCTTTTTTCTGCTTCAGGGAGCAAAGCTCAGCCAAGGACACCTTTCTTTCTGCAGTCTGGAACCGATCTAAAAACTTCTTCTGCATGTCGGCCCAGTCAACGACAGAGTTTGGCTTCAATCTTGAGTACCATTGGAAAGCGGTATCCGTAAGAGATGTTGCGAAATATCGCAACAAGTATGATTCTTCCAATGCAAGTTCACCCATGGCCGTTAAATAATAGGCCAAGTGTTCGTGTGGGGATGTCTGCCCACCGAACTTCTGCAATTTTGGTGCCTTGGGGCAATCAGGCGGCAACTTCTTGAACTGGTGATGGATCGGATACGGCACCCTGTACAAATCAACAGTGGCGGTACCCTCACCATGTTGTGCGAACTTATCCTCAACAATCTTTTCAATCAAGCGTCGTTGAGCGACAGCGTCTTCAATTGCAGAGGCTTGTGGGGATTGAGAGCTTGGACCTTGCACTGGCCGTAACTCCGGCATAGCACCTGTATCATTCACCGGGATGGGCTGGCGGAGAGCCATAGGCGCACTGCCGGCCTGCTGTTCCCTTTGGACATTGAAGTTGGGGACCGACCTCAACGGCCGCTGGACATTAACATCCTTCTGCCGCTTCATTTCCAGCATGAGGTTGGTCATCTCGATGTGTCAGCGCTGCATGGTTTCATATCTGGCATCATCAGACATTGCATTATATGCTGCCCTGGAGGGCGGTACGAAGACCACATGTTCATCGGGGTCTTCGTAAGGGAGATTCACCTCCCTGCGGACACTGACGTTCTCATCTCCGTCATTGTCCTGTTCTATGCCATGGAGGGTATGGTGTTGTTCTTGAGGAAGGCGTTCATCATGTGCATGGCTCTGGCTAGAAGTGCCACCCGGGCCGCCAAACTGGGCTTGGAGGTTCCGCTTGGCATTTCGCGTATTGCGAAATATTGCATCTGTGTCTAGGTTGGATGCCCCTGCGTCTGCTGCTTCTGTAGGTGCATTCACGGGCTCAACTATTTCTTTTCCTGACACATAGCAGGAGTGGATCTTCAAATCTACCCCGTACTGGGGCTTCTGCACTAGCCTCCGCCTCTTCATATTCTGGCCCCCTGGCTGGGGCGTTGCCCCCAATCGGTCAAAGACCGAGATGCGTGAGGGCTGCTTCACATCATGTCGTTTGTCCTCCTGACGGGTCATTTCCACCCGTGTGGATACAAAGTTGGGCTTCCGGTATACCCCTTTTCTCTTTTGCCCGCGAGGGTGTTGAGATCTAGGAGGTTGGATTACCGGGTAGTTTTCTTCTTCTTCTGCTTGGGCATTTTTCTCTGCCCTGAGCTTTTTGATTCTTCGGGCCTCCTCCTTGGTGACCCAGATTTGTTTCATCTTGGGCTGATATTTCTGGACTGCGCCACCCGAAGGTCGGGCGCGAGTGCTTCTAGGTGCAGCAGAATCCTCTTCCCGCATCTGCCGGAGCAATGCGAAGCGGTTGGAGGTGGGGATAGTGGGGACAATGTTGCTTTTCGGCAATATTGGCTCGCCCCCGTTCAGGTTGACTCTGATATCACCGACAAGAACAGTCTTGCCGGACTTTGAAATAGTGGCCCTAGGCTTTCTGTCTTTGCGGGCCAGATGCCGCTCCCTTTTCACGGGTACGGCGCTGTTGGAAATGGTATTTATCGAGAAAACTCGGCCTCCACATTGGGGCTTGATGCCCCCAGCTGGAATCAGCTTCATTTCCTTCGCTGGTGCCTCCTGAGCCGCGGGAACGACCCCGAGGAAGTACGGCGAGCCGACCACCACGGGAAGTCGCCAAAACACAGCGGGTGGTGAGGTAGCCGAAGCGGGCATGGTCGCCACCACTTGCGGTCCGTACGTCACAGCCGCCATTGTTTGATGTTTTCGTTGACTTCCTGTAATGGCAAAGCCAAATAATCAGGAGCCAAGTATTAGCATCAGGTCTAGCCCGTGTATGAAAGGTAGGAAAGGTCCCACCGGGCGTGCCAATTTGTTTTAGCACGGGAAAATTTCTTTCAAAAAAATCTTTTTTATCTTTTAGAAGAAAAAGATATATTGTGATGTTGGTCATCTCTTTTGCGGGCGTGCCAGTCTGTTAAAACAGACAAATTTCATTCATGTATCAGGCGATTTGGGTGTCGTGTACTGGACCTTTCCCCATCGACAAAACGACGTTTTATTTACATCGAGAAAAACTCGAACACCTTTGATACATGGCTAGACTGATTATCGAAAACATATTATGAGCAAGAAAGGCCCCGTTCACATCAAGTTCATCTTTCCATGTGGAGTTATGGCCATTCCGCCAATGTATCTATCCACATCGGGGACTGATTAGCCTCATTTCTCACAAAATTAGGACTGATTCATCGTTTCCCGTGTTTCTTGGGACTGATTTGTAATTTCGTTCCAAATTGGTGGGTTGATTCATCATTCCCCTCATTTCTAGGGTCTGATTTACAAAATTTCCCCTCAAAATGAGGACTGGTTTGTCAAATCTCCCTTGAAGTGGGGACTGATGTATGAGTTTCCCCTTTATTTAGGGACTGATTCACGAAAAACCCCATATCTATGGACTGATTTATGCATTTTGACCATGTGAGGGTTGTTTTGTAATTTTTTATGATAGGTAGGGGTGATTTTGTAATTTTTTCTGAGCCCCTATCTTTTAGGACTTTTATTTCTGGAATTTTTTTTTTAACATTTATTCATATGTTACAATGGTTAGATTTGAAATGATCATGCATCTTGGTCATTTGTGCAGATAAAAATGATACAGGGTTCTTTTGTAATTTTTTTTTGCAGAAAACGTCAATATATCCACCCATGCATCACGTAAATCATCTCATGTATTTGTTTCCTTTTTTGAAAAGTCCATGGAGTTCTCTTTCCAAACTTGTATGGACTGATTCATACTTTACATATCATTCATGTATCATGCACACACTTTCCATGTCATGCACTTGCCTTGAACAGAACAAGGCAAGTTTCCAGCCTTCAGACTTGTATAAAACAGGGCAAGGCAGCACAGCAGCTTCTGATCGCAGCAAAGAGGGCCTTGGGCGATTTCTTGGAGCTCCCGGGCTTGGTGGCCAGTCTTCTCTTCTCTTCCTCCCTTCTGGAGTTCCTCTCCTTTTATAGGAGTCTGGGAGTGGAGGTGGGCATCCCACGGAAGATATTGCGAGTTCCACCGGGGGAACCTCCACCAGTACGTCTTTATTGCTTTCCGTTTCTGTTCCTCCCCCCTCCTTTCCCTCCTTTCTCTATGCCGATGGGATGGGGAGGCATCGGTGGGAGGCCCACCGGGTGTGGAGGTCCCAGGGACTCCGGTGGGTGTGGGGGTACCGGTGGGCCCCCACTGCTGCGCGGCCCTGGTGGGAGGCCACCGGCTGTGCGCAAGCCCCGGTGGGACTCCCACCGGGTGCATAGAAGGCAGGATCGGGATCGGGATCGGGATCGACCCTGGTCGATCCGATCCTGGATCGGATCGGATCGAAGATCCTCTTGATCCCAGGGAAGTCTGGCCGATCCTGGATCGGCCAGACTATAAAATGTTTATTTTTTTGGAAAAAATGCAGGAAAATTCAGGAAAAATCAGGAAAATTCAGGAAAATTCAGGAAAAAACAGAAAAAATCTGAACTCCTGAAAGAACTAAGATTTGCATCAAAAATCAATTATACATGCATTCATAGTACATAAAACATGAAATTTAAGACATTGTACATGTAACTTACATTTGATAGAAGACTAATAATCTTTCCATCCACTTCCAGACATAGATGAGCCACCATCATTTGGGTTTTGGTAGCTATGACCAAAGAGGGAATTTGCTAAATCATGCATACCCATTTGAATCCCTCTTGGTGTAAATTGTTGACTTGAGCTTTCTCCAGATTGTGATGGAGCTGGACACCATATACCAAGCGGTTTGTATGTACTTGTTGCTTCACTAGGGCCACTAGGCTCTTGTTCTTGTGAAGGCCAAGGTCCCCATCCTCCTTGTACTCCATAAGGTGAGCTACTAATATCTGAGTACGGTAAAATGGGAGGCTGAAATGCAGGTATATGAGTAGACCCTGAACTATAGTTTGGCTCCCAAGGTGGCCACTCATAGGCTGCATGATGTTGTTGTCCTTCATATCCCCCTTGTCCATGCCCTTGTCCTTCTCCTCCGCCTCCCTGATGTTCTGTTTCTGGTACATAACTTTCAGTAAGCCCTACACCTGTGGCCCCAGTATATCCTGCTCCTGCATATCCCTGGCCAGCTCCTGTGGCCCCAGTGGCAGCCCATCATCATCATCATCATCATCATCATTTGGATCTTGTGTGGTGTCATCACTACGAATTGGTTGCTGCACTTTCCTCTTTTTTTGCCTGGCATATGTTATTTTTTCTAACTCTAAGGCTTTTGAACTCTTCTCTTTTTGTGTTGCAGCTCTTCTTAATGCAGGCTGAGTGGGAGGCACTCTAGATGTCTCTGGCAAGATAGCTGAGTGTCGTGGCAAAGAGAAGAGAGGACCGAGGGTGAGAGGTGGTCCTCACTTACCCTAAGCTCTGGATCTCCAGCCTCTACTCCATCCAATTCTCCTTCCGCCCATGAACAATCACGAGGGTCAAATTCTGGAACATCCCTTTCCTGTCTTGTTTCCACCCATGCATTTAGTGGGTGTTCCTCATCAAATAACTCATCAACATCAATTTGAGATGATAATGCTTCCCTCTCTGCAAAACGTTGCTCCCAATGACTACCTGCAAAAGTCATTAGCCTTGCCTCGCTCTTCTTTTGTCTATCTTTAATGCATTTCAGCTTCAACCTCATATTGTAGTGGCAATAGACCAACTTCTCTAGCCTAGTTGCACTCAACCTGTTCCTCACTTTTGTGTGAATAAGTGAGAAAGTGCTCCAATTTCTCTCACACTGGCTAGATGAAGTGGTCTGACTGAGTACTCTAATAGCAATCCTTGCAAGTGGACTTCTTTGACCAGTCTTGTAGTCTAACATAACCCACCACTCACCTATAAAAAAAAAAACATACAATGAATTAGCACATAATACAAGTGATTTGTCATTTTGTTATGAAGTAAGCATGAGCTTAAGTCTGAAGGTTCTTACCCGGACCCATTCTGGTCACTGCTTCTTTAACATCATAATCTCTGTAGATGTCCAACTTCAGTTTAAATCTGTCCATCTACAGTATAATACAGTTGCTAAGTGTAACTCCAAAAGTATATTGAATACATGATGGAATGAAGTTTTTAACTTGGCCGTACCTCTATCATAGCATCTATTCTTTCGTCCATGCTCCTAGATAATCTCCCGATGACATTGATTGTCCCCTGGAGCACCTCACCATCATTGTGAGGGGAATCACTATATTGATGCCTAGGGTTAAAGAAATACCCTATATGTACAAAACATGTGTAGTAAGTTAGAAATTCAACTCATGCTAATAAGAAATATGCACAATAAGATATAATACATTTACCTGCTGCATGTAAATCATGGTGGAGTGTTGACTCCCATCTTGCATCAATAATCTTCCACCATTTTTTATATGCTTGCGGATGCTTCTCTCTCAACCTTTCCTTGGCTTTATCCATAGCCTCATATAAGTAACCCATGTCATTCTTGTCCTCTCCATCAACCATCCTCAGCACCTGTACTAGAGGCTCTATTAGCTTCAAATAATAGTGGATTTTCTCCCAAAAACGATGGTCACTGACCAAGCAAGAAATCTCATGTGCCACATCTCTGGATTCCTCTCTCAATGTAGCCACATGTGCCAAGTACTCGGAACTGTGTATGAGAGTGCCCAACTCATGTCTAAACTGATGCAGACTCTCCAATGCAATAAATTGTGAGGCAAATCTTGTTGGGCCAGGACGAATTATGTCATGTCCATCTGTGCACTCTCTCATCATATGTAAGATTCTATTGTGTCCATAAATAAAAGTAGTAATCATTTGCGACTTGGACACCAAGTCATGCACATGTTTGTCTTTGCCAATATCCTCCATCATCAAGTCTAAGGAGTGGGCTGCACAAGGGACCCAATAAAGATGATGTCGTTTTGCCATCAATTTTCTTCCAGCTGCCTTGTAACTAGCTTCATTATCAGTGACAACTTGGACTACATGTTCCTCGCCAATTTCATCAATCATCTCATCCATGAGCCTAAACAAGTAATCTGCATTTTTTATTTGCCCACTTGCATCTATAGATTTCATGAACACTGTACCCTCACTGCAATATACAAGAAAGTTAATCATGGACCTTCTTGTTGTTCCCGTCCATCCATCACACATAAGAGTACAACCTCTTGCCATCCATATATCTTTGAATGACGCCACCCAATCCTTTATCTCAGTCAATTCCTCTTCAAGATATTTGCCATAAATCTCCTTTGGTGTAGGAGCTTTCAAACCTGGGCCTGCCTCACCAACTGAATCTATCATCGTTTGGAAATAAGGACTAGATGCTGTATGGGCTGGGACCCCTGCATGCAAAAACCATTTTACAATGTTTTTAACTGCATGTTTAGCGGAAGCAGCTGTGGCCTTTACCCCTTTCATTGCATGCTTTATGCTAGGCTGTTTTGATGAAGATTTCCTTCCCAAAATTGTGTCAACCCCACTAGTTGGTCCCGTTCCCCTCATTGAACCACCTCTCCTGATAGGTGGTGCCGGTGGTCGTGTGACACTAGCCCCTGATGATGATCCTTCTCTTGTACTATGGAACCTCCGCATGTCACTTTCCAACATGGCAGCACGCCGACTCTGCCGTAGTCCTTCTCGCCATTCTCTCTCATTAGGTGAGAGATCCTCATAATCTGTCTCATCTGAGTCCTCAACATCAACAGAATTTGTCTTCCTTTCATTGCAGCCTTACTTTTTCCCTTCCCAGAAATCTCTTCATGCAGTTCTTGTTGATGTTGAATACGTATGCCTCTTTGTTGTTGTCTTCCAGCCATGTAGTCTTTCATCTCATTCACTAACTCCCGTGGACAATGCTTGCATTTTAGTACATTTGTTCCAATGCCTGCAATGTGTTGTTTTAGGCGGTATACACCTCCATTCATTTCCTTACCACAGTGGTTACACCGCACTCTCTTAGAGGCAGCATCAATAAGGACACCGTGTTTCCATCCAATGTCTACTTGTGGTTGCTCTTCCTCGTGTCCCTCATCAGCCATACTTGCTAATCCTATAACAAATTAAGAATACAAACACATTCATGTGTAAGTATACAATTATAAACATAATTACATCTAATATTAACCCTAATTAGGGTGAAATTTAGAGATTTTCTCTAATTTCCCGAAATGAAATAGTTCCATTATCATAGAAAGGCATAATTAAGTCAATTAAGTGATTGGAACACTTAATTGATCTCTAATTGTGCTAATACAACATAAGCCCCAAATATCAAACCCTAATTAGCCAATTAGGGTGAAATTTGGAGATTTTGTCTAATTGACAAAATGTAAGGGAAGAATAAGAAGATATAAGAAGATTAAACATGTGTACATGTGTTTTCATTTTTTTCAGAATTTATAACTGAATTTCGAAATTAAAAAATGAAATATACCTTAAGAAGAACAACTTCTTCCTTGCTTGAGTAAGATCTCTTGAGATCTACTCAAGAAAATCTCCCTTGGATGTGCTCCTTCTAACCTCTTTCAAACTTGAAAGAGAAGATAGGGTTTAGAAGAAAAAGTAGAAGAGGAAGGAGAAGAGGAAGAAGAAGAAGAAGAAGAAGAGGAGGAGGAGGAGGCCGGCTGGGGAGGACGCCGGCGGCGGTGGAGGAGGCCGGCGGCGGCGGTGGAGGAGGCAGCCCGAGCTGGGGGGGGAGGGGGAGCACCTTCCTTCCTTCCTAGGACACCAAAACCTGCATCTTTTGGTGTCCTCGGGTGGGAAGGGGCAGAAATAAGGGGATCGACCTCGGATCGATCGGGATCGACCCTTATCGGGTCGGATCGACTCCGGATCGATCGATTCGACCCGATAAGGGTCGATCCGGCGCCTTAAGTTCAAATTTGAACTGAACCCGGCCGGATCGACTGAATCGAGCCGGGATCGCTCGATCCCGGTTCGACTCGAGCGATCCAACTCAGATCCTACTGAGTTGGGTCGATCCAGCCGGAAATGTGGGGTTTTGGGGTTCTTCAAGGGGGAATCGACCCTTGGGGGGTCGATCCGATCCGGGATCGAGCGATTCTGGCTCGATCCCGGCGATTCTTCCTTCCATGACGGGTGTGGGGGCACCGGTGGGCCCCCCACTGGCCGCGCGGCCCTGGTGGGAGGCCCACCGGGCGCGGGAGCCCCGGTGGGACTCCCACGGGTGTGGGGGCACCGGTGGGGCCCCACTGGCCGCGCGGCCCTGATGGGAGGCCCACGGGTGCGGGAGCCCAGGTGGGACTCCCACCGGGTGTGGGGGCACCGGTGGGGCCCCCACTGGCCGCGCAGCCCGGTGGGAGGCCCACCGAGTGCGGGAGCCCCCGGTGGGACTCCCACCGGGCGTGGGGGCCTGGTGGGATGCCCACCGGGTGCGCACGGCCTGGTGGGGCTCCCACGGGGGCGCCCCTCTCCTGCTGGCCCCGGGAAGCCTTTAAAAACCTGGTTCGTTGTCGTTTTCACCACGTGGACTTTTTTCCCTGGCGCAACGAGCAGTTTCTGTCGCTATTTCTGCTGACATGGGTATTTGACTGATTGTTTGGGCATGAATGCCATGTAGGACGGGTTCCGTTCCATTTGCCCGACCTTGGACTTGTCCCCGGGATACGGGGTTGACTCATTTCTGTCCATGGTTAACCCCGAGGGATTTTTCTTTGGCATTCTGGAATGCACGGGACTGATTTCTTCTTCCGTCTCAGATTTATTCGGAAAACCTTAAACGAGTGGTTTCATTTCATCCACTCATTCTGAAAATTCCTGAATAAGTAACTTTGAGGGTTGTCCTTTCATCGAGGCTCGGATAAATATTTCCCCTGGCGTATTTGTTCCGAACACTTGGAACGATTGACCGGCGAAGATTCTATCCCGAGAATGGGGGGTTATATGGCTTCCGCCCCAACCCAATTCGGAATGGCCTCCATCCAAGATTCGAATATGGGTAGAAGGCTATTTCTGTCTTCTACTGTTTATCCATATTGAGAATTCAGAACACATAATTTTCTATCTTTCACGTGTTCTGAAATTTCTGAATATCCTGGACAATACATTTTGTTCTTTTCTTACACTTGTTCTTAATATCTGAAACAAGTGTTTCCTATGTATTAAGGGCCCGGGGAATATTTTATCCCGAGAATACCGGGGTTATGTGATTTCAGCCCCACCTGGTCTGGAATGGCCTGTTCATGCAGACGTATAGAAGAATGTTTCTATTCTCCGCCGCGTATCTCCTCCGGAAAATTAAGAACGGATATCTTTCTATCATACATCTGTTCTGAAATTTTCTGAAAGCCTGGGATCTTCCACCCTATTCTGAAAGCAGGGAATTCTTCCTCTTACTTTAAAATTTCTGAATGCATGAAATTGAGGTTTCCTTTTATCTGGAGCCCCGGACACACATTTTTCTCCTCATATACTTGCTCTATTTATTTAAAAACAAGTAATTTCTTTATGAGGAAAATTTTGTTCAACATACATATATCTATTTTTTCAATGTATGAAGTTATGAACATAATGATATGTCTTTAGTCATTGTTATTGTTCTTTATGATACATGAACATGATAAGATTTGAATTTCATTGTGTTTGTATTCAATGAATGTTGTATGTGTCTTCATAATTTTCTGCAATTTTAGGGATTTTTCAGGATTTTTCCTGATTTTGTTTTTCAAATTTTTAACATTTTTTAAACCTGGCCAATCCAGGGTCGGCCAGACTCCATTGGAGTCGGCCGGATCCATGGATCCGACCCGACCCGGGTCGGGGTCGGCTGGGTCCGACCCAGCCAGCCGACCCGACTCTGCCATCCTTGAATAGTGGTGGCCTCTCCGCTATCACCTTAAGGTTTTGAGTTGGAAGGCCCATCAAATGTAAACTTTAACACATGGAAACTGCATACACATGCACTTAAGTAACCACATAGAAGCAGAGAGACATGCAAATACACATGCACTTGGGCATCTCCTAGTGTGTGCATATGTAAACATGTATTTGTGCACAGGTAGACAAAGAATAGACCAACATGTCACCTTCATTGTTCAATGGAAGCTGCAGAAGAAAGTGGTTCAGGAGTCTGGTATGTTTTATTGTTGTTCTATTTATTTGGTATGGCTACTAGTCTTTCCCATCTTCAGGAGCATTTTTGGTCCTGTAGCAGTTTAGAAAAATGACCTGGTAAAATAAAAAGAAGAAAACTTGTGCAGTGAGTTTTTGGAACTGCAGATTCCTCCCTGCACAACTTTTCACTCTTCCAATGTTTCTTCTTGCTTTTCTTTCCTGAAGCTTCATCATAGTATACTGGGTAACTGGAAGGATGGCACAATGGTAGTCTTACTTGTGCATGCTGATGATATGATAATCATACGCCACGATAGTCCAAGAATTTGAAACCAAAGTGCAGATCTAAAGTACTGCTTTTAAATTGAAGTTACATAGTCCTAAGACGGATCTACATTGGTCAGAGGAAAAATACACTGGACTCCCTAAAAGAAATTGGTAAAATGTGTGTAAATCAATAGATAATCACAGAAGTCAGGGACCAGGTGATATGGAAGGTGAATCCTACCTGACACAAATAACAAGTACCAGCACCTGCACAATGTGCAGAATCGGCCAATCTGGATCAATGTCTCCCTTTCGACTCAAGCTTGCCAAGTTGCAATCCGAATCTAGTTGGGTGAACAGAAGAAGAGAAGTGGATGGAGGGAGGGAGGTGCAACCCTCTCCTGATCTAGCTGCCTGAGATGGGCTGCCAGAAATGCTGCTCTCCATTCCTCACCACAGTGTCTCTCTCCTAAAGTCCATCTGGAGACCGTTTCTAGAGAACATATGTACATTCACTTTTGGCTATGCCTTTAATTTTATAGATTAGCTGTTCCCTTCATTCGCGCATCCTCGTGTTATTTATGCACATGATTGTGTTCTTATTTTGGTTATTTCATTGTCTTCAGACTTGAAACATGTCCCCAGATCTAACTGAATTCTGAAAGAGAAAAGCTTAACGCACTTGCCCAAGTGCAGCAGCGCCAAGTTGGGCACCATGCGGGCTGCCAAGCAGGGGGGAGCAGTGGGCGGCTGCGGCCGGCGGCCGGCAACTAGGCTTCAAAATATGAACTTTAAGTTCCAACATACAAACTTTAGGCTCCAAAATACAACCTTAGGCTCAAAATTATTACCCTTAAGGTTTAAAAATATTGACTGGGATTTTAATAGTAACTCGGACTCCAAACTACAAACCTTGGACTCCAAAACACAAACCTTGGGCTCCAAAATGGTGACTTTAAATCCCGCCGCTGTTGGCATGAGAAATTGTCCACATCCCCCACCCCCAGAAATCTCAAAACCCCTATAGGGGAACGAATAAGTGGTCTCCCCCTCCAACCTTTTTATACAAAACGGTTGGGGGGGGGGGAGACCTCCAACCGGTTTCATGTAAAACCAGTTGAAGGGGAGAGCACCCCTCCAACCATTTTCATATGAAAACGGTTGGGGGGTGCTCCCCCTCCAACCGGTTTCATGTAAAACCGGTTGGAGGGATTCCATGAAAACGGTTGGGGGGATGTTGGAACGCGGAATATCCTTTCTTTTTATTATTATTTAATTTTGAAATGAATTTCGCCCCGGAGGGTTCCGTCCATGTTCTTTATCGCTTCTGCGGGCATGCCAGACTGTTTACGGGAAACAGACAAAGAGATTTATTTTACGAGGGATATTGGGTGCGAACCCTGATACCCTCGAGTTTCATTTCATTTATTTATTTATTTTTTCCGCGTGCGATCGCATTTTCAAGGCGATTGGAGTGGTCGTGTACTAGACCGTTCCCCACCGACCGAAGTCGATGTTTCATTTACATCGAGTATAACACTCGAATACCTTCGGATGCGTAATGTTTGTTAAAAGACCATATGCCGAAATTTAAAGGATAACAGATGACAAATAAATTTTCACGATTTATTTCAAGCATGCTAATGTCATTTATATTTATGACATTTACATTTGTACCTTTTACATTTACGCTCGCAACGGGGTGTTTGTGCCTCCGTTGGGCGCTTACATGGTAATGAGTACATTTGTGTCATCAATCGGGTGTTTGTGTCTCCATTGGATGCTCACATGGTTTGACGGTTACACTTGCGTCAACGACGGGGTGTTTGTGCCTCCGTCGGACAACATGCCTCTACGTGTGCCGTTTCATGACACCGGAGGACCTAAACATGTGCCTCTACGCGTGTCGTTTTATGACACCGGAGGACTTAAACATGTGCCTCTACGTGTGTCATCTTATGACACCGGAGGACTTAAACAGAGCCAACGGGAGCCGTGTAACAACCTGTGGCATCTCTGTGCGGGCGAGCGAAGAGCTGAACACCACGGACTGCTAAGGACCTCTCCCTAAGGCTGTATGCGTGCGGCCTTGAACAAGCTCTCGCACGGATAGCCCTTTTCAGCAGAGGTGTAGGCCTATCGGCGTCTTCTTAAGCGTGTGGTCCTATTGGCGTCCTTTTGGACATCCCTGCCGTTTTCTGGCTTTCTAGGACATTGCTGGCCGTTTTCTGGCTTTATGGCACATTCCTGTCATTTGGTGACTTTCTCTGGCATCCCGGCCGTTTTCTGGCCTTACGGGACATTGCTGTCATTTGGTGACATTCCCCGAGAACTCCCCTCGAGTCCGGCTTCAAGTCACGCCCAAGAGAGCGCACGCCACTTCATAGAAGCGACGTGGGTCCCGCTCCACCGGATTGGACAAGAGGCGCGAACCGTCAGGCTATCTTTGCCATTTTCCGCGTCGCAAGGACGTATCTGCAATTTTCCGGGCAGCAAGGGTACTTCTACAATTTTATCCTTCATGAGGATATTTCTGCAATTTTCTCAGAAGCAGGGGTATTCCTGCAAATTTCTGGCTGACATGAGTATATGTGTACTTTTGACGTACACTACACAAACCTTATACCTCCGGGGGGCTTTGTGCAATTTCACAGAAGCTTGGGCCCGTGTACGGGCACATGTGCAATTTCACACACGTACACCAATCTTCTCCTCCCCAGGGGGCCTTCGTGTAATTTTACACAAACCGGGTCCCGTACTGGGGTCTTCATACGGAGAACCAACAGGTCCACTCCCTCCCAAAGGAGGGGGACTTCTCCTGAGGATCTGCGCGAGGGAATTCTCGAGCGCCAGATGACCTCAAGTTTCGCTGGGACGCGAGAGCATCTCGCCAGCGTGGGGGAGGAAAAATCCCTCAGGCGGGGGTCTCCGCGCGAGAGCTTCGCCCCTCTGGAAACCGGGGGTGTGCTAATGAAGGCCCTGCCCCTCTATTTATAGGGGTTTGGCGGGTCGAACCGGCGGAGGTACGCGACCCGGGGGGGGTGCGCGGCACAGACGACGAGGCAGCACGAGCGTCGAGGTAGCGCAGCAGAGAGGCAGCGACCGACGGGGGTGTGCGCCCCTTGCCCGGACCAGCGGGGGTGTGCACCCCTTGCCCGGACCGGCGGGGGTGCGCGCCCCTTGCCCGGACCGGCGGGGGTGCGCCCCTCTGACTGGACCGGCGGGGTCCACTGCCTGGTCTGGCGGGGGAGTGCCCAGCCTAACCCGGCGGGAGTGGGCCCCCGCTCGGACCAGCGGGGGTGCGCCCCCCGCACGGACCGGCGGGGGTGCCCCCGCGCGAACCGGCGGGGGTGCGCCCCTGCGCGGACCGACGGGGTGCTCCCCCCGCGCGGACCGGCGGGGGTGCGCCCCTGCGCGGACCGGCGAGGGTGCGCCCCCCGCGCGGACCGGCAGGGGTGCGCCCCTGCGCGGACCGGCGGGGGGTATGCCCCTGCGCGGACCGGCAGGGGTGCGCCCCCCCCCGCGCGGACCGGCGGTGGTGCGCCCCTGCGCGGACAGGCGAGGGTGCGTCCCTGCGTGAACCGGCGGGGGTGCACCTGCGCAGACCGGCGGGGGTGCGCCTTGGCCTAGGCCTCCCACGCTTTGGCCATTTCGTGCTTGGAGAGCTCTGGGGATTTCTATAGTTTGTTTGTTGGTTGACGGCCGTACCGCGCACGTGCACACGCGCACCCACGTGCATTTGACGTGCACCCGACGTGCGCTTTCAACTGTTTCTCGTGCGTTTGACTCCATTTTTGGAGAGCACGTGCATTTGTCTTTTCCGAACCCATCCGCATTAGGCGCGATCTTGAACGCGAATCCGGACATCGAGTTTCGGCTATCTAGGGTGCGTATTTCCACTGTTGACGAGACTTTTGAACGTCATACCCCAGGTCATTCCGGGTCGACACGTGGACTCGAATCCTTTTATCTCAGGTGTTCGAGTGGGGAGGCCGTGGTTTATGCCCGGACCTTTTTGTGGCTTCTCGGGCGAATTTGCCGCCCGAGGTTTGTTTAAATCTCGATATTTTTTTCGGGTTCAACAAATGCCCCCCACGGGATATCCGTCTGAGACGAAGACGAAGGCGGGTGTCCCGTGGCGATTTTCAAACTCTAGCCCTGGTCTTAATGACTTGGCAGGGAGTTGGGTTGAAAACCACAGCAATGCGCTTCAACATTTGTGTAGCGTCGCCAGCAACTAGGGCAACAATTTGTTGTTGCCGGTTGAGCCGGCGATCAAACTTGCTATGCTTCTCGCGCTGAGCCATCAGCTCTCCTTGCTCGCATATTTTTCGGATTTGTTTTTAACTCAAGAGTTCCCACGAGAGGACCCAGGAGAGCGCACATCACTTCAGGGAAGTAACATGGACCTGCTCCACCAGGTCAACTCTACGGGTGAGTTTCATCGAATAGCCGCTCCATGGCTTTGTTCGGAGCTGACTTCGGCCTTCTTCATCTGAGTTTTGTCTTTTTTGACTTTACTCAGGAATATGATTTCAACATCCTTCTTCCGAGACTTGCCCTTTTGGCTTTCCTCGAAAATTTGGTTGGAGATTTGACCGATGAGACTTGTCTTCGAGACTTTGCTCAATGGCTTGATTTGAGCTTCTTTCTGAGACTTGTCTTCCTGGCTCTGCTTAAGGTTGGGTCGGAGCCCAGTTGCTGAGCCTTGCTTTTTTGGCTTCGCTCAGTGGCTTATCATTTGGTCGAAGAGGCTGATCTTTTTGACTTTGCTCCTCGCCTTTGCTCTCGAGACTTGCCTTCTTGGCTTTTCTCGGGATTTCGTTTGGCACCTTACTCTTGAACCTTGCATTTCTGGCATTCTTCCAGATCTGATGCAAACTTCTACCGCTGAGGCTGGCCTTCTTGGCTTTGTTTAGTGACTTTTTCATATTTGGATTGCTTGACGGGCGTGACCCGTTAGCTTGGGTAGCATCAGCTTGACCTTTGCGTTTCTGGCATTCTTCAAGATCTGATGCAAACTTCTGCTGCTGAGGCTGGCCTTCTTGGCTTTGTTTAGCGACTTTTTCATATTTGGATTGCTTGACGGGCGTGACCCATTAGCTTGGGTAGCATCAGCTTGACCTTGGCGTTTCTAGCATTCTTCAAGATCTGATGCAACATTTCGGGTGCCGAGACTGGCCCTTTGAGACCTTGTCCAGCGACCCGACTTGATATTTAGTCGACAAGGTTTGCCTTTTCTGGCTTTGCTTCTCGGCCGGATTTGATATTTTCCTTTTCCGAGATTTACCTTATTGGCTTTTCTCGGGATTTCATTTGGCATGTTGCTTTTGAGTTTTGCATTTGTGGCATTCTTCAAGATCTGATGCAACATTTTGGGTGCTGGGGCTGGCCCTTTTCGGCTTTGTCCAGCAATCTAACTTTGATCTTTAGTCGAGAAGGCTTGCCTTTTCTGGCTTTGCTCCTTGACCCGCTTTTGATATTTCTTCTTTCTGAGATTTGCCTTATTGGCTTTTCTCAGACTTCCGCTTGGCATCGCTCCTTGAATCTTGCATTTGTGACATTCTTCAAGATCTGATGCAACATTTTGGGTGCTGGGGCTGGCTCTTTTCGGCTTTGTCCAGCAACCCAACTTCAATTTTTTAGTCGGGAGGGCTTGCCTTTTCTGGCTTTGCTCCTCGACCCTGATTTGATATTTCTTCTTTCTGAGATTTGCTTTATTGGCTTTTCCCAGGCTTACTCTTGGCATCGCTCCTTGAATCTTGCATTTCTGGCATCCTTCCAGATCTGATGCAAACTTCTGCCGCTGAGGCTGGCCTGGCTTTGTTTAGCGACTTTTTCATATTTGGATTACTTGACAGGCGTGACCCGTTAGCTTGGGTAGCATCAGCTTGACCTTTGCGTTTTTGGCATTCTTCAAGATCTGATGCGATATTTTGGTGCTGGGGCTGGCCCTTTTCGGCTTTTATCCAGCAACCTAATTTTGATCTTTAGTCGAGAGGGCTTGCCTTTTCTGACTTTGCTCCTCGACCATGATTTGATATTTCTTCTTTCTGAGATTTGCCTTATTGACTTTTCCCAGGCTTGCTCTTGGCATCTTTTGCTTGAATTTTGCATTTCTCGCATTCATCAAGTATTTGATGCAAGAGTTTGGTGTCGAGGCTGGCCTGTCTGGGCTTGGCTCAACAACCGCTTGATATTTCAAGTCGCTCGACGGGTGTGACCCGTTACCTCGAGCGATACTTCCTTCCCCTCAGAGGGGTCGGTTTCATTGCATTCTTTCATTTTTCCTTTCATTCATTTTTTTTTCATTTTTTTTTTTTACATTACCATCCCAAGCGCCCTTTCGGGTTTTCACCGGGGATGGCCCCCTCTAGCTTTTTCCGGCGCGCCCTTTCAGGTTTTCACACCGAGGGGTTACCCATTTTCGCCTGAGGCGCCCTTCTAAGTTTTCACCTCAGCCGGGTTTTGAGGCCTTTTTGCCCTTGAACATCCCTTTTTGGAGGATGATCAAGTTCGCCGGGACATCTCTATTTTCAGTCCCTTTTTTTCTCCTTTTTTTTTTGTTTTAGGGCTCGAGGCCGGACCCTAGGGCAATTGATCATGGGATCTGCCACTTGGGCTTCGCCTACCATTGCGGTTTGTTGGCTAAAGGGTTTAGGTTTCGACCGACCACAGGGGTTTATTGGCCAAAGGGGATAGCCTACCTTCTTGGGGTTTGCTGGCTAAGGGTTTAGGTTTTGACCGACCGCAGAGGTTTGTTGGCCAAGGGTTTAGGTTTTGACAGACCACGGAGGTTTGTTGGCCAAAGGGATAGCCTACCTTCTTGGGGTTTGCTGGCTAAGGTTTAGGTTTTGACCGACCACGGAGGTTTGTTGGCCAAAGTGGATAGCCTACCTTCTTGGGGTTTGCTGGCTAAGGTTTAGGTTTGACCGACCGCCTACCTTCTTGGGGTTTGCTGGCTAAGGTTTAGGTTTGACCGACCGCAGAGGTTTGTTGGTCAAAGGGGATAGCCTACCTTCTTGGGGTTTGCTGGCTAAGGTTTAGGTTTGACCGACCCCAGAGGTTTGTTGGTCAAAGGGGATAGCCTACCTTCTTGGGGTTTGCTGGCTAAGGTTTAGGTTTGACCGACCGCAGAGGTTTGTTGGTCAAAGGGGATAGCCTACCTTCTTGGGGTTTGCTGGCTAAGGTTTAGGTTTGACCGACCGCAGAGGTTTGTTGGTCAAAGGGGATAGCCTACCTTCTTGGGGTTTACTGACTAAGGTTTAGGTTTGACCGACCGCAGAGGTTTGTTGGTCAAAGGGGATAACCTACCTTCTTGGGGTTTGCTGGCTAAGGTTTAGGTTTGACCGACCGCAGAGGTTTGTTGGTCAAAGGGGATAGCCTACCTTCTTGGGGTTTACTGACTAAGGTTTAGGTTTGACCGACCACAGAGGTTTGTTGGTCAAAGGGGATAGCCTACCTTCTTGGGGTTTGCTGGCTAAGGTTTAGGTTTGACTGACCGCAGAGGTTTGTTGGTCAAAGGGGATAGCCTACCTTCTTGGGGTTTGCTGGCTAAGGTTTAGATTTGACCGACCGCAGAGGTGGTTTGCTGGCTAAGGTTTAGGTTTGACCGACCGCAGAGGTTTGTTGGTCAAAGGGGATAGCCTACCTTCTTGGGGTTTGCTGGCTAAGGTTTAGGTTTGACCGACCACAGAGGTTTGTTGGTCAAAGGGGATAGCCTACCTTCTTGGGGTTTGCTGGCTAAGGTTTAGGTTTGACCGACCGCAGAGGTTTGTTGGTCAAAGGGGATAGCCTACCTTCTTGGGGTTTGCTGGCTAAGGTTTAGGTTTGACCGACTACAGAGGTTTGTTGGTCAAAAGGAAATGGCTTCATCTATCATTTCGGTTTACCTACCAAGCAGAATAGGGGCACAGCCTAGCATTTTGTTTACTGGCTGCGCGAAACATGCCTTGATAAGTAATGATTTGATTTTGATTTAATGGTGATTTTTTTTTCACATTACTGGCTCCTGCGCCCTTTCGGGTTTTCACAGAAGCCAGCCCCCTCTAGCTTTTTCCAACGCGCCCTTTCGGGTTTTCACGTTGAGGGGTCATCCATTTTTGCCTGAGGCGCCCTTTCGGGTTTTCACCTCAGCTGGATTTTAGGCATTTTTACCCTCGGGCACTCCTTTTGGGGAGTGACCAAGTCCGCCGGGACATCTCTGTTTTTAGTCCCTCTTCTTTCTTTTTTTTTTTGGAACTTGGAGTCCGAAGCAAGGTTGCGGAACCTTGGCTAGGGGATTCGCCGTTTGGATTTAGCCCACCATTATGATTAGTGGGCCAAAGACGGCACAGCCTACCATGGAGGTTTACTGGCTGAGGGGGCATTGCTTAGCCGACCTTTTCGGGGTTTATTGGCTAAAGGTTTGACTCGGTCGACCACGATGGTTTGCTGACCAAGAAGGAGTTTTAGCCGACCTTTTTTTCTTTGGTTTATTGGCTAAGGGTTTGACCTGGTCGACCACGATAGTTTGCTGACCAAGAAGGAGTTTTAGCCGACCTTTTTGGAGTTTATTGGCTAAGGTTTGACTCGGTCGACCACGATGGTTTGCTGACCAAGAAGGAGTTTTAGCCGACCTTTTTGAGGTTTATTGGCTAAGGTTTGACACGGTCGACCACGATGGTTTGCTGACCAAGAAAGAGTTTTAACCGACCTTTTTGGGGTTTATTTGCTAAGGGGTTTGACCTGGTCGACCACGATGGTTTGCTGACCAAGAAGGAGTTTTAGCCGACCTTTTTGGGATTTATTGGCTAAAGGTTTTGACTCGGTCGACCAGGATGGTTTGCTGACCAAGAAGAAGAACATAATTCATAGAGGGGGGAATTTTCTTTCTTTTTCTTCCCTCTTTCTCTTTCTCTTTTTTTTTTTACCAAGTCTGGCGCCCTTTCAGGTTTCCACCAAGTTTGGCCCCCTTTGACTTTTTTCCAACGTGCCTTTTATGGGCTTCCACGTTGAGGGGTTATCCATTTTTGCTTGGGGCACTCTTGTGAGTTTTCCCCAACTGGACTTTAGGCTTTTTTGCCCTTGGGCATTCCTTTTAAGGAGTGACCAAGTCAGCCGGGGCATCTCTATTTTTAGTCCCTTCCCTTGTTTTTTTTTTTTGACATGGGCGCATATGCCCAACCCTAGCCTGATTCGACTATAAGGGGATCAGAGGGCGGTTGCCCGTGGAATTCATGCTCAGAAGCAAAATACATTTTGAGATGCTTGCCATTTAGTGGTGGAAAGGGGCGGTCGCCAGTGTGTGTTGCCAGCGTGTATCCCCCACCTTCATAGACTCCAGTGACCACGTACGGTCCGCGCCAGTTTGGCTGGAGTTTACCACTTGATTTGCCTGCCATGACTTCTCTTTGCTTGACCATGACGAGGTCACCTTTCTTGAAGACACGAGGCCTAACTAACTTGTCGTAGGCTCGAGTCATGCGGGCTTGACAGGATTGGAGGTGTTGATACGCTTCCAATCTTTTGCCCTCTAGGTCGGACAATTCCTCCAACCTTCTTTCAATTTCTTGTCGCTCCTCGGGCTGAAGACCGGTATAGACGGCTACCCTGTAGGATGACATTTCAATTTCGACGGGGAGCATGGCTTCAGCTCCGTACACCAGAGAGAAGGGAGAACACCCCGTAGGGATCTTGTAGACCGTTCGGTATGCCCAGAGTGCTTCATGCATCTTCTCCCCCCAATCACGTTTGCGATTGCCGATTATCTTGGCAAGCAGCTTGCAAAGGGTCTTGTTGAAGGCTTTAGCCAAACCATTGGCTTGAGGGATGTAGACCGTTGACGTCCTCCAATCTATCTGGAATTTGGCTGCCAACGCATATATCATTTTGTTTTTGAAGGGCGTACCATTATCTGATACGATCCGATGACGGGTGCCGAACCTGTAAATCAGGTGTTGCTTGACAAATTTTGCAACGACTACCCCGGTGACTTCCCGGAGAGGGATTGCTTCTGCCCATCGGGAGAAATAGTCAGTGGCTGCCAGGATAAACTTGTGGCTGCCAGAGGACGGTGGGAAGGGTCCCACGACATCCATTCCCCATTCGGCAAAGGGCTATGTGGGGGCAGTTGCATGCAATTCGTTCGGCGGCTTTCTTGGCACCGAACTGAAGACCTGGCATTGATGACACGTGCGGGCGTATTGGACGCAATCTGTGTACATGGTTGGCCAGAAGAAGCCTTTTAGCTTGATGTTGATTTTCATTTTGTCTCTCGCTTGGTGGGCCCCGCACAGTCCGGAGTGGACTTCGCGCATAATGATTTTGGCTTCTTGCGGGAGAGACATCTTAGGAGGACAGACTTGTCGTTTTCATGGACAAGTCGGTACAATTGGTCCCCAATCATTTGATATGACATGGCCCGCCGCAGCAGCTGGACCCTTTCAGCCCGGTTTGGGGGCAGCCGACCGTTCTTTATTTGGATGATCGGTTGGCGTCAGTCTTCTTCTCGACCGGCTTCTTCTTCGAGGGCGTTGACCTCTGCATTTTCTGGGTCGGAGTCGTCCTCAAGAACACTGGGCATCAGCCTCCTATGTCGGACGGTTATGCCCAGTTCTCCTTCGGGAGGTAGCTTTATAGCAGACGCCAATTTAGCTAGTGCGTCGGCTTGAGAGTTTTGTCCTCTGGGGACGTGTCCGATTTCGAACATGTAGAACCTCTCACGAAGCTTCATCACTTTGGTGTGGTAAGGGATTAGTTCCTTTTTCCGAACGTCGTAATCCCCCAGCACTTGACGGATGACCAGCTGCGAGTCCCCGTAGACTTTTATGCATCTGATGCCCATTTCGGCAGCCAGTTGAAGTCCCACGATCAACGCTTCATATTCAGCTTGATTGTTGGTCAATGGCTTCATGAGGGCACATGAATTGTGTAGAATTCCCCCTTGTGGAGTCACCAGGACAATGCCCGCTCCGGAGGTATAAGTTGTGGTGCCGTCAGTTTGCTTGAGCACCCGGGAAGCGCCATCAAAGTAGAGTTCCCAATGTGGTAACTCTATGGCGAGAGTATTTCCACTTTCTTGAATGGGGGCTTCTTCTTGTTGAGTCCCCTCCCCCTGAGGGGGTGAGAGGGTTTCCTCCTCGGGAAGCTCGAACTCGAGGGGAGAACCGGCTGGAAGCGGATGCGCTGCCAAGAAGTCGGCCATGCCTTGTCCTTTGATTGCTTTCCTTGGGACATAGGTGATTTCAAACTCCATAAGGAGTAGGGCCCACTTTCCCATCCTTCCCGACAACACTGGTTGGGTAAGGAGTGCTTTTAGTGGGTCTATCCTTGAAATAAAGCTGACTTGATGGGCCAGCAGGTAGTGCCGCAATTTCCTAACGGCAAATACCAATGCCAAACACACTTTTTCCATCGGGGAGTATCGGTGCTCTGGCCCTACCAGCATTCTGCTGAGGTAGTATAGCGGCTGCTCTTTGCCTTCTTCATTTGCTTGTGCTAAGAGCGCTCCCAGCGACGTTTCCATGGCCGCGATGTAGAGGATGAGCGGCTTCCCTTTCACTGGGGCCCCCAAGACGGGGGGAGTAAGAAGATACTATTTAATTTCTTCAAAGGTATCTTGGCACTCTCAGTCCAATACGAACGGGACCCCTTTCTTCATCAGCTTGCTGAAAGGGGCGCACCTGCCCGCAAGGTTGGAAATGAACCGCCTTATGTAGGCCAGCCTTCCCTGGAGAGATTTCAGCTCCGTTAAGGTTTTTGGCGGCGGCAGCTCTCTGATAGCTTTGATTTTGACGGGATCAATTTCTATCCTGCGGTATTTGACAACGAAGCCGAGGAATTTGCCGCTCAAAACGCCAAAGGCGCACTTCATCGGGTTCATCTTTAGCCGATGCTGGCGAAGCCTTTCGAAGACCTGGCGTAAATCGCTCAGGTGGTCTTCTCGCCTCTTGGTCTTGACGACCAAATCATCAACATAGCACTCGACCGAGTCATGGAGCATTTCGCCAAAAATTTTGGTCATGGCTCGTTGATAGGTGGCCCCAGCATTCTTCAAGCCGAAGGGCATTCTTTTGTAGTTGTAGATCCCTTTGGGGGACCTAAAGGCGGTATGACCCTTATCTTTGGGAGCCATACAGATTTGATTGTAGCCCGATGACCCGTCCATGAAGGATAGCGCTTCATGTCCGGTGGTCATATCAATCATTGTTTCCGTAATCGGGACCGGGAAGTCGTCCTTTGGGCAGGCTTTGTTCAAGTCCCTGTAGTCGATACAGATCCGGACTTGACCATTCTTTTTCTTGACCGGCACTATATTGGCCAGCCAAGTTGGATAAATGCATGGCTCGGTGAAGTCGACTTGGAGAAGTCTGTCCACCTCGGCATTTACTTTCAGCTCCAGCTCGTGGCGCATACGCCGTTGGGCTTGCTTGACCGGCTTTGCCGTGGGGAGTATGGACAACTCATGTTCAGCCACAGAAGGGTCCAGGCCCGGCATTTCTTTGTACGTCCACGCAAAACAGTCCTTGAATTCCAGCAAGAGTTGCCGGTACGACTGTCTTTCTTCCTCGTTCAAGAGGGCGCTGACGAAGATTGATCGGGGTTCTTTTGGTTCCCCGAGGTCGAATTCGACCAGTTCGTCGACAGTAGCTTGTCCGTCGTCTTCGAGTTCACGGGGTGCTGGCTGTAGGTCGATGAAATCTTTCTCTTCATCGGAGTCGGCAACATGGACGTCATAGTATTTGAAGCCTTCTTCTGTGATCGGCCAGAAATGACCCCCTTCGCTTCGAGGTGCTTCTTGACACGACGTCCCATTTGATAGGACGAGGGCGGCCTCCCCTTGCTGCGGCTTTGTGGCGGGGGCAGGAGATTGCCCATCGGAAGGGCAATGATTAGGTGAGGGCGCAAGCCCAACGGTGTTGACCGTATAGTAGGCCTCGCATTCCGCCTCCTGACCATAACCCAACCCTCGAGTGTCTTTTGCGCAAGAGGGGGGTTGTCCTCGGAGCTGCATCGGGTACCACAACTGGTGGAAGTATTCCTGCCGAGAAGGATCTTGCATTCGCGTGATCTTTTGCTTTTGGCACAATTTCTTGATGCGCCCGGGCATGTCGCCCATTTATTGGACGGGCTCGAGGGTGATTTGAGAAATTTAACTCCAGCTGAAGTCATCCTCAAGGAGCCCATATGGGAGTGGGTCCCCTTTGTAGAAGATGATTGGCTTCGGCTTCTCCCCCTTTTTGAGGCTGTTTCTTCTGTGATGGGTGACAATGAACGTTTTTAATCGTTCCACCCTGTGCTCCTCCCTATGGAAGGGCAACTGCACGTATGCTGGCGGTAAGGAGATGCTCCGACCAATGACCTCGCCGATGGCGTTCGCTTCATAGCTGATTTCACGCCTTTCCGGGCAACTTGGCCCGGACGTGGTGGATTCAGTAAGGCGGCTTAGCCGGCGAGCTGCAAGGAGGTCTTTGTTGACCGTGAAGAGCTCCTCCTCCTCTTGATCCTGGCTTGCTTGATTCGCGTCGGCATTTTGCTTTTCTTTGCCTTTTGATGCGGTTGCTAGCTTGCCAGGAGGCTCGCCGAAGTATAACTGGGCGTCTGCCAGGTTGCATTCATTTGGGCGGAACGGGGCCCGGTCGGCAAAGACTATGTGTTGCTCTCCTTCTTTGATGTATTTTATACATTGGTGGAGAGTCGAGGGGATGACCCGATTTTCATGGAGCCAGGGTCTTCCCAGGAGGGCCTTGTAGGACATGTTTGCATTAATGATGTAAAACACGACCTTGGTAGTGAGGCCGTCCATGGCCAGCTGCACTTCCACCATTCCCAAGGCGTTTTCAGAATTCTGGTTGAACCCAACGATTCTGACATCATTTACCCTTTGCAAGTAGGGCGTGAGATATAAAGACTTGAAAGTCTTCAGAGGCATGATATTGATCGACGCCCCAGGGTCAACCAGGATTCGGTTGAGCTCGTGTCCATTGACTTTTCCTTGCATGTACAACGGGCGGTTGTGGTATAGCGTTGGCAACAGCATGTCCTTGTCGGAGAAGGTCACCTCCGCCACCAGTGCTTCGAGGGCTTGGGCCTGGAGTTCGGTCACGTCAGCTTCGTAGACCTCAGGCTCTTGCAAGATTTTGATGAGCGCCGTTCTCAACTCTTTGCTCCAAGCAATGGCGTCCCATATAGTGATGTTGGTTGGAAACCGCTTCATATGCTGTATGATTTTGCGGTCAGCCCGAGCACGGAGTTGATCCAGTGGTGGGACGATGTCTTCCAGGGCTTTTATCGGTTGCCCGAATTGGTTGACCCGTCTTGTCCCTGGCTGTTCATCCGGCTTTTCTTCGAACAACGGGCTCAGGCTATCCTCCTCCTGGGCGGTAGTTTCTTCTTTGCCACTTTTGGATGGAGTAGGCCGGACGGCCGACTCGGGAGCTTTCCGGTTGGAGGGCTTGTTGGGGATCGCCCATCCCCCATACTCTTCTTCGTCGGACGGGACGAAGACAACTGGCTGGGTGGCCCTCCGGTAGGAGAGCCCACTAGCGATATCCTGCTGCTCTTCTTTTTCCTCGTCAGATGGGTCGAAGATGAAGGAGTTCGCCCGTACCTCCACTTCCGGGGCAGGCTGAGGTTCTTCTCCTCGGAAGACGATAGTTTTGCTCAGGTCGGGCGAGTTGGCCTTCTCGCTAAGGGACGGGGCGAATTTCTTTCCTCATCCACGACCCTTCCCTTTGCTCGGTTGCGGCGCCGGTATGTCGCCACAGGAGGCGTAACAGCCGGTGATTGCAAGCTCGCAGGTGGCGGTATCGACACCATGTTGCACGAGAAGTCTTTCAGCATGTCTTCCAACTTCTCGATGGTGATTTCATCTTCCTTATAGAAGATGGCCAGTTCTTCAGGCAGAGGCAGTCTTTCGCCACCTTGAGCCTCTTACAGCATTTGGAGGAGCCAGCTTTTGAGCCTTGTCTTGCGCTCCATTTCCTCCCACGGGATATATCTGTCCAGCGGGACTTCCCAAGTGGGCTTGGAGGGGATATACTCCTCCAACTCATCAATGAGCTTTTGCAGCTTCTGGAGTGAAGTGAGCTCTGCTGGGGTCGTTGCGGCCTCTGCTTGCTCGGCTCGCTCCTTCAGGCGTCTTTTCATGTTCTTTTGCCTGTTCTTCTCTCGTTTCAGCGCCCGCGCCATTTCAAGCGGCGTGAGCTCCTTTGCTGCTTTGGACGCCCAAGAGGCGTCCTCTCGGGTGGGGCGGCTTTGTGACCCTCCTCTGTTTGGGGAAGCCAGTGAGGGGCGCATTCTGGAGGCCACGGTGGTCCAGCCAGCTTCATCTTGCTGGTGCTGGAAAGTAGAATCGATTGCCTGCTCGATTATTTCGGACGGCAATTCTTGGAATTCAGCCCAGTAGGGGTTTGTCTCTTGGGCGGCTGGCTCCATCACTGGCTTCTTGCCCCTGCGGTCTTTATCTTGCCGCTTGAGTATTTGCGGAGGCGAATTTTCGAAGCGCTGCCCCCTACTCCTATTTTCCGGAGTTTGTTCATGGGGAGGGGAGACTTGATGTTGTCGAGACCCCTTCTTTCGCCGAGGGGGTTGCTGCTGGGCTTCTTCCCTGGCTTCGGACTGGATTATCGGATTGCCTTCCGAGTCGATCTTTCCCTTTTGGATGAGGGATTTGACCCAGTCTCGGACAATCGGACACATATCCGTAGGGTGCAGCAACATGGCATGGTATTTGCAGTACATGGGGTGGCTTATTTCACTCTCCGTGTATGTTGGTGGCGGCCTATGCGTCTTTACACAGCCTTGCTGCAAGAGTTTTTCGAAGATTTTCCCGGTCTTTGCGGTCGCAAAGGGATTCGGGAAGACTCGCCACCCGGGGTACCATAGGGCAGGGGCCTCGTCGTAGGAGTCGGCTTCTATCATATCCGGATCCTCTTGATTGTATCTTGAGATGGGCTCCTCCTTTAGGGATATGTTCCCGAAGTGCTGCCCCAGGCTCGTGCCTTCAGTGCCGGTGGTGGACCGCGTCGGCGGTTTGAGTCATCCTTGTTCATCAACTTCGGGGGCTTTGAGGTTTTTGAAGCGCATGTAGTCGCTTTCCTCAAAATCCCGCTGGGCTGCTTCCCTGGCTCTCATCAGGACCATGGAATTGCCTTCCGGGTCGATTCTCCCTTTCTGGATAAGGGACTTGATCCAATCCCGAATATCAGGACACCTGTCCGTAGGGTGCAGCAGCATGGCGTGATATCGACAGTACATGGGGTGATTCAACTCCCTTTCAGTGTACGTCAGTGGCGGTGTGTGGGCCATCACGACACCTTGCTGCAGGAGCTTTTCGAAGATCTCCCCAATATTTCCAGTCGCCAAGCGACTCTGGTGGGAAGTTCGCCCTCCCGGGCACCACCAGGTGGGAGCTTCACCCGATGAGCCGACTTCTGTCATATCCGGGTCCGAAAAAGTGAAAGCCACCGGTGTATAAATTTTCGGCGGGTCAATGACGTTGACTGTATGTGTGACAACGTCAGCTGAATGATCCGCCCATTCACAAATATGGGGCTACGGCGGGTCGACACGGGCGTTGCCCAAGTCGATGATCCCTTGGTTGACCCATACTTCAACCTTGTCTTTAAAGACGTAGCAGTCCTCTAAAGCATGCCTTGCATCTTGATGATATATGCAGTAGTTTGGCGGGACGCTTATTGGCGGCTGGCAGCCCAATAGTCCTGCTCGCAGGCAAGTACGGTAGAGTGCCAGTGTCCGATGGCGCGGGAAGGAATATAATCTTCTGGCGATTTCATCATCAGTCGGGTTTGAAGACTCCTCCGAGATCCACCCCCCGCAGGGGGGGGCGCATCTGGGGCGTAGATGTGCCTACAGGCCCCTGGAGTCCTTACTGGAGGGTCGTCAGACTTTCTTGTATGGTCCTTAGGTACATTAGCGTTTGGCGCTGACCGTGCCGCAGAGATTGAACCTGCCTTTCCAGGTTTTGCACTGTCTCCGACCATGTCCTGTGCTCCGAAGCTGAGGGATGATCCCCTTCCCATCCGTTTGTGGAATGAGCGTCCCAAGGATTTGCCTCGGGGTCTTCTGGTTCAGGAGCCGGCGCACTGATATGGATGACGTTGGCCGACTGCCTCGATTGGTCCCAGGCATGGGGCTGTGGAGGATCGACCAAATGTTCATGCATGGTGATGAGGCGACTCTGGATCAGCTTCTGTACTTCATTTTTGAAGACGTAGCAGTCTTCAATAGAGTGCCCCAGCATACGGTGGTAGAGACAGTAATTCGGCTCATCCACTCTATCTGCTTCACTTGGTCTTCTCATTGTCGGAAGCGTGAGTAAGTCAATCTTCATGCACAGCTTGAAGAGCATCTTCGTATGGTCCCTTTTGAAGGAATACGGCGTGCTCATACGCTGTGGCAGTGAAGTTGGAGGCGGTCTTTCTTCCACCTTCTTACTTGGAGCGCCAGAGGCCATGATCTTCTTCCCCTTACTTTGCGGGGCAAAGTCCACAGCATTGGCTTCTTTGCCAACGGCGCACTCCTTGCTCGACTTGCTTTTCGAGGGAGCTTGCATCGAGTTGTCGGCGAAGAACATTTCGATCTCTGCCACGACCGAATTGAGCTGGTCAAAGCCTTTGATGTTTGTCCCCAGCAACTTTTCGCTTATCTGCGCCGCCAGGCCCCATCGACAGATAGTTATGGCATCTTCTTGCGTCGGGGGGTTGTCGCATCTCATGCTGAAGTCACGCCACCGCTTGATGAAGTCGAGTGTCATTTCTCCTTTTCTTTGCTTGAGGGAGCACAGCTCTGCAAGCGACACCTTTCTCTCGGTCGTCTGGAAACGATCGATGAATTTCTTTTGAAGGTAAGCCCAGTCGACAATGGAATTGGGCCTTAACCTTAAGTACCACTGGAAGGCGGTGCCCGTCAGGGACGTTGCGAAGTAACGGAGGAGGTAGGATTCATCGAATGCCAACTCTCCCATGGCCGTTATATAGTAGGCCAGGTGCTCATTTGGCGAGCCCTGTCCGTCGAACTTCTGCAACTTTGGCACCTTGGGGCAGTCCGGTGGTAGCTTTTTGAATTGATGATGGACGGGGTATGGCACATTGTATAGATCTACAGTGGCGGTCCCCTCGCCTCTTTGAGTGAAGCGGTCGTCCACGATCTTTTCGATCATTCGCCGCTGGGCCACGATATCTTCGGCCGCGGAGGCTTGGGAGTTTATGCCCCTGCGCGGCTGTTGGACCGGATCGACGGTATAGTCGTTAACCACGACGGTGCGTGGATTGACATCGGGCAGGTCGCCTTATTGATGTCTTGTCCGAGCATTTTGGTTTGTCGTTGGCCCTTGGCGGCGTGGCGCATTTGCCCCTGCCTGTTGCCCTCGCTCGGTAAGGAGATTGGCCATTTCAGCCTGCCAACGCTGTATGAAATCATACTTAGCGTCGTCCGTCATCGCTTGGAAGGCGGCCCTAGTTGGCGGCATGAGGAATACTTCGGCTTGTTCTCCATCAGTCGGAAGTTGTTGATCCCCAAGATGGAGACTTGCGACTTTGTCTTCTTCCCCTCCTTCGAGGTCCAACTGGACTTGTCCCGGGGGGGGGGGGGGGGTCTTTGGTCATGCTCGAGTGGAGGCTCGAGAACTTGCCCCAGATTCGAAGGTCCAGCTTGACTGCCTTGTTGCCCCTGGGGAGGTCTTCTGGCAGGGTTCCGGGTATACCGGACAATGGCTTCGCCCTCCTGGCCGGGTTCATCTATCCTGAATGCCCCGAGAGGGACGCCGGATGGCCCAGCCGCTTCTCTTCCAGAAGCGTAACAGGTGAAGATTTCCATGCCTCCACCTTCTTCAGATGTCCGCTGCACCCTTCGCTTCTTGGGCCTCTGGGTGTTTGGACGGAGTGCTGCTCCAAGTCTACTAAAGACTGAGGTGCTCAGCCTTTCAAAGACTGAGACCCTAGGTGCGGAAGCTTCAACGTGACTCGCGTCTCCTTCTTCAGCAGGTCCTGCTTGGGCGGGGACGAAGTTGGGCTTCCAGTAGACACCCCTCCTTTTCTGTCCGCGAGGACGAGAAGTTCGGGGTCATGAACTTTTTCTCGCTCAGGTGTAGCCTTCTTGGGGCGTTCGGCGGGTTGATCCGCTCTAGCTTGTTTGATTTGGCGGGCTTCCTGCTTGGTCACCCACATTTGCCTCATTTTGCGAGGCTGCTGGGGTGTCGAGCTTGATGCCTGCCCCTGTCGGGCTCCTTTTGGGGAGTCCCGATCTTCTTGACGCATCCCTTGGAGGGGAGCGAATTTGTTGGAGGTTGCCACCGTGGGGACGCTTCTGTCCCGGGGCAATATCAGCTCGCCTCCATCGAGCCTGACGCGGATGTCCCCGACAAGTACGGTTTTGCCAGAGTTGGAGACGACCGCGTGCGGCTTGCCGCCCTTGCGTCCCTGGCGTTGTCCCCGTTTTCTAGGGACTGCAACGCAAGAGATGGTATTCACCGAGAACACTCGGCCTTGGCTTGGACGGGGCTTGGTGCCCCTGGTTGCTGTAGCTTTGGGCGCCGTCTTTGGAGTAGCTTGGACGGCGGGAACCACCCCTAGAAAGTAGGGGGATCCCACCACAGCAAGAAAGTCACCGAACACGATCGGAACGGTGAGGTAGCCACACTTGGCGTGGCATGCGACGACCAGAGGACCGTAGGTGACGGCGGCCATCGAGCAAGCTTAAGTTGCAGGTGAAGGCGGACTTTTCTCGTCGGCTTTCGCTCCTTGTACCTGTGATGTGGAAATTAGTCATCTTTTATTACTATATCGGCATAAGGTCTTTTTACATATGCATGGAAGGCAGGAACAGTCCCACCGGGCGTGCCAGATTGTTGGAACACGGAATATCCTTTCTTTTTTATTATTATTTAATTTTGAAATGAATTTCGCCCCGGAGGGTTCCGTCCATGTTCTTTTTTGCTTCTGCGGGCGTGCCAGACTGTTTACGGGAAACAGACAAAGAGATTTATTTTACGAGGGATATTGGGTGCGAACCCTGATACCCTCGAGTTTCATTTCATTTATTTATTTATTTTTTCCGCGTGCGCTCGCGTTTTCAAGGCGATTGGAGTGGTCGTGTACTAGACCGTTCCCCACCGACCGAAGTCGATGTTTCATTTACATCGAGTATAACACTCGAATACCTTCGGATGCGTAATGTTTGTTAAAAGACCATATGCCGAAATTTAAAGGATAACAGATGACAAATAAATTTCCACAATTTATTTCAAGCATGCTCATGTCATTTATATTTATGACATTTACATTTGTACCTTTTACATTTACGCTCGCAACGGGGTGTTTGTGCCTCCGTTGGGCGCTTACATGGTAATAAGTACATTTGTGTCATCAATGGGGTGTTTGTGCCTCCATTGGATGCTCACATGGTTTGACGGTTACACTTGCGTCAACGACGGGGTGTTTGTGCCTCCGTCAGACAACATGCCTCTACGTGTGCCGTTTCATGACACCGGAGGACCAAAACATGTGCCTCTACGCGTGTCGTTTTATGACACCGGAGGACTTAAACATATGCCTCTACGCGTGTCGTTTTATGACACCGGAGGACTTAAACATGTGCCTCTACGTGTGTCGTTTTATGACACCGGAAGACTTAAACAGAGCCAACGAGAGCCGTGTAACAACCTGTGGCATCTCTGTGCGGGCGAGCGCAGAGCTGAACACCACGGACTGCTAAGGACCTCTCCCTAAGGCTGTATGCGTGCGGCCTTGAACAAGCTCTCGCACGGACAGCCCTTTTCAGCAGAGGTGTAGGCCTATCGGAGTCTTCTTAAGCGTGTGGGCCTATTGGCGTCCTTTTGGACATCCCTGCCGTTTTTGGCTTTCTGGGACATTGCTGGCCGTTTTCTGGCTTTATGGGACATTCCTGTCATTTGGTGACTTTCTCTGGCATCCCGGCCGTTTTCTGGCCTTACGGGACATTCCTGTCATTTGGAGACATTCCCCGAGAACTCCCCTCGAGTCCGGCTTCAAGTCACGCCCAGGATAGCGCACGCCACTTCATAGAAGCGACGTGGGTCCCGCTCCACCGGATTGGACAAGAGGCTCGAACCGTCAGGCTATCTTTGCCATTTTCCGCGCCGCAAGGACGTATCTGCAATTTTCCGGGCAGTAAGGGTACTTCTGCAATTTTATCCTTCATAGGGATATTTCTGCAATTTTCTCAGACGCAAGGGTATTCCTGCAAATTTCTGGCTGACATGAGTATATGTGTACTTTTGACGTACACTAACACAAACCTTATACCTCCGGGAGGGCTTTGTGCAATTTCACAGAAGCTTGGGCCCGTGTACGGGGCACATGTGCAATTTCACACACGTACACCAATCTTCTCCTCCCCAGGGGGGCCTTCGTGTAATTTTACACAAACCGGGTCCCGTACTGGGGTCTTCATACGGAGAACCAACAGGTCCACTCCCTCCCAAAGGAGGGGGACTTCTCCTGAGGATCTGCGCGAGGGAATTCTCGAGCGCCAGATGACCTCAAGTTTCGCTGGGACGCGAGAGCATCTCGCCAGCGTGGGGGAGGAAAATCCCTCAGGCGGGGGTCTCCGCGCGAGAGCTTCACCCCTCTGGAAGCCGAGGGTGTGCTAATAAAGGCCCTACCCCTCTATTTATAGGGGTTTGGCGGGTCGAACCGGCGGAGGTACGCGACCCGGCAGGGGGTGCGCGGCACAGACGACGAGGCAGCACGAGCGTCGAGGCAGCGCAGCAGAGAGGCAGCGACCGGCGCGGGTGTGTGCCCCTTGCCCGGACCGGCGGGGGTGCGCGACCCGGCGGGGGGGTGCGCAGCACAGGCGACGAGGCAGCACGAGAGTCGAGGCAGTGCTGCAGAGAGGCAGCGACCGGCGCGGGTATGCGCCCCTTGCCCGGACCGGCGGGGGTGCGCCCCTCTGACTGGACCGGTGGGGTCCCCTGCCTGGTCTGGCGGGGGAGTGCCCAGCCTAACCCGGCGAAAGTGGGCCCCCTGTGCGGACCGGCGGGGGTGCACCTGCGCAGACCGGCGGGGGTGCGCCTTGGCCTGAGCCTCCCACACTTTGGCCATTTCGTGCTTGGTGAGCTCTGGGGATTTCTGAAGTTTGTTTGTTGATTGACGGTCGTACCGCGCACGTGCACACGCGCACCCACGTGCATTTGACGTGCACCCGACGTGCGCTTTCGACCGTTTCTCGTGCGTTTGACTCCATTTTTAGAGAGCACATGCATTTGACTTTTCCGAACCTATCCGCATCGAGCGCGATCTTGAACGCGAATCCGGACATCGAGTTTCGGCTATCCGGGGTGCGTATTTCCACTGTTGACGGGACTTTTGAACATCATACCCCAGGTCGTTCCGGGTCGACACGTGGACTAGAATCCATTTATCTCAGGTGTTCGAGTGGGGAGGCCGTGGTTTATGCCCGGACCTTTTTGTGGCTTCTCGGGCGAATTTGCCGCCCGAGGTTTGTTTAAATCCCGATATTTTTTTCGGGTTCAACAGGGGATCACTCCCCTCCAACCGGTTTCCATGCAAACCGATTGGAACCAATGGGGGGATCTCCCCCTCTCCTTCTCCTGCGCATGCAGCAAGGAGGGGAGGGCAAAGCCCCTATAAAAGGGGGTGCACCCCCCTCATTGTAGGCCCCCGGGTGGCTTCATATTCATCCCCCCACCCTGCTGGAAAAATCAGTCCCCATATTGTAGGAGGGGGGCTTGTTGAAGGGTAAATTTGTGATGGATGTCTGCCAGGAGAAACCTTGACAGTCCATTATATAATGGTCCAATGAGCTGATTAGCTGAAACCTATCTTGGCGGTTAACTGCTCATATAACCCATGTAAAAAGGGTTGTTGGACTTTGAAGTTTAGATGATGGTTACCAATGGATGCTGATTAATCAAGTAGCCTACTCAAGAGGCCAAGTGAATTATGATTAAAAGTGACCCCATGGTTACTTAAATGACAAGACTATTCGGGGATTCTTCTCCAAGTTCAACAAGAGAATTCTGGCCCTTACAATGGTGCCAAGTCTTCCAGTTAAATTGAAGTCCAAGGGAGAACATTCTCCGTTCAAAGTGTAAACACGGAAAAAATCCGGCAGCACAAGGTCTATAAGACCAAGTACAAAGAACAAGTACAAGAACAAGCTCGAGGAAGGACTCTGAAGCTTAGTAAAATCACTCTTCCGATGGACAGAATTCCGAGAAGAACCAAAATCTCCAGCACCTCCGACAAGAGAATCCATGTAAAAAGGGGCATGGGGGGGTATTTATAGAAGTCTCCCCCTCTTCCCCCCATCGGTTAGGAGACCCCTAACCGATGGTGACCTCATGATAAGGTCACCATCGGTTAGGGGAGCCCTTAACCGATGGTGACATCTTAGTGATGTCACCATCGGTTAAGGGGTCTCCCCTTCTAACCGATGGTGAATCACCATCGGTTAGGGGACCCCTCCCCTAACCGATGGTGACCTCATATGAGGTCACCATCGATTAGTCCCCAACAAATGGTGACATAATCCCATGTCACCATCGATTGGGGCTCTCCCCATTGCGATGTAAAGGGGACCTTCCCCTATAAAAGGTCCCCTATTCCCCAAGTGAAAAGAGAGTCGGTTCTCCCCCATAAGGTCCCGGCGAAGCCCTGGCAAAATCCCTTGTTCAAAAATCAAAAAAAAAGAAAAGAGCATTTCTCCTTCCGAAAACTCCCTTTCTCATCTGTTCCCCCGAATCCCCCTGCTTGGTGTGCGAAGGTACTAGCCCTTCTCTAGCTCAATAGCAAGGCGCGGAATAGTTCGGCGAGGGAGGAGAATCGGTTCCAAACGCCATCGACATCATCTTCATCCCCTTTCAAAAATCTTAGCTCGGTTCTTCCCCCACATCGAGCAAGACTCTGTGGGTGAGATTTCCTTCGGGGTTTAAATACCAACCATATCGAGCAAGACTCTATGGATACACGGTATTTAAATACCCTTATACTCGTGCTCTAAATGTCTCCATATTGAGCAAGACTCTATGGGTATGCGCATTTAGATGCATATGTTCTCCGCCCATCGAGCAAGACTCTGGGATGGTGGATTTTGTGCTTGTATGTATATGTTTCTTAGAGGAGACTCTGCTCAAGCGGAGATTCTGCTCAAGAACATATTCGTATATTCACAAATTTGTGTTCTTATGTATATGTTTCTTAGAGGAAACTCTGCCCAAGCAAAGATTCTGCCCAAAAACATATACATAAAATTACAAATTTGTAATTATACATATATGCTTCTTGTGAAGAACCCTACCCGAGCAAAATCTCTTTTTAAGAACGTATCCATACAACTACAAACCCGTGTTTATATGTATATGTTTCTTAGAGGAGACTCTGCCCAAGCGGAGATTCTGCCCAAGAACATATTTGTATATTCACAAATTTGTGTTCTTATGTATATGTTTCTTAGAAGAAACTCTGCCTAAGCGGAGACTCTGCCTAAGAATATATCCATGGAATTGCAAATTTGTGCTTATACATGTATGTTTCTTAAGGAGAATTCTGCCCAGGCAAAAGCTCCCTCTAAGTTCATGTCTGTATAATCACGAATTTGTGTTTATATATATATATATGTTTCTTAGAGGAGACTCTGCCCAAGCGGAAATTCCACCCGAGTACATATTCGTATAACCACAAATTTATATTCATATGAATATACTTCTCGAAGGAGACTCCGCCTATGCAGAGATACCTTCCTGACGGAAACTCTGTTCAAGCAGAGATACCGCTCGAGAATATATCCATAGGATGGCAAATTTGTGCTTATGCATGTATATGTTTCCTCGGGGAAATTCCGGCTAAGCAAAGGTTCTCCCGAGGGCATGTTTATATAACCACATGTTCATATGAATAGGTCTCCATGAGGATACTCTGCCTAAGCAGAAATTCTGCCGAAAAATACATTCACATACTCATGAATATTGTGTTGATATGAATACATTTCTAAAAAAAAAAAAGGGAAAAAGAGAAGGATAAAGACTCTGCTCAAGTGATCCAAGCAGAAATATATACATATACTCACAAAATGAGTTATACCCATGTGAGTAGTTTTCGGAAAGAAATCTCGTTTTGACAAGGACCCTCATGGAGATATATCCATATGTCCTCTAAGATCATGTTCATACGAGCAAAAATGAGGAGAAAAGAAGTTCTGCCTCAATAGGGACTCCGCCCAAAAATATACTGTGAAAAGGCCTTATATTACAAATTGGCACAGTAATCCTTCTAATACGGAAGCGCTGCTCCAATTCACGGTACGTTCTAAGCTCAAAATAAATTCGCGGGTATACACCCGTTCATAATAACAATTCTTACATTTTCCAAATAAAACCTCCAATCAACCAAGATACTCTTTTCAAAAAAAAAGGGAAGAGAAACCTCAAATAGGTTTATGGGTATATACTCGTTCTTTTCTCAAGGTCATATTTTGAACTCCAAAAAAAAAGGAGAGGCAGTCATATCATTTCAAAATGAAACACTCAAGCAAAAGCATTTCAAAGTAATACAAAGGGAAAATATCATGATTAGGATTTTCTAAAAAAAGTGCATATTGTCTCATCCTTGCTATGAATGGTATTCGGGTTAAAACTGGTATTAAATGATACCAAGAGCTTTTAACTCGATGTAAACGTAACATCGATTATGATCGATGGAGACAGAGGTCCAGCACATACTACCCTAATTACTTGATGAGTATAGACACAGGACTCAAGAAGTTCAGATTAAAAAACGGCGCACTCGTCCGTTCCACGGACACCCCACTCGTCCGTTCTGCGGACACCTAAAAATTCGTTCTCCGCATCGAGCGGACTCTTTTCTTCTGTCTGTTAGACAGGCTGGCACGCCCCGCAACACAAAAAAATCAAAGCATGCAAAATGAATGAGTACTTGAATAAATAAATGGAAAGAAAGAAAAGAGAAAAGAGAGAGAAAGGAAAGGAAAAAAAAATCCCGTGTCCACAATTGGCACGCCCGGTGGGACCTTTTTCTCACCATTCATAGCAAAATGGATCAGACATACATATATTTTCATGAAAATTCTAATACTGATATTTTTCCTTGAAGGTACTCAAACGAAAGGGCAAATCACAAACTGTTGAAGATGGTCGTCACTTATGGACCGCTCGTCGTCAACAACCACGCCAAGTTCGGCTACCTGGCGACTCCGATCGTGTTCGGAGACTTCCCTGCAGTTGTCGGTTCCCCTTTCTTCTTGGGAGTGGTCCCGGCCCATCAGGAGGAGGATGCCGCCCAAAGATCTTCCTTTCATAAATCAATGAAGAAGAATGGCAGGATGCATGCCAACACCAAAGTACATCCTGCTATTGTCAACAGGGGCACCTCAACGCCCTCGAAAACTGATGTTGTTAAAGGGGGCAAACCCCATTCAACTCAAGTTCGGACCTATTCGGTCCATATGATTTCTTCTGCCATCGTGGCTCCCGCCTCCTCGCAACAGGGGCAATATAAACATTACAAGAGCAAAAGGTCGTCTGCCGCCACCTCCAGATCCGGCAAATCCATTATGGTCAAAAGCCTGCAGGTGCGCCTTGACGGTAGTCCACCTATCACTCCCCGTGATAGGTCTGTTCCAAATATTCCAACCTCGAACCGCTTCTCAGCTTTACGGTGGTTCCGAAGAAAGCATGAAGATTCCACGGTAAAAGCTGGCGTCAAGCAAAAGACACGGCATTTTACCAAGCTTAAACAAATTTGGGTTCCCAAAAAGGAAGTCCAGAAGTTTAAGAAAGATCAAGCAAATGCATCAAAGGTGATTCAAAGAAAGAGCAACATCAAAAACATCTCTCTTCCATATGCTGGATTTGAACATCCCAGAGGATGGAAAAGGAAAGGTGTATACAGAAAATCAAATTATATCCCTCAAGGCCCGGAGAATACCCGGGTGGATAAAGGAATTCCAACTCAACAATCCAAGGCTCGCGTATCGGTCTTTGACCGTATATCGTGAATCCCAGTATTTGATAAGCTGAGGGCAACTCCCAGCACCAGTACCCGTCCGTCAAAAAGACGACGCGTTACTTGGGCAGCTCAGGAAAAGCCCAAGCTTATAATATTCTCATGTTATACTACTGGGAGGGAATCTGGCGAAGTCGCAGAACAAATCGCAGAGGCCACCCCCAATATTCCTACAGAGGTCATCCCAATACCAGGCAATTTGCCAGAAGAACTCGCCAGCCTAGTGGGCAAGTTGGCACATCTAGCCAGGCTCTCCCGCCAGTTGGTTCTCAAATGAGGGGACTCAAGTTCCCTTCATTGAAGAAACAAATATTCAATTTGGGGAAACTGGACCCTCTACCTCTGCTAGTCATCCCGTCGACGACTTGCCAACAAAGGAAAGTTTCCAAGCAATGACGGATGATGATAAATATGAAGTCATGCAACAGTGGCGGTCTGAAATGACCTCACTCGTCAATAAAATGAGACGATTGGCGACTACAAGCCATCGACAATCTATAGAGCCGGTTTCTATTCAACATCAACAACAAAGCCAGCATCCGGATGAATTCATCCCACTAAATAATTCGGCAATTTCTTCAACCGATCTTCTTCCTCAAGCTACGGGTCCGGATATCAACGACCCATCCAGTATTATGCCTCCTCAAATGGAAGCACTGCAAAATATTGCCATACAACGGCATGAAATAAAGAAGATGGTTGAGGATATGTTCGCTCAGCAAGGCGAGGGTATTCAGGTCACGGGCTTGTATTCTGTACCGTTTCCTGTATATCATCAAATCAAGAAGTTGCCGGAAGCATGTCCCAAGGTCCCAAAATTGCTTAAATATGATGGGCACGGGGCACCGCGGGAGCATGTGGCACATTATACAATTGCCATGGGCGATCTCGCATCTGATGAATCATATCTCCTCAGATATTTCGCAACTTCTCTAACGGGGGTTGCATTCCAATGGTATTCAAAACTTAAGTCCGGTTCAGTTACTGACTGAGCTGATATGCAAAAGAAATTCTATGATTGTTTCCAGACGGCCGAAAGGAAAGTCTCTCTCGCCGAGTTATGCTCCCTGAAACAAAAGAAGGGGGAGTCGGCGATCGACTTCATTCAAAGATGGAGAGGGCTTAGCATGGAATGCGACAACCCTCCCGTCCAACAAGATGCAGTAACTATCTGCCGAAGAGGCCTCATTACAGCAATTAATGATAGACTCTTGGCCGCAAATATCAGGAGTTTCGACCAATTGAATACTGTTGTGGCAGAAATTGAAGGGTTCTTAGCCGAGCAAATATCTCATAAGGGTAAGCTCCCTAAAGAGCGCAATCCGCTGGCGAAAGAGGTTAATACTGTCGACTTCTTGCCTGGCGATGAAACAAAGGGGGCAGCGGTCCCCACTACCTCAAAGAAGAAGCCAGAATCAAAGATACCTCCGCCTACATTGGCCGAGCGTATGAAAGCTCCTTATTCCTTCAAAAAGGAGCATACCAGAAAGCTCTTTGATCTCTGCCTTGACAATCAATCAATGTTACTACCGACACCAAAGAAGCCGGCAGATATCAGCAAAATCAATCAACCCAATTATTACCCGTATCACCGTATGGTGGGGCATGCAATTGAAGATTGCTATGTCTTCAAGAATGAGGCTCAGAAGATAATTCAAGAAGGCCGTATATCTATGCAAAATGGTCTGGTCGATCCTCCACAGCCCCATGCTTGGGATTGGCCAGAACAATCTGTTAACATTATACATACGGCGGAACCCGCCACAAGTTCAAATAACCCTGAGACTGGTCCTTCATGCAACCCGCCTCAAGATACTTCTGGAGCCCACTCTCCGCCAAGATCCAGGCGTCGAGGTACAAGGAAAACAATGCGAAGAGTACAAATGCAGCTCCAGCAACTACAACAAGGCCAACAAGAGTTGCGCCAAATCATGCAAAGCATGGAAAGGCATCAGGATGTTCCTGCCCAGGGGTCCTATGCCCCACAACCTGCTTATACCTATCCACCAACATATCCGGAGCTGCCTCTTATGTCACCATTTACGGATTCCATCGGATGGCTACCACAAGATCCTCCAAATCCCGCTGAGCCGGAAAGGTTATATTCCTTCCCTCGACATGAAACATTATCTCTCTTTCGGCTATACATGCAATCCGGCTGGATGCGATTTCTCGCTCCAGCATAAATGCTATCAAATTACTGCCCCTATCATCAAGTGATGGGCCATGACATTGAAGATTGCATAAAGTTCAAAGATGAGGTGGAAGAGATGATTCAGCTGGGAGTGATCAACATGGGTCAGCTCTTGGTTAATCCTCCACAACCTCATATCCAGCCATTACCGAGTGAACCAAACAATTCTGGACCTCATTCAGTAAATGTCATTAATGCATCTGGGCTTCCTGAGTTAGAAGGGCAGCCGCCTATGCCGCATCCATATTTATCCAGCCAATGGTATGATAACTGGCATCCTCTAGATCGACGCTCATTTGCCATAGAGGATACCAAACTCATATTTGATAAACTCAAGATGTGAAAGCTGATAAAGGTGCACAAACTTGCGCCTTGTGCTTCTGAAAGAGAAAAGCAATCACATGTCTATTGTGAATATCATTCTAGAGCTATGCATCCTACCAAAGATTGCCCGGATCTCCATGACTGGATCGAAACAAAAATCCGAGAAGGAGTAATTGATCAAGAGGGAAATCTCTTGACCCCCTCACCACAAGTGTATGATCCAAGTCCAGAGTTCCAATCACAATATCAAGATATATGTGAATATTACCATCATCAGCTGGGATATGGACGGCATAGAAGCAAGGCTAATATTGAGCGATTCAGAATGGGTTTGTGTCAATATAGAAATGGAATATCAAAGAAACTGCGGCGAAGCCAATCTCGCAGCAAGCTGAGGAGTTTATAGATGACTATCATCAACTCCCTCCTGAAATTGTTGAAGAAGCAATTAATTCAACTTTTCAGGCACAAGCCTCAGAAGCTGAATGGGTCACTGTCGGCCCTCGAAAGTCAAGAAATTCCAGAAGACCCGGCAAGTCTATCGCCAAGGGTCGTTCTAGCAGAAAAAACATTCACAAGCCATCTCCAGAGCAAGAAGTGATAAACTCATTAGAAGCTCCACAAATGAAAAATAGAGAGAAAAACAGAAGAAGAAATGAGAAAAGAAAATTGAAGAAACAAATGGAGCATGTTGCGACAGCAGAAGCTCCTCAGCAGCTATCAACTGTTCAAAGACTTCAACAACTAATTGATGAGCTGGATGAATATGTATCTCCCAAGCCCTCTGATAAACCCAAGCTCGATCAATATATCCCATGGGATGAGATCGAGCGAAAGAGACGGCTCCAGGATTGGCTACTCCACGTCCAGCATGAAGCACTACAAGAGGAGGATCTCCCTCCCTCACCAAGCTTGAGTCTCTTCAATGAAGGCGCTGAAATTACTATGGAGCAGTTGGACTCTATGTTCGGCTCCTTCTCTTGCTAAATGGTGTTCATCCCTCCTCCGAAAGAATTGCAAACCTCTACAATTGATACTACTGCACAAGATGGAGGTCAACCAGCAACGCTCGTATACCAGCGTCGGCCTGCAGGTAATCCAAATCGCCATTTCGGAAAGGGTCGTGGCAGGCGGCAAAGAGCGGCATCTGCCACTACCAAGAACCCAGATATTACAAATTCAAACAAGGTTATACTCTTTCATGGCGAAGAATCCAAGCCTCTGCCCGAAACTCAAATCCGAGCAGATTCTTATATCTTCGACCCTTCAGATGAAGAAGAAGGATTGCCCGATATAGTTCCCCAGTCTGAAGATAGGAACCTAAGTCCATATGCTTCATCAAATGAGCCGGACAACGTTCCTCCTCTTCCCAATGAGAAGTTATTGGCTTCCCTCTCTCAAAAGAAGCTTGTCAAGCCAAAGGAGCTTTCTGGGTCCTTGCCAAGGGAATTTTCCCAGTTGGACCAGACACGCGCCGAGGCTGACGATAAAATTCTTCAGCAACTGAAATCACTTCCCGTCAACATTACTGTCTGGGAAGCGATTGTCTGGAGTAAAGACTTGAGAGAAATTCTCGTCAAAATACTCCAAGAACCAGAAATATATGAAGCTCATATGGCCAATTTCCAAGCTCAAGCTTATGAAGCCCTGGCGGCAAACGTCACCTTCACTGATGAAGATATGCTACTATCTTCTCCATATCATAACCGTCCCTTATATATGAAGGGTAAGATCAACGGCATTCAATTAAATCGGATCTTGATCGATCAGGGGGCATCCATCAATCTGATGCCCTGCAAGACCTTTCAATCTCTATATCTTATGCCCTATATGCAAAAGGTAAAGGATGTGAAGATCACAGGATTCAATCAGAATTCAGAGAAAGCCATCGGAAGGGTCACCGTCAACTTAACCCTGGATGACTTCATCACCAAGGTGACCTTCTTCATTATTGATGCTAATACAACATACAGAGTATTGCTCGGGAGACCCTGGCTGCATGAAAATGGGGTCATTCCGTCAACTCTCCATCAATGCATCAAATATGCAAAAGAAGGGAAGCAGCATACAGTCTTTGCCGATCAAGTCCCGTTTCGGGAAGATGAATGCAATTTGACAGATGCTCCTTTATATCTTGGAGGGCCAATCCCACAACCCTTTGCCCTGAATAAAGGGAAGGGTAAGCAAATTAAATGCTCAAATGAAGACAGTGAAACTGGCGAGCTGTTTGTGATAAACAAAAGCCCTGCCAAATCACCTGCAAAGAATTCTCAAAGCAAAGCAATCCGCCCAGAACGATGGAGTATCAATTATGAAGCTGACCACATAAGTCAAGTTATCAATGGGAGCATCCCTTTGCCTCCCAACTGTATGCAAATTCATTCCCTAAAACAAGAACAAAGTGTCCGATGATTGAAAACATTCGTCGTCACTTATCAAAAAAAAGAAGAAATAAAGAATATAAGAAAGTCAAAGCCGATTCTCTTCTGCAAAGGGGAACTAATCCCTCAAGCATGCATAGGAGATGATTTCGGTTGGGAAGATAAAGCCAATAACCAACTTGAACCGATACGAGAAATGGCTGATATGCCAGAAAATATCAAAGAAATGTGCAAAAAGCAGAACATCCCTCAGGAACAAGATGCCTCCCGGAGGGATTTCTTCAAGCAGTTATGGGAACCTTCCCAAGTCCGAGGACAACCTCCATTTTTTGGGAAAGATACGAGAGGATTAAGTTATGATACCAAGTCCTCCTATACAGTGAATGCTGTTGGGATATTATCGGAAGTCTGCAGCACAAAGAATAATCAAGAATGCTCCAATTCCAGTTCTCAAGATACCACTTCTGCTTCACTAAATGAATTATCAAATGAAGAGTCGCCGAAAGAATTCAATAGGCAATCTTCACTCATAAATTCTGAAGATGTAAGTCTTTATGAAGTCTACGTCGCCAACTCTGATGACGAAGAAAATTTCATAGATCTGCAACCAGCTCCCCAAGATATTGAAGACGGTGGGCAGACCACTATTGATGAATTGATTGAACTCAATCTCGGGAATCAAGAAGATCCCCGGCCATTCTTCATCAGTGCCACTCTTGATGAACAAGAGAGGCAATCTTATCAAGCTCTCCTACTGGAATTCCAAGATTGTTTCGCTTGGAACTATAAAGAAATGTCGGGACTGGAGCCAACAGTCGTCGAGCATGAATTATCCATACTTCATGCAGCCAAGCCTGTCAAACAATCTCAAAGGCGTATGCGGCATGAACTGGAGCTGAAAGTAAATACTGAAGTCGACAAGCTCTCTGAAGTAGACTTCATCGAGCCATGCATATATCCGACCTGGCTCGCCAATATTGTCCCAGTAAAGAAAAAGAATGGTCAAATCCGGATATGCATCGATTATAGGGACTTAAACAAAGCATGTCCCAAAGATGATTTTCCAGTTCCAATCACTGAAACAATGGTGGATATGACCACCGGCCATGAAGCCTTGTCTTTTATGGACGGGTCTTCAGGCTATAATCAAATCCGAATGGCGATCAAAGACAAAGATCATACTGCCTTCAGATCACCCAAAGGTATATTCAATTACAAAAGAATGACCTTTGGCTTGAAGAATGCAGGAGCTACATATCAAAGAACCATGACCAAGATATTCAATGAAATGATTCATGATGTAGTTGAATGCTATGTGGATGACTTAGTCGTTAAAAAAAAAACGGGAAGACCATTTACATGATCTTCGCCGTGTTTTTGAAAGACTTCGTTAATTCAAACTGAAAATGAACCCCATGAAGTGTGCATTCGGGGTTTCAAGCGGCAAATTTCTGGGCTTCATCGTCAAATATCGGGGAATAGAAATAGACCCCGATAAAATCAAAGCGATCCAGCAATTGCCACTGCCTCAAAATCTGACAGAGTTCAGATCCTTTCAAGGGAGATTAGCCTACATCAGGCGATTCATATCCAATCTCTCAGGAAGATGCATGCCCTTCGGCAAGTTGATGAAGAAAGATACTCCCTTCATCTGGGATCAAGAATGTCAAAACGCCTTCGAGCAAATAAAGGAATATCTCCTCACTCCACCAGTATTGGGGGCACCAATTGCTGGAAAGCCTCTCATACTTTATATTGCAGCTATGGATGCTTCTTTGGGAGCTCTATTAGCACAAACAAATGAAGAAGGCAAGGAGCAACCCCTGTACTATCTTAGCAGAAAGTTAATTGGTCCTGAACTCCGATATGCTCCAATGGAAAAAGTCTGCCTGGCATTGGTATTTGTCGTCAAGAAATTGAGGCATTATCTGCTGGCTCATGAAGTTAAACTCATCTCCAGGTATGATCCACTTAAATATTTATTGAGGCAACTTGTATTGTCAGGAAGACTCGGGAAATGGGCCTTACTCCTTATGGAATTTGACATCACATATGTCCCACAAAGGGCAATTAAAGGACAAGTTTTGGCTGAATTTCTAGCTGCACATTCAATATCGGAAGATTCTCCTCTGTCTATAGAGCTTCCCGAAGAAGAAACACTCTCTTTTGCAAAAGAGAAAGAAAATCAAGCTCAGGGAGATCTGAATCCTGAAGAGGTCATCAAAATTGAATCACCCTCTTGGGAATTATATTTTGATGGGACTTCCCGAATTCTCCGCTATACGGATGGTTCTATCACCACCTCTACTGGAGCAGAGATTGTCTTAGTCGCTCCACATGGAGGAATCTTATATAACTCATGTGCTCTCATGAAACCATTGACAAATAATGAGGCTGAATATGAAGCTCTAATCATTGGGCTTCGATTGGCTCTCGAAATGGGAATCAAAAGCATACAAATGTATGGCGACTCACAATTGGTCATCCGACAAATATTGGGCCAGTATGAAGTCCGAAAACCACAACTGCTTCCATACTATACTACAGTCATGAAGCTCAAAGAACAATTCAACTCCTTTAGCATATCCCATATACTAAGAAATGAAAATTCTCAGGCAGATGCTTTGGCGAAACTCGCCTCTGCCATAAAATTGCCTCCTGAAGGGGAATTGGATATAAGTGTTTGTCACAGAAGACTCATGCCGAGTGTCCTCGACGCTGAGTCTAATATTACAATTGAGGAAGTATACACTACAGAGCAAGATACAACAAATGAATCTGAAGATTGGCGTGACCCGATCATCAAAATCAAGAAAGGTTGGCTACCTTCTGATCGAGCTCAGAAAATTCAGCTCTTGCGAAGGGCTACGTCATATCAATTAATAGCAGGTCAATTGTATAGGCTGGTCTATGAAAAGAAAGGGCCAGTCCTCCTTAGATGCTTATCTCTCAAAGAGGCCAAAATTATCATGAAAGAAGTTCACTCCGGGCTATGTGGTGCACACCAGGCAGGAGAAAAGATGAAAATCAATATCAAGCTAAAAGGCTTCTACTGGCCTACCATGTACGCGGACTGCATCCAATATGCCCGTACATGTCATCAATGCCAAGCATTTGGCCCAGTGCCAAGAAAATCCCTAAGCACATTGCATCCCACTGCGCCAACATGGCCCTTTGCTGAATGGGGCATGGATATTGTGGGACCATTTCCACCTTTATCTCAAGGCCACAAGTTCATATTGGCTGCCACGGATTATTTCTCCCGATGGGCTGAAGCCATCCCGCTACGTGAAGTGACGGGTGAATCAGTAGCCAAATTTGTCAAGCAAAATATTATTTACAGATTTGGGACCCCTCATAGGATTATATCCGATAATGGGTCACAATTCCGTAACAAGACGATATATACCTTAGCAGCCAAATTTCAAATTGAATGGAGGACATCTTCAATATACAATCCACAAGCCAATGGGTTAGCAGAAGCCTTCAATAAAACCCTTTGTAAGATGCTCGCCAAGATAGTCGGCAATCGAAAACGGGAATGGGGAGAGAAAGTTCATGAAGCTTTATGGGCTTACCGAACTGCATACAAAACCCCTACCGGATGTTCGCCCTTCTCCTTAGTCTATGGAGCTGAGGCAATGATTCTTATAGAAATTGAAATGACATCCTATCGGGTGGCAATTCAAAATGAACTCCAAAGTCAGGATCAAGATCAAATAGAAAGAAGACTCGAAGAGCTCTCCAACCTAGAAGGGAGGCGTCTTCAAGCATACAAATCTCTCCAAGCATATCAAGCCAGAATGGTTCGCGCATTCGACAAATTAGTAAAACCCAGAGCCTTCAAACAGGGAGATCTCGTCATAGTCAAATGCAGAGAAGTAATGGCAAGAAAGCCAAGTGGCAAATTGCAACCCATTTGGCTCGGTCCATATATCGTCACTTTGGCATACGAAGGAGGTGCATACAGGCTGGTAGACCACAAAGGTAATGTGCCCTTTTCCTCCGCTCAACGGGAAACACCTGAAATTGTATTACGCTCCAGAGCGTGAATTCCTGGCCAACCACCCCAACAAAACCCTAGCTGCCCAAAAGGGACGGGAAGTCGAAAAGGATTAGAAAAACATGTAAAGGAAGCTTCTCACATGTGGGAACAAAGGAATCAAAGTTCCATTTGTTTGCCATATGAGCCAAATCCTCAAGTCCTTCAACCCCTGTAGGAGCGTAAAGCCAGGGGCACTTTAAGTACAAACCTCAGAAGCAAATGACAAAGTGAAAGTCAGAGGGTTATCTTGCATATCTCTCTCATCATCAAAATCAAATCTAAATCCTACACTCAAGTTCGAAAGCCAACGGGAAATCTCATGTCCCTTCCAGAAAGCCATAAAGGTAGGATATATATCAAATCCATATCCCTAATCTATAGCCATCAAACCACAAAGGTAGGCTATATCAAATCCAAATTCCAAATCCATAGCCAGAAAGCCACCAAGGCAGGCCATGTCCAAATCCAATCCCTAATTTATAGCCATCAAACCACAAAGGTAGGCTATATCAAATCCAATCCAAAACCATAGCCAGAAAACCACAAAGGTAGGCTATATCAAATCCAATCCAAAACCCTAGCCAGAAAACCACAAAGGTAGGCTATATCAAATCCAAATTTCAAACCCATAGCTGGCAAACCTCAAAGGTAGGCTATGCCAAATCCAAATCTCAAATCCATAACCAGTAAGTCATCAAGGTGGGATACATCAAAGCCCACTCAAAACCCAAAGTCCCACCAGCAAACCACCATGGTAGGTGATATCAAATTCAAATTCTAAGTTCACATCCCAAGGCCATCAAGGCAAGCCATATCTAAACATAATCCCAGGTTCATAATCAACAAGCCATCAAGGTAGATCATACCCAAATTTGATCCAAAACCACATGCACCAAAATTACCATGCCCAAATATATCAAATCCGGAATACCAAACACAGCCACAAACCACCAAGGCAGGCTAAATTAAACCAAAACCAAAACCAAAATCAAAATTGGAATCAAAACCAAAACCAAGTCCAGAACCAAATCAACCTAAACCCTATATCCAAATCCAAAGGCAAAATCAAAATCCCATATCTCATTCAGAATACTACGGAGGTAAATCAGCATATCCATATCCAAAAACAAATCAAATCCCAACACCAATACAAATTCAAGTGCAAATCCCTTAGCCCCGCCCCAAGCCATCAAGGATGGGCGGAATTCTAACCCCAAACCCGAGTTCCAAACCTAAACCCCATGCCAAAATTCATATCAATACCCAAAACTAAACTTGAAGCTAAAGTAAACTCAAATCTCATGTCCATATCTAAACTCAAATTAAAAAATACCACAAAGGTAAGCCACCGCATTCACACCCATTCCACAACCAGATCACCACCCATTCCACAACCCGATCACCACCCATTCCACAACCAGATCACCACCCATTCCACAATCAAACCCTCATCCATTCAACTACCCCAAACCAGTCGAGTACTCACCAGTCAAAAAAAAACAGAGAGAAAAAAAAAGAGGTTAAAAATAGAGATACCTCGATGGACTTAAGTATACGGTTCACTGTATACTTGAGGGTAAAAAGATCAAAAAATACGGCTGAGGTGAAAACCCGAGAGGGCGCTTCAGGCAAAAATGGGTAACCCCTCAACGTGAAAACCCGAAAGGGCACGTTGGAAAAAGCTAAAGGGGTCAGTCTCGGTGAAAACCCGAAAAGGCGCTAAGGCTGGTAATGTGAAAAATGAAAAAAAAAAAAAAAAGGAAAAAGAAAATGAAAAGGAGGATTTCTCTGTCCTTCATTTGTACATTCGCAATGGTTACAAGTCACCACATTACAAACTTACAGAGGGTGACAGATACCATACACAAGATAGAAAGCAGATCAAGGCAACAAGCCCAATATACAAGTGCTATGCTGTAAAACAAAGGCAGGAAGGTTTCTTCCTCTTCAGTCGTTCGGTTTCTTTGGCTTTAAAAGACCTGGACCGGCGAGAATCATCTCTGCCTTTAGCAAGGATGGCCTCCTCTTTGGAGTCTTCGACTTCATCTCTGGCATCCTGATCCTGAGAAGATCTCGCCTCACCAAGCTCGTGTTCTAGCCGGGCAATATTCTCACTTCTCGCAGCCATCCTCAACTCTCGTGTCTTCCGATGCTTGCGCACTTCAGCAACCCGGAAGTCACCCTCATCAATATCGCTGGATAAGGAGCACATGTCACTCTCCAAAGCATGGATCCGCCGATCATAAGGAGCCCAGGCCATATTGACATGGCGGCAATATGCTTTATTCCAAGTGTCGTTGACAAATTTCATCCAACGCTCCTGAGGGATTCCCATGCTAAAAGTAGACTCGGTATGTTTCTCGAGGGCCTGCCGGATAATCTCGATAGATGATGGGTCTGCTGAGTCCACCAATTCTCCTATTCGGCCAACGAGGAATTGCCAACAGCCATCATCATCAAAAATGGGGCTGGTTGATCCCTTGTGGGCCATCCTATACCATGTTCGGAGGAAGCGCCAATTTCTAATGGCGGAGACCTATCTTCGTCAGAATCTGGTGCAGCATTTGCCAAAAATAGCAATAAACAGCAAGAGGAAACAGTTAGCGAAGAAAAGCTAGCAAAGCCCCAGATGAAAGATACAAGGCACGAAGTCTAGCACATTTCACCTGGAAAGGGATTTTCGCCTCCCTTCCCAACCTCGGGCTCCGAGGGTTGAATAAAATTTGATGGCCCAGGATAAAATTCTTGAGATGAACTGGGGAAATGTGATGGATATGGATTAAACTGTTCCACACTAGATGGAAAGGCTGGAGGTTCGGAAGTGTGATCTGTTTGCTGGGAGCCTCCACCGCCACCTGCAGCACCTCCTACTTGAAATGCAGAATGAAATGGAAGTTCCAAAAATGGGCTCACAGCAACCCCCCAAGGCGGTAAAGAAAAATCTGTCGCGGAGGCAAAATAAGAATCCATTGTCCCCCATTCGAAAAGCTGCTCGCAGATTTCTTGCCCTTGTAAAGAAAATACAACAAGGAAAAGGTCACCATGAATAATATGAAAGGAAAAGAAGAGGAGAAGTCAGAAAAGACTACATAAGCTCAGAAAAATAAGCTCACCAAAAGGACCCACTTCTGTAGCAGCGACTTCTTCAACAGGTCTTGGAATATAGACTTCAATAGGGGCAGAAGAACATTGCTCCATCGAAACCCCCAGTTCAGTATATGTAAAACCCGGGTTGTCATCATCTACTCCTACCATCCCGGAAAATCCAAAATGAGAAGGAGCTTCGTCATCCTCCTCTTCGGGCAGAACGCCTGCGGCTGCTTGTGAAGTGCTCCCATATTCTTCTCCATGAAGGAGAGAGGGACTTTCAGGCGAAGAATTACATTCATCCGAAAGAACTGGAGTGGTATTCGCCTCATTGGCTTCATCATCCGAGATGGGAGAGTCTAGAAGGAGGCGGAGAAGGGCAGAGCATATATATGAAAAAGAAAAGAGAAAAGAAAAGTCACTATGAATAGTGATGATGAGAGAAAAAAAGAGGAAGAATGGCAAAGAGTATACCACTCAAAGAGGCATAAATAATCTCCTTGGCTTTCTCGGCCCTCCTGTTGCTAGAAAAAGATGGAACGTCAGGGCGAGTCTCATTGTCCTTGTCTCCATCAATCCTCAAAGCGGGAGCAGCTAGAAAGTTGAGATGAAGATGTTAAAAAAGAAGAAAAAAAAAGAGAGAAAAAAAAGAGGAGGAGGAAAGGATGGCATACCCATTAATTCTGATGGAGGCACCGGCACCATCTGAGGAAGATCGGTGCTACAAGCATTACCAACTTTCTTCATAATACCCCGAACATCTTGGAGTGTCACGGTATTCTCAAGCCGGGGGATATATTCCAAAGGGCCAGCATTGCCAATAGCAGTGATAAGGTGCCTTTCCCATCGTGCCCATCCAGGATGCCCGATACTCTCCGGAGGCAGTTTCGTCGACAAAGGAACTGCAGGAGAATAGTCGCAATCAGATAATGGATGGTTCCACCAACAATATTCCGAAAGATCATTGTTGGTAGCTGAGTCTTTTGTCCATAAAAGCTCCACAGGCGCCAGAAGTGATATTTCCCCCTGATAATAATGCTTATCGGGCTCAGTGTTGACTTTGGTTGACACTTTGGGGCCATAACTCTTCTTATACGAGGATGCTATGCTGGAGAAATGCTGGTCAAGATATTCCTCGTCAATGTAAATCAGGGGAAGGCTCTTCTTCGCAAGGCGAGAATCTTCCCTCTTCCTTAGTTCGCGAGGGGCAAGCCGGAAAATGCTGCTCCGATCGAACCACCACCGAGCATAAAATATATCCATACGCCCCACTGCTCCGAGGGCAGGGAGGGCATATGCAGAACTCGTCTCAAGACGGCAGAAATAATTCCACCAACTCGCCGCGGACATATGAATACCACGACCGCGATATAGTCGAAGCAATAACGGAAATTCCGCATGTGGTGGAATAGACTGATCATATCCGAAGTTTTTGGCAAATCGCGAAGGATAATAAGGCTCTGTGATAAGAGTGGATCCTGCACGATATACCAGCACTCCAGGTCGGATGCAGCATAACCAGTCTTGGTATATGGACTGGCTAGAATCATCATTATTTGGCAAATGATATTCTATCCCGGTTGAAGTTTGGGTACAACAAGGCCTGATACCTCGGGATGCATTGCTAAATTGAAGCAGCCCTTGCTCACCATTCGGAAGGAAGGATAAATTGGAGCGAGCACCCATCAGCTCTGACAGCGAATCTCCAGCAGGCCGATTTCTGAATAATAGAATTAATGGGGCCGATGGGCAAGGCAGATCAATAGTCTGGCATAGCCCGGGTAGCAAAAGACCGGCCCAAGCACTTAAGTAATGTGTGGGCAATTGTGCCTTCCTATCCCGAGGACTCGGGTGTGAGCTTAATGATCCCAGCCCGTGGAATATATTTGCTAAAGCAGCAGGAGCCAGAGCGAGCTGATGCCCCTCGGCCAGAAGACAAGCAGGGTAGATCAACCCTGGCCGGATACACTCTTCTTCCCCATTAGGAATTACAAAGCTGGATAGCCAATAAACTAAATAAGCGGCCAAATAAGTACGATCAGGCAATCGCCGAGGATTCCATCCCTTATCCTTCGGGGCGAAGATACATTGCCCCCGGGAAGGCTTCCTCGCCTCCAGCTGCTGATACTCTTCCAGACAGCGGCCCTCCATTGTAAAATTGTCGAAGAAACAGAATGGCCCATTGTAGAAATATCGAAGCCAGGCATTCTGACTGACTCTCATAGTCGAGGAGGAAGAAGGTGCCCCGTCTTTTCTCCCAACACGGGCCAGGTCTCGCCATACCTTCGTCAAGAAGCGAAGGCTATATGGGAGGATATATCGCCCGGAGCCGTTGCTACAATGACTATGTAAGTCATTAAGAACGACCTCTTCATAAAATAGCCCAAATATTGGCAAACCTGAAATTCGGTGAAAACTCCATAAATCAATAGAGGTTTCGCCCTCAGCCGTCCCGAAAGTGTTCCACTGGGAGCTGAACCTCTCCACCAAAGCTCGGAGAATTCCTGTGTAGCATGGGTAATCATATAATGCGGCCTCGACAGCTCCATAAATACCCGACATCTTCAAAAGTTCGCCATAATGATGTAAGACTCCGGTCAGCCACTCTGTGGCTCCATAGCGAAAGATATGAGAAGGAACAACTGATCATTGGCCATACCAACTGGGAGCAGTATAACCAACAATCCAATCCAGAAGACATCGGATATCGTGACTGCCGGTAGCATACCGAGAGTCACTGGGCATCAAATATACACCATCAGTTTCCGTCGCGGCCTTGTGACGATTCTGCAAATTCCAGATAGTAGGAGAAATCTTTCGCGACCGAGTGTAGCAGTCAAGGTCCCGGCTAAAAGGACCCAACTCCTCAGCCATTGGCAGCCGCTTCAAAGCAGCAAATCCCAGAGAAAAGCTGGGATAAGAAAAAGCACAAGTACCCAGAAGGCTATCTCGGGACTTTAAAATAGCAGACTCCAGATATCGTCTCTCTGCAGAAAGGCAGGGATCGCTGGCAGTCATGTGAGGCAGAATGAACTGTTGAATGAAGGAGAATAACTCTTTATCGACTGGGAAATGGCTTGGATAGCCCCTCTTTCGTACATAGTGATAAGTGCCCTTCCGGCGGCTGATGCGAGAGCAATCTACTTGGCCGATAGACGGAAGGTCTTCAGGATTAACCATTGCCACAACATGATAGCCACTGTCCAGTAAGGGCAAGTTGGTCTTCGTAATACGGGGTTTCGCCAAAGCAGGCATCATAATGTCCTTGGGAACAATCCCGTCACGGGTCTTCTGGCTGTAGTTATCACGACCCAGATAGTTCTTCCCGTGAGGCATAATGAAGGCCTGGGAAAGACATGCAGAAAAAGAAAATAAGAAAAAAGGGCACCAAGCTCAGCTAAGTAGAAATCCAGGGTCAAAGCAATAACCAAAGATGCTCTGGAATGCAAAACAAGGATCTACACGGGCCGCGTGTCGTCACTTGTTGATTCCGACACGTGTCCTGTGGGGGGCATTTGTTGAAGGGTAAATTTATGATGGATGTCTGCCAGGAGAAACCTTGACAGTCCATTATATAATGGTCCAATGAGCTGATTAGCTGAAACCTATCTTGGCGGTTAACTGCTCATATAACCCATGTAAAAAGGGTTGTTGGACTTTGATGTTTAGATGATGGTTACCAATGGATGCTGATTAATCAAGTAGCCTACTCAAGAGGCCAAGTGAATTATGATTAAAAGTGACCCCATGGTTACTTAAATGACAAGACTATTCGGGGATTCTTCTCCAAGTTCAACAAGAGAATTCTGGCCCTTAAAATGGTGCCAAGTCTTCCACTTAAATTGAAGTCCAAGGGAGAACATTCTCCGTTCAAAGTGTAAATACGGAAAAAATCCGGCAACACAAGGTCTATAAGACCAAGTATAAAGAACAAGTACAAGAACAAGCTCGAGGAAGAACTCCGAAGCTTAGTAAAATCACTCTTCCGACGGACAGAATTCCGAGAAGAACCAAAATCTCCAGCACCTCCGGCAAGAGAATCCATGTAAAAAGGGGCATGGGGGGGTATTTATAGAAGTTTCCCCCTCTTCCCCCCATCGGTTAGGAGACCCCTAACCGATGGTGACCTCATGATGAGGTCACCATCGGTTAGGGGAGCCCTTAACCGATGGTGACATCTTAGTGATGTCACCATCGATTAAGGGGTCTCCCCTTCTAACCGATGGTGAATCACCATCGGTTGAGGGGACCCCTCCCCTAACCGATGGTGACCTCATCATGAGGTCACCATCGGTTAGGGATGGTGACCTCATCATGAGGTCACCATCGGTTAGTCCCCAACCGATGGTGACATAATCCCATGTCACCATCGGTTGGAGCTCTCCCCATTGCGATGTAAAGGGGACCTTCCCCTATAAAAGGTCCCCTATTCCCCAAGTGAAAAGAGAGTCGGTTCTCCCCCATAAGGTCCCGGCGAAGCCCTGGCAAAATCCCTTGTTCAAAAATCAAAAAAAAAAAGAAAAGAGCATTTCTCCTTTCGAAAACTCCCTTCCTCATCTGTTCCCCCGAATCCCCCTGCTTGGTGTGCGAAGGTACTAGCCCTTCTCTAGCTCGATAGCAAGGCGCGGAATAGTTCGGCGAGGGAGGAGAATCGGTTCCAAACGCCATCGACATCCTCTTCATCCCCTTTCAAAAATCCTAGCTCGGTTCTTCCCCCACATCGAGTAAGACTCTGTGGGGGAGATTTCCTTCGGGGTTTAAATACCATCCATATCTAGCAAGACTCTATGGATACACGGTATTTAAATACCCTTGTTCTCGTGCTCTAAATGCCTCCATATTGAGCAAGACTCTATGGGTATGCGCATTTAGATGCATATGTTCTCCCCGCCCATCGAGCAAGACTCTGGGATGGTGGATTTTGTGCTTGTATGTATATGTTTCTTAGAGGAGACTCTGCCCAAGCGAAGATTCTGCTCAAGAACATATTCGTATATTCACAAATTTGTGTTCTTATGTATATGTTTCTTAGAGGAAACTCTACCCAAGCGGAGATTCTACCTAAAAACATATACATAAAATTACAATTTTGTAATTATACATATATGCGTCTTGTGAAGAACCCTGCCCGAGCAAAATCTCTTTTTAAGAACGTATCCATACAACTACAAACCCGTGTTTATATGTATATGTTTCTTAGAGGAGACTATGCCCAAGCGGAGATTCTGCCCAAGAACATATTCGTATATTCACAAATTTGTGTTCTTATGTATATGTTTCTTAGAAAAAACTCTGCCTAAGCGGAGACTCTGCCTAAGAATATATCCATGGAATTGCAAATTTGTGCTTATACATGTATGTTTCTTAAGGAGAACTCTGCCCAGGCAAAAGCTCCCTCCAAGTTCATGTCCGTATAATCACGAATTTGTGTTTATATATATATATATATATATATATATGTTTCTTAGAGGAGACTCTGCCCAAGCGGAGATTCTGCCGAGTACATATTCGTATAACCACATTTATATTCATATGAATATACTTCTCGAAGGAGACTCCGCCTATGCAGAGATACCTTCCTGACGGAAACTCTATTCAAGCAGAGATACCGCTCGAGAATATATCCATAGGATGGCAAATTTGTGCTTATGCATGTATATGTTTCCTCGGGGAAATTTCGGCTAAGCAAAGGTTCTCCCGAGGGCATGTTTATATAACCACATGTTCATATGAATACGTCTCCATGAGGATACTCTGCCTAAGCAGAAGTTCTGCCGGAAAATACATTCACATACTCATGAATATTCTGTTGATATGAATACATTTCTAAAAAAAAGGGAAAAAGAGAAGGATAAAGACTCTGCTCAAGCAGTGATCCAAGCAGAAATATATACATATACTCACAAAATGAGTTATACCCATGTGGGTAGTTTTCGGAAAGAAATCTTGTTTTGACAAGGACCCTCATGGAGATATATCCATATGTCCTCTAAGATCATGTTCATACGAGCAAAAATGAGGAGAAAAGAAGTTCTGCCTCAATAGGGACTCCGCCCAAAAATATACTGTGATCATAATCTTGTGGGGTATGTGCATTTAGATGTCGTTTGCTCTTGTACTTATATGTATATGTTTCTTCGAGGAAACTCTGCCCAAGCGGAGATTCTACCCAAGAACATATTCATATGATCATAATCTTGTGCTTTTATGCGTATGTGTTCTTGAGAAGACTCTGTCCAAACAGAGGTTCTGCTCAAGTATATACTCATATAATCACAATTTCATGATTATATGTATATGATTCTTAGGTTGAACTCTGCCAACATAGAGGTTCTACTCGAGAATATATCCATGTAAGCACAACCTCACATCCATATGTATATATTTTCTTAAGAACGCTCCGTCTAAATAGGAGTATTTAAACCCCTTCGTATGTTTGTGCTCTAAATGACTCCATATCGAATAAGACTATGGGTATGTGCATTTAGATGTCGTTTGTTCTTGTACTTATATGTATATGTTTCTTCGAGGAGACTCTGCCCAAACAGAGATTCTGCCCAAGAACATATTCATATGATCATAATCTTGTGCTTTTATGCGTATGTGTTCTTAAGAAGACTCTGTCCAAACAGAGGTTCTGCTCAAGTATATACTCATATAATCACGATTTTATGATTATATGTATATGATTCTTAGGTTGAACTCTGCCAACGTGGAGGTTCTACCCGAGAATATATCCATGTAAGCACAACCTCACATCCATATGTATATATTCTCTTAAAAACGCTTCGTCTAAATGGGGATTCTGCCCAAGAACGTACTCATATGTTCACAAGTATATATAAAAGGGACTCCTTTGAACAGAGATTTTGCCCCAAAAAAATATGTATACTCATAAAACCACAAGATAACTCTATCTACGCGAGCACATTCCCGTCTATTTTCATATGTCAAATCTTTCAAAGAAAATTCATACTCTTCCTCAAGAGGTCTAAATCTTAAACGTTCCTTTTAAAAGGATAAATCCATTTTCAAAATTCATTCTGTCCAGAGATGGATTGAAAGAGAAAATATTGTATTGGAATTTCCTATAGATGCATATATTCTCGCCCATGCTATGAAATGGTATTCGAGTTGAAACTGGTGTTAATACGACACGTAAGGCTTTTAACTCGATGTAAATGTAACATCGATTCCGATCGATGGAGACAGGGGTCCAGCACACGCCACCCTAATCGCCTGATGATTAAAGGCACGGAATCAAAGAAGTTCAGATCAAAACACGGCGCACTCGTCCGTTTCACGGACATACAAATTCTTTATCCGCATCACGCGGACCTTTTTCTTCTGTCTGGTAGACAGTCTGGCACGCCCCGCAATACGAAGTCAAAACATGATAAATAAAACGAACCTCCCCATACACATAATGGGGGAGAAAAAAAAATCCCGTGTCCACAGCCGCCAACCACCGGTAAATGGCCACCGGTTGCCAGTCCGCTGCAGCTTGCTGCTCCCCCCTGTCCGCCAGACTGAGTGGCAGCCCGCCTGGCGCCACGTTGGGCGCCACGCGGGCTGCCATGTAAGACTTATTGCACTTGCAGAAAGTGCAATAAGTCTTTCTCATTCTGAAAATAATGATCCAATTGAATTTAGAAAATAATGCCTCCAGTATCCATCAATGCCAGTTTTGGCATGCCAATTTATTTTGCTGAAAGAAAATGCAAGTCTCCAACACTCCAACAATCATGGTGCTGAGGCAGTGAACTAATTCAGCTGATGCACCAGCTAGACTGCTTAGAAAAGGGAAAGACAGGCCACCCTAGACCCAGAACTTTCACAAGGCAGAAATAGAATGCTAGATGTATATTCAACCACTAAAACCTACCCATGAACCATATAAACATGGTGCATTGTTAAAGTTTTAAAGAACGTAAGAGAAGTTACTTAATCTACCAAGCTAAAACAGGAACAAGGAGGTTAGTATCGGTTTCGGCCATGTCAAAAACCGATATGGTTTTGGTTTCGTTTCGGCCGGTTTCAGACGTCTCGGGCAGCCTTAAGAGTGGCCAGTTTCGACCAGTTTCAGTCTGTTTCTGGTTTGGTTTCAGTCGGTTTCAACTGAAACCAACCGAAACTGATTAAAATTTTAAATATTATTTTTAATGGTTTTGGATTTGCTACAGTGTTTTGGGCCAGTTTCGGATTGGTTTCGACCGATACTAACATCTATGAACAGGAAAGCCTCTTTTCATGGCAACAGGTATGGCTTATTTTCTTTTTATTAGTTGGCAATAGATGTACTTGAGTCAGTATCCACTGTGACTTTGAGATCAATGACTGGCCCTTGACTGTTAATGTATGTGTCACGGGAATTGGGCTACAAGTAACATTATAAATAGTATTAAAGAGAACAAGTAACATAGTTCTCTTCTCTAACAGCGGCATTAAAGTGAACATCTTCCAAATATCCACTGTATGACAAATAGTACAATCTCAAAGCCTCAAACTGAAGCAAGTCAGAAGAAATGCTGCACATCTAAGACATTATAAATAGCAAGCTACCTTTTTCAACAGGTGCTACACGACATTCAGAATAATCAATTCATTCTGAGAGGGATACTTACAGCTATTCGCTGCTGGCTTATGCCACCATTTGCACTGACTAAAATGTATCCATTGTTTACTTCTGCAAATCAATTATTAGTAATATTAGCATGATACCACAAGAGAGAATAAAAAGGACAATACAGACAAGATAACAACCTGCCATTCTAGCAGGGTAAAAGGCAATGAAATAGGAAGCCTAATAAATTTTAGGATGGCAATACCGCAGTTATGCCGGTGCCCTTTATCAGCACAGGGTTTCCAAAAGGAACCAGGATTAGAACGTTCTTGCCACAACTCTCGAGGTTCAGGTTTATTATCCCCCTGAAAACGAATTCAAAAGAAAAGATTCAGCGATTTTTTTCTGAGAACTGAACATTTTATTATTAACAGAGAGAGAGATCTAGTATCAATCTGCAACATTTCAATCTGATTCCTTGCATACACGATGTGCTTGATATGGGTTGGATTTCCATGACCTTCTCAAGTTAGAAATGAGTTTTCTGGTTATGCTTTACATAGGCACATCACCTGACTCTGTAGGCAAGAGTGGGACAGAATATGCAGGCATTCTCACGTCTAACCAATACCATTTTCTTTTCTTTTCTCTCTGTTTTGTGGTGCAAGGAATCAATTATTGTAAAATGTTCATGGCATATGCAGTGAGACATGGCATAAGCAGGCAATCTCAAATCTAACCAGGGGATTTCCGGCTTTATGGTGCAAGGGATTAGTCAACAAAATGTGATGTCTGATCATTATGTTACACATGATTGCACAATCCAGTTAGCAGGTGATCAGAGGTTCTTCACATTGCAGCAACAATGAGCTCTATAAAGAATTTTCTTTTTTATTTTTCTGAATGTGGATCAAACCATGGTTTGACGTATCGCCGATTCGGGGCGAATCGGATCCGCCCTGATGCGATCCGATTCGCCCAGAATCGAGGCGAATCGGGTCCGATTCGCATGATTATTATTATATATATATATATGATATTTATGTATGTGTGTCAGGCAGGGTTGTGAGGAGTCAGGATCCTCTTCAGGCAGGGTTGTCAGGATCCTCTTATTTACCTGAATATCATTTAAGTAAATGTTATAATTTGTTGTTTCATTTACTTAAGATATTACATGTAAATAAGGAAGTACCCCCCATTTGAATCCAATAAAAATCAAAAAATCATATCTCTTACCAATAAAAAGTCAACTCTCCCACTGAAGAAGAAAATCGCGATTTTGATGATTTTAGCGAAATGCTAACTTTTTAATCTCTCATAATTTGGTCTATCTAAAAATTTGATAATTCAAATAAACCATATGGAACACTAAAAATCCAAAGTCCGGTAAAAAAAGTCAAACGTGCATGTGACTTCTCCAAGGGAGCTACTCTCCTACTGACAGCACTTAGTCTGCTTGAGGCATCTTAGGATTTGGTCAAACTTAAGCTATCATCACCTAAACTCATGAGATTTTTCACTTTCTAATTGTGAGAAACTAGAAAGTGACAATTCTCATGAGTTTGAATGATGATAGTTTAGGTTTGACCAAATCTTAAGAGGTCTCAAACAGACTGAGTACTGTCAGTAGGAGAGCGGTTCCCTTGGAGAAGTCACATGCACATTTGACTTTTTTACCGGACTTTGGATTTTTAGTATTCTATATGGTTTATTTGAATTATCAAATTTTTAGATAGACCAAATTATGAGAGATTAAAAAGTTAGCATTTCGCTAAATCATCAAAATCGCGATTTTCTTCTTCGGTGGGAGAGTTGACTTTTTATTGGTAAGAGATATGATTTTTTTGATATTTTTATTGGATTCAAATGGGGGGTACTTCCTTATTTACATGTAATATCTTAAGTAAATGAAACAACAAATTATAACATTTACTTAAATGATATTCAGGTAAATAAGAGGATCCTGACAACCCTGCCTGAAGAGGATCCTGACTCCTCACAACCCTGCCTGACACACATACATAAATATCATATATATATATATAATAATAATCATGCGAATCGGACCCGATTCGCCTCGATTCTGGGCGAATCGGATCGCATCGTGGCGGATCGGGGAATCGGATCGGATCGCATCGGATCCATTCGATTCGCGGCCGGGTGGCGGATCCATGCGGATCACAACTCGGCCCGCCCCTGATCCGCTCCGATTCGGGGGAATCGGGCCGATTCGGGGGAATCGGGCCGATTCGCCCCGCCATGACAAACCATGGATCAAACAACATTTATTGAGAAAAAGGAAAGGTGTACAAGTAAGAAAGAAGAAAAAGTATAGGCCCCCAAAACATCATCAACCATCCATATCCACCACCGTACACAGAAAAGATCAGCAGGTGGGAGCACCAAGGTCCCTGAAGCAAAGGTTGATCAACCCACTCAGTCAGCAGCCTCCAAAAGTCCAGATCCCATCTATTTTTGCCCTATGAGGGTCTCTCACCTTGCTGGCGTCCTTCAGGCTTACCTACTAACTACCTGGCTCCACCTGCTATGGAGGTCATTAACCTGGATGCTCCACCTTCAGATGTCGCAGGGACTTTCCAGAAGATTGAGTCAGAGGTGCTCCCCCCACACCCTTCTAGTGATGAAGGTCTACCCAGTGGATGTTGCAGCCAATCTGAGGGGTCACAAAGCAGGGACAAGAAGAAACGCAGGAACATAAGAGGAGACACCAGAGTGGGGTTACCAAGGGCCTGATGGTCTAAGCAAGTATAATCTTAAGGATCTCTGACTTGAGGCCAAGAAAGACACTGGGAAGCCACTTCAAAGTTTTGCCTTTCACTTGACAACCGAGCAGTCTTCTCTCCAGAATCTTCAAAGATGTCATTTGGGTGGAGAGCAGCCTTGGTGTACAAATTAGCAACATACTAGATACATTCTTTTCATGGGCAAAGAGGGTAAATTATTTAATTTAGAAGATAAACTTCCAAAGATATTCACTCTTGTACTCTACAAATGGCAGTAGGTTAATGATTGTAAACCTTAGCAATGGCCAAGACACATTCTTCTCCACCATGTTCTATTTCCACTCAAAGAATCTCTCTGTTGGAATCTGGAAGATGATGACTTTGCTCATTATGTTTCTCTTTTAAGCCTGTTAGAGTCTGTAAATATAAATGATTCAATCATAAGGAAAAGAAATGGTAGTATTTTTTCTGGTGAAGTTCTTATACCACTTAATTGACAGTAATGGCAACACTTCATATTCTTTGGTAGAATTTTCCACCTAAAGTTAAGGCTTTATGCGGCTCGTTCCTCAGTAGCACATATCACCAAGTCAAAGAGATTTTAACAACTATGGACTAGCAGCACCCTTTCTTTATTTCTTCGTGTGGAAAGTCAGATCACCTATCAAGATACAAAAATTTAAGTGGCTGTTGACACGTAAAAGGATTATTGAGAAGGTATATAATCATACATACAGTTCCAAGTGGAGAACAGATTGTGAGTTGTAAGCCCTCCCTGTGAAGAACAAGATGAGGAGGTTGATCATCTAATGTTTACTTGCGCAGTCAGTTGTTGGCACATAAAAATTTCCAAATCCCAAAACCTCAATTTCCCAAAACCCAAACCTCCATAAAAATCCAAAATCCCATAAATTCCCCAAAAATCCACCCAAAATACCAAACATTCCCAAACCCAAAAAACATCAGAAATTCCCAAACTCCCAGAAAATCCCCAGTTTCAAAAGAACCCAAAACCCCAGAAATACCAAATCCACAAATCTGAAAATCCAGAAATATCCTCAAAATCCCAGGAAATACCCAAAATTCCCAGAAATCCCCCAAAACCCCAAAATTCCCTGAAATTCCAGAAATCCCAGAATTCCCAAAAAATCCCAGAAATACCAAAAGGGGGGAGACCCTTAACCGGGGGGCCTCCCCCCAGTTAAGACACAACCGGGGGGGCCTCCCTCCGGTTGTCTCTCTCTCTTCCATAACCGGGGGGACCTCCCCCCGGTTATCTCTCTCTCCTCCATGTAAGGGGAAAAACCCCTATAAATATGACATGTAGCCCGAAGGCAACGGAGAGGCTCTTTTGAAAGGAGACTCTCTTTTGAAAAGGGTCGGATTTTGAAAAGAAAAACCTGCTTGTTGAGGAAGATTCTACTCGGCGTGAAGGTACTCGCCCCCGGCAAGTCGAAAGGTCGTCCCCCTCCGACCACAAAATCTCTGTAAATCCCCCCCCCCCATGTTGAGTTAGTCTCCGTGGGGAATTTTAAAATTAAAATATATGTTTATATCTCCACATCGAGTTAGTATTTGTGGAGATAAATTTGTTAAATGTTCGTGTTCATGTGTTCCATTGTTTAAATATTTTCCATGTCGAGTTAGTCTCTATGGATATAAAATATTTAAACATGTTCATGCGCTCCGATGTTTAAATATCTCCCATGTTGAGTTAGTCTCCATGGGCATAAGATATTTAAATATCAAATGTTCTCGTGTTCAAATGTTTCCATGTCGAGTTAGTCTCCATGGGTATAAACATTTAAACACGTCTATGTTAATTCCCTCACGTTGAGTTAGTCTCCGTAAGGGTAAATTGTTTGTGTTCATATACGTATGCTCTAGCCTCTGCCTAAAAGCATACTCATACGTTCACAAAATATGTGTTCATATGTGCGTATTTTATGGGGAAACTCTGTCCATACGGAGATTCTGCCCAAATATAATATGACCATATGTTCATCAAATATGTTCGTGTGTGTTTGTGCGAAAATTCTACCCATACGGAAGCTCTGCTCAAATACACAACATATCTGAACATCAAATAAATCCTCGAGTTTATACCCATTTGTCCCTCAAATTGTATGTTAAACTCACAAATAGGGTCCATGTTCTTTTCAAAACGAAATCTATTTCGTCCGATAAAAATAATTCACTGTGTTATTGTTTTCTAAAAAAAAATGTAAACCTTGACTCTACTATCAAGGGTGTTCGGGTTAAAATTGATGTAAATCAACATTAAAGATTTTAATCCGATGTAAATTAGCATTGATTTCGGTCGATGGAGAAAGGGTCCAGTACACGTAACCCTAATCGCCTGATAAAATAAAATATGCGGAACAAATGTTTTGAAATAAAACAAAAGGCGCACTCGTCCAATGGACATAAACCTTTTCCGCACCGTGCGAATTTCAACTTTTGTCTGGTAGACAGACTGGCACGCCCCGCAAGGCAAAATAAAAATAAAATCACATAAAATTTTCCGCATTCCACATCAGTCAAGAGGTATGAATAGGAATCAGCTGGTCTTTCCTTCTCTATTCAGTTTGACACTGCCCAGAAGATGCGGGTTCATTTTCAAAGTTTAGAGGCTGCTACTAAAGATCATGCCCACAGACACCCTTAGGGACTCATCCCACAGGCAATCAGCTGAAGCATATGGAGACAAAGAAATGTGTGCATTTTGGGGGGAAAGTACAATTGATATAGAAATTATTTCTCATTGGACTATATCTTCATTTTTCAACATGTCAGATTTTTCTTCAGTTGATTGTAGAGGACTGGACAAGTTCATTCACGGTAAAGGAAGTGCATTTCAGTTGTCGTTTTACTTAATTTTCCATTTTGAGGTTGAGAAAGTATCTTATTGTACAACTCCTTTTTATTCTATAATAAAGTTGTGGTGCTATCCATACTTTTCTCGGAAAAAGAAGTCATCTGCAATTTTTAACAGGGTTACCCTTACTGCACCAGGCCGTGCCGCACCGTGCCTGGGGACTTACGGTCCCTAGGCATGGTCGGTCGGCTGACACGGAGGAAGAGATGCAGAGAGAGGGAGACCGCGGCAGGTTGGGGTGCGCCTACCACCTGTGCCTGCCGAACCTTCTGCAGTGGCATCAGTGGCATACTGGGGTAAACTACTCCATGGTTGGCAGTTTCGACCGAAATCGAAATGTTTAGGTTTCGGAGCAGAACGATCCGAATCTGGGTTTAAACACTGTAGCCCGTCCAAAACTAAAAAAAAAAAAAATTTAATGGGTTCGAACCAATTTCGTTCGGCTTCGGTGATTTCAGCGCGATACGGCCGAAACTGGATGCGAACTTCCCTTTTAAGGGGATTTTGCATCTGGGAGTCCCTCAAATCTCAGATCCAAGGGGCTCTCAGGACTGGAGAGGTGGAGGGGGGGTGGGGGAGCTTGGGAGGCCATTTTGCTGCCGAGAGGAGATCTTGCCACCACCGCCGCATCCGTTTCTTGCTGTTTAGAGTGCTTAGCCACCGCTGCTGTCGTCGTTTACTTCATTGGCTTGAAGATTGCTCAAGCTTGTAAGCATTCTATTTTTAACTTCCTTTGATAGATTTGCATGCAGTAGGTAAGGTTATATACTATAGTATATATAGGTCTTTATACGTTAATTAGGGTAAATCCCTAAATCAGGACCTAATTAGCGATTTAAATTTGGAGCTTTTGTCTAATTGGTAAGATTAGCATCAATTGCAAATTAATTAAGCTTCATTGAAGACTTTAGGATTGGAGCATGTTGTTAATTGTAATACACGCCGTCTAATTAGGGTAAATCCCCAAATTGGTTTAAATTTGGGGGTTATGTGTAATTAGGTAAGTTTAGGCTGTTTAGCATCAATTCAAGCTCAATTAAGTTTTATTGAAAGCTTTAGCGCGAGAGCATGCTGCTAATTACATTTATTGAATGGTAATTGGGCAAAATCCTCAAATGTGGCCCTAATTAGCGGCTATAAATTGGGACTTTTGTCTAATTATCGCAATTTAGCGTAATTTGAAGCTGAATTAAGCTTCATTGCATTTTCCCGTTGTACTTACAACCATTTTTTTTTATTGTCTTAATGCAAGAACATGGCTAGATGGCCTTAAGGGAGAGGTTGAAGAAATTCATTAGTGGGTTGAAAGCTTCAAGCATATTAGATAGCGATAAGCCAAGGGATCCAAAATTCACACAACTAGCAAAGAGGCCAAGAGTGACACATGAGCATTGGAGAGAGGAAAAGCAGCATGAGTTTGTTGATAACACTGAAAAGTAGCCTGAGTTTGTTGATAATACTGAGAGGAAAGGCATGTATGCACCTACTTCCTCCTTAGATGCAGACACAAGCACAGGATACAGTCATAGTGGAGGACATGATTCACAGAGGCACTATGGACATCAATCAAGTTATGGTCCTTATGGCGGTGGCCAACACAAGGCAAGCATGTGTGAGTGGGGGTCATCAACTAGAATTTCAATTCCAACCACTTTAGCCAGTAGCAGTTATGGGTAAACATCCTCTTCTAATCCTCAAGGTTTTACTTCTTATGTTGATTCTGGATTCCAATCAAGCCAACAATCTTATACCCCAAAAGGGATCCAAAGAGGCATGCACGACTTGGCTGCATCATTGTTTAGTTACATTGAATATGCAGAATATATGCATCCTTTTTATGGGTATCAATGGCAGCAGCTAGACGATAACGAAGAAGATTCTTCCAGCTATTATCCATATTAGTGCATCATTACGTAGGTAGGGATCATTTAATTTCTGTACATTTACTGTGTTTGTAATGTTTAATGTATTGCTTGAACCTACTCCATGTTTAATATGTAGCTAATATTAGTTTAACATGTCCAATGCATGCTTCTAGCACTTAATCCAATTTCTTCACACTTAAATGCATGTCCAATGATTTTTTCTGAATTTTTTTGCTGATTTTTTTATAATTGTCCTGAATTTTTCAAGATTTTTTAGTTTTTTCTGAATTTTTTAAATTGCATGAAACTGAAACTGAAATCGATACGTTTTGGTTTTGGACTCGGCCAAAACCGAGATCGAAACTGACATTGCCATCCTTGGAGTCCTCCCATGTCGGGGTCATCACCGGCTCCGTTGAAGGATTTGAAGTCGGTCTTCGTAACAAGTCTTTTCTTGACTTAATAAAAGACCAAAATCCAATACTACCTAAGTAAATATTGGATCAATATGAGTATCTTCCGGCATTCCTATATAGATTCCCATTGTAAATTTTCGGGGTCCAACAAGGGTCCAGCACACCTGATCACCCGATCAAATAAAAGCGAAGAAGAAATATCCCAAATATTGGTGCAATCATCCAATAAATTGATATGTAAATTTCCCGCATCAAGCGGATTTCAAATTTTGTCTGTATAACAGATTGGCACACCCACGCACATATAAAACGCCTCCACGGCCAAAATCCATATATTTTCCGCAAAGAAAATTTCCACGTCCAACAGCCGGTAACCTCCTCCAAAAGTTCCAATAAAAGCCTAGCTATAGAGTGGAACTAGCCCCTACGTCAAGAAACAAAATAATATCATTTGCATACTACAAGTAAGTAAGAGAGGGGGGCCATATCTGGCCACCTGAAAGCCTCTAATCAGATCGGTTGCCTCAGCCATCTGCCACACCCTGCTCACTACGCTAGCTATCAATACAAACAAGAGAGGAGAAAAAGGGTCCCTTCGGCACAGCCCACAACTACTCTGAAACCCTGAGGACATCTTACCATTACTAAGCACAAAAAGAGGCTGAGGTGATGTAGGCTCTTATCCAACCGATCCAGGTAGCCCTAAAACCCATCATATACAGGACATCAAATAGACACTGCCAACCTACTCTGTCATAGGTCTTCTCAAAGTCCAGCTTCAATACCACCCCTCTTTTCTTTTGCTGCTTCATAGCGAAGAGACATTCATGCACCACCAGGAAATTATCTAAAATATTTCTTCCCCTGATGACAGCACATTGGAAATGGCTGACCAAGTTATCCATGATAGAGACCAGTCTACCTGCTAGCACCTTGGTGATGATCTTGTAGGGTGATGATATTGCATTTCTACATGCTTCATGCATAAATCAAGAAATTCATTCCAAAATTCACATTAAGTAGTAATAATGTGAAAAGATGATAATTACTTCACATAGCCCATAACCTAGATTTAATGTTTAAATTAGATAACATGGAATCACGTAAAGGTAGTGTAAAATGGGGAAAACGGAAAACAATAAGGTAAATGGGAGTCTGTGGGTAGGACAGGTGGCTATAGACAACTAGATGGATCAGCTCTTCAACCCTATCAAGGATACAATAATGTGAAACAAGATGTGCTGCATCCATATTCCCTGAGTAAAGAAATAGCAAGTGAAGAACTGATTCATAGTCTCTTCTTGTTTAGTAAAATTTCCTTACATCCTCCGAGAAATGGGTGAGTCGGTCACAAGTAGGCGGTCTACATGACATCATACAAAAGAAGACTGTATGTGTGTGTATGGAAATTATCAGCAAACAAACTTAATGAATTATGGATGTGATCCACTAATATCTAAATGAATATATGAAAGGTTAATTTCTTCCTAAACTTAACTAAATTCTCATTAATCCTTCTTGCAATGTGACATGTCACCTTCTAAAAATCACCTTCTTAGCGTTCTTTCACACATGCACATACAGGTGCACGTGGAACTTGCTGTCTAGATATATAAGACTATGCTTGTATCAATGTCTTACTAACTTCTATGCCCATATATACGTCATTTGTCAATAATGCACATGTGTAAAACCACATTATGCCTGACAACATTCAAAGTCTAGGAAATGTCATGCCTTTCATTAAAGCTGAAAAGTAAGGAAAAGTCAAATATATTGTAGGGAATATCCTTTGGTTTGTCAAGGAAAGGAAAAATGGGTGTGCAGTCATAAAAGTTCTAGAAACCATGAACAAGAGCAAGAGGAAGCCAAGTAAGCTGGGTTCATCATGCCTTACACATGATGCTGTATATCATGAATGTGACAAAGGTAAGTTTACAATTGGTTTGAGGTGATGATGACATCTCTTGGTCCACGATTACATACCATTCCTTCGTTTTTGTGCAAAAGATGATAGTAATTTAATCCAGAATTGCATTTCTAGAAAACCATGGCAGAACAATCTTTATTTAGATGAATAAAAAACACATAAAGTTTACCTCTGCCAAAGCATGTGCTGCTAAAGCCAAGAGCTTTGTGTGCAAGACCCCATGAAACCTTTTACCTTTTCCTAGCTGAGTCGAGCTGCGCTGCATCAGTTTAATGCAATGAGAATGTATCGACCAAGTAGTACTGAATGAATTAACAAAGGCAAAATAATCTATCCAACCATTGTCAAGTTTGAATGAACTTCACGGACATAGTTTAATGAAGACAAGATGTAGAAAGTGTTGCATGAGAATGCAGGTAGCCTTCCATTGGACAGTTTGATGAAAAACAGATACAGAGTGTGTTATGTGATAATGCAGAGAGTAGGCCATTTGACAGTAGATGAAACAATGAAAAGCACTACTATGTGTAGATATGGCATAGCATGACCACAATTGCCTACAATCTTCAGTTAGCTGTCAGATAGGACTTCGTTGAACTGTGCTCAAAAGGTAGATCCCTTTACCTGTCTAATGATGGAATTTAACGAAATTTCATGCCGGACACTTCCGAACGTGCCAATTTCAGTACAACGGAAATTCAGAGTATGATTGTTTTTCATTCTTGTGTAATCTTTCCGTTTTGGTTATCTAACGAATTGTGGTCTTTCGGCCACCTCCCTCGACACCCGCACCGAAAAAGGGGGGGGGGAATGGGGAAACAGACCAAAACAAACTAAAAAACCAAGCATTGTTGGTTTAAAAGCCCGCTAAAGTACTTACAAAGACGAGCCGTGGAGGTGATGTCACATCGGAGGAGATCACTGCACCTGCGCCTTTCTGCCGAAAGGAGACCGCCAGAAGCACGGAAAGCATCCACCAATTTGCCAGGAGGAAAAATAACGCGGCAAATGCAATCCCAACCAGTAAGCTTTTCATCCACCATCTCCTATGCTGAGGCGGCTGCCGGGAGCAACCCCGCGTGCCGTCACCCGCCGCTGGACCCACCCTCCTCGCGCCCTGCTGCTGTTGATTCAAAAACATGCTCCACAGGAGGCCTGACGGCGTCCAAATCCCGCGGCTCCGCCATCCCTCCGGTCCAGCAGCAGTAACAGCAGAGGGAGGACAGGAGGAAGCCGAAACGGATCTGGCGACACCACAGCGTGACGAAGAAGAGGATGATGACGATGACGACGACGACGGGGAGCGAAGAGCAGAAGCGGAGGCGGAGGCCCCGGGAGGGGACTGGCGGAGGACGGTGCGAGGGGTGGTGGCGGTGGGGGATCTCAAGTGGAGGAAGACGGGGCTGGGCCAATCTCCCCCCACCGACGACGACGATGCCTCATCCGCCGGATGCGTCGGTTCCAACCCCTCAGAGGCTCCCTCCACATCTACTTCGCCACCTCCGCTCCCCCCTCGCCCTCGGTCGCTTGCCATCTCATCGCGCGGGCAGCCAGTGGCGGAGCTGCAGGGTCGTCAGTCTAGAGCCTCCAGGCGTGCACTCGGACCGACGCGGGGAGCCTCCGCTCGCTTCCCTTTTTTTTATTTAACGGAAATTTCGGACAGCATCGGATCGGGAGGGGTTGCACGATCGGGCGGGGACCGCAGGCCCGGTCGAGGCCAAGAACCGTTTTTTGGGCGGGGTTCCAAACTCCACGGCCGCGCAGGTGCCCGGCTCAACTACACCCCCCCCCCGGCCCAAGTGGCCTCCCCCCACACCCCATCCCCGGGCCAGGAGCACAGGTTGGCATCACCTCTAGCGGCACTTTTTTTTTTTGACTGAGAATTAAGATATTATATTAGACTGAAATAGCAGTACATAGTACAGAGAGACATGGCAACCCATAACCTGCTACAAGTATGGTAGCTGCGAGGACCCCGGTTGGGTCGATCGGTTAGAACTCTTGCTTAAAAGCAGGAGGTCCCGAGTTCGATTCCTGGGGGGGGGGGGGGGGATTTACCTGATTTACATGCAATCCTCGAGGTGTGTAGATCCGGGTTTTCCGGTCAAGTGGGGTAAGGGCAATACGGGTACACGGAAAGTAGGAGCTGTCAAGTCCTAATCTTGGAGTTTACGAACACCAATCCTTGAGCCCACAAAGCCACACGGGGCGGGATTTCCTCGTTATCAAAAAAAAAAAAAAAGTATGGTAGCTGCCCACTCCCACCCACCGAACACAAACATAACAATGCCAGAAGGGCAAAAGGGACCACTTCATTGAAGATAAATAATTAATGTAAGAGAAATACTCGATGCACTTACCTTGCACACTTAATAGATGAGTGCCACGTGGAAGAAGTGGCTAACATGTAAAGGAGGGGAGAGAAGATGTTACAAAAGAAATAAACCTAAGGGTCACAACATTGCCCCCCCCCCCCTCTTCTCCCTCCTTTTCTCTCCTCCTCCTCCTCTCCCGCGACATTGACGTCCTCAAATAGCAAGGCTAGACGGCCACCATCCACGAGGTGCGACCATTGTCAAAGTCTAGCTGGGTCTACTTCCAGACGTTGTGGCCTCCTACTCCCTAGGCAGCGAAAGTTGGTTCGTGGTGGAACTAGACCGACCTTCTTGTTACTTCTAGTTCAAGCCCTTCCTCATCTACTACGCGTACCGCATCACGGGGGTGCTTATCTTGGAATCGATCTAGAACCTCGGGGAAATCTAGGTGCAGTGCTACTTCCTATGGCTCAACGTAGGTGAGATCAAGGTCGACCTTCTTTCCATTGACCGTAGGTTGGGCTGCTCACTGAAGCACATTGTTGTTAGAGCCGTCGTTGTAGTGACCTCCACCTTTGGTGAGAGTCTTCCCCACTGACATTGTCAGCATCTGACCCTTCTCCATGCAAAAGGGCTAATCCAATTGATCCAGAAATCAGTGCACATCTGCTTTCAGATCTGCACAGTTACCATCCACCTTCCGGCCTCGATGCTGCTGCTTCTGCTTGGATACCGGTTGCTACTCCTAGTGGGCCCATTGCTGAAGCTCCATCTATGTCCCTAGTTGCCAAGGACACAGAACCAACAGCAGGTTCTCCATCTGGAGTGGCAGTCTCGCCATCTTCTGGAGATGCTTCCCCGTCAGCTCCACAAATATTTTTTGTTGATGCTTTGCACAAGAAGACAAGGAGAGGAGAAATACGCATGATACACACCAGCCACCAGGAGAGTTTGCCCTCTCGCCATCCTTCAACAACAAGTCCCCAGCAGGGCCTTCCGCCATCCAATCTTCCATTTGCTGCACACACCACAGCACCTGCCCAACCACGAATGGAGGCAAGTTTAGGCGACCACGTGATCTGCCTTCCTATGCAATATAAGGTCAGAAACATATTAGGAGAGGAGGTTGAGGACGTTGACCTGGAAACTCCACACAGGAATTGGGTTCGCCCATTTGTCCCTCCAGCACCGCCACCACTGAAATCTAAAATCAGAACCTGTAGTACTTCACTTCGACGTGTAATTTGCCGACGAATTAGAGGATTGATCTTTTGTTTTCTTGGGCTGATGTGTCATTTTCTCTTGACCTCTCTGCGTAGGGTGTCTTCAGCTTGTGCCCCCAGTGCTTATGTACTTTTCTTTTCATGCTTCCTATATATATAAAATCTGTCTAGCTGTTTGCGACATCGGAGGTTCACTCGTTTGTCGTATCAGTCTAGATATCACTTTATTTTAAAAAAATGCCAGTGAGGAGCTCCAATAGCAGCATGTCGCAGCTGTAGATGACACCCTTCTTGCAGACCATGTCGATGCGTAGGTAGTAGGGGTCAACATAGCTCGGAGAGCCCATCATCATGGGGTGGAGGTGGCACTCAGGTAATGGCAGACTCGAAGCCAACTCGAGCATTGTCGAAGTCACACAACATGCAATCATGGTGATCATCAAAGAGGACATTGGAGGCCTTAAAGTCGCAATGGACAATGGGGAGGGCATAGGAGACGATTGATAGTAGTCACAAATTATTTGTTAATGGTGAAATTGTATATCTAATGATGATTATATTTGTAAGAGAAAATGATATGAGTTATAGTTTGTCCATGTTCTCAATTTGTTCGTGACGATATGTGACTAAAGCATGTTATATGTCAATAAAATAGGTTATACTTTAATGAACTTAGACCATTATTAAAAAAAAAATTTATAATCAGTGCATATATTAGTGAATCTATAGTATATGTGAGTGATGTTCATGAATATATACTATATGTTAGTGAAAACTAATGAATGTTAAGAACTTAGACCATTAAAACAATGTAATATCTCAAGTTCCCATTTGGCATTCTAAGTGACTGGCTCCTAACACGTCCAGTCTGGGTGACGCGTTAGTGAGGCATCGGTAGGGGTTGGCACGTTAATGCTTATAAGGCTTCTGGGTCATGTGTTGTGTTAGTCACCATCGTGTTCCATGTCGCGTTCGATCAGCGGGGATGCGTTAGTCTTCTTCGTGGGCCGTCTGACACCTGTCAGCATGACAGGCGTGTCAGTACGACATGTCTGGTTGTCGCAGCCATCCTTGTGGACGTGTTGGTGACATAACAAGGTGACAGGACGAGTTAAAGTTGTTAACGCGGCTTGTCGCTCTGATGTGTTCTGGGTGCTGAAGGCTTAAAGTCTTGGTCGACTCTCCTTCTTCCTCTTCTTCCCCTTTCCTCTCCTCTGCGGAGAGCTTTCTCCCCCTCTCTTCCCTTTCTGTGTTTTAAGGCAAGATTGAGAGTCGTGCATGTGCCGTGGCATTAAGGAGCTTGCACGTGGCAAGGAGGAGGTGGTCCTTCGCACGAGAAGGCCCATAGCTAGTTGGTTTCTCCGTTTGAAGTTAGGGATGCTTATTCCCTTCTCGATCTGAGTGGATCAGTGCTCCTTCGGATTTCTATATGTTTTTTCCTAGCTTCCTCAAACTCCCCTCCTCTGTGTGGTGTGTTTTGTGGTTTGTGGGTGACCCTTGGGATCCTCAATCTCGGGGCTTGCCTTCACATTGGTAACGCGCCAACCTTCGGCGACGCGTTACCAGAGAAGGCTTTTGCCCCACTTGACATGTTAGTGTCACGATGAGCTCGTCTGACACGTTTATGTCACGATGGGGTGGCCGTACGCATTCATGTCGCGGCCTGTTCCTCTGACGCATTTACCTGGCCTGCCAATTTCTCCCTTGTTTGTAGTTGGGCAAGAGTGGTCGGTGCCCGCGTGAACTGAGTTAGGGTTCCCGCTCGGTTCTTGGTTGGTTGTCAACGTGTTTTCCCATGTTTTTGGCATCGAGCGTTGGATGTGGACTCTAGGGATGGCTCTGCTTCCTGGCCCACTTACGACAGTAAGGCACCTAGAGGGGGGGTGAATAGGTGGCAATAGATTTCTGAAAGCAAATCAACTACTTAAAACTTTGGTTAGTGAATAACAACGTGTGTAATGAAAATTAAATGAGCGGAAGCAATCACACACAAGAACACAAAGGATTTATCCTAGTTCGGTCCTTCTAAAAGGAAGTCCTACATTCAGTCCCCAAAAAAATCTTGGGATTTCACTAACCGGGATACAATCCCTCTAAAGATATACAAACCCCAGCTCCCCACTGGTCCTATTCACTTTCTGGGTGGGAAGAAAATCCACTTCTTTTCCAGGCTAAGAAGTGATCCTACTGGTACAGATCCCAAGCTGGTCACACTGGTACAAACCTCAGATGGTCACACTAGTATAGACCTCAGATGGTCTTTCCACACAAGGGGAACATTGAGTACAGTCCCTCAGCTGGACAAACACCCAGCACACCCGCTAGTCATCTCTTCACCCTAGAAGAGGAACACCCTTGCTCTTCTTAAGAAAAAGAATAAGTAGGCTGTAGAGATCAAGTTCTGAAAATAACATGGTTTCCTTGATCTCATACAGCAACCCGAGAGCTACAAGGAGTAGAAAGGAAGCACGAACTCTCAGGCAAAAAATCTCTCTCTCAAGTTTATAGATGAACACAGAGAGAGAGATGAGAAAGGGGGAAGACTTGAATGCTTAGAGCTTCAAAAGACTTCAGCTTGGGCGCTTCTGTGTGATCACTTTGGATAGGCTCGAGCTCTTCCTCCCTTTGCTTTGAGTGTGTATGGTGTTTTTGTTTCCTCACTGAATATACACTCCTTTTTGAAACATCTTCAAGTTGGCTCCCTCATGTTTCTTCATAGCCTCCATCCTTTATACAGACTTCGAAGAAGATCGTTGAGGAGATCCGTTAGAGCTCCTTCTAGCCGTTGCTCTTATTCTTATTCTTCTTAAGCTCTTCTTTCCATTACACATCAGATCTTCATATTGCCTCTGTGTAATCCAGCCATTAGACACACCTTCAGTGGCCATTGGTTCTTCAATAGATGTTCTTGATGGCTTTCTATTCGTTTGCTATCTTTGAATCCTTTGACTTGCATGCTTCTAACGTTAATGAGTTCAAAGTTGGGTTTGCATATGCAACGAGCACCTGCACATATTCAATGCATATAGAGGAAGATATTAGGTGAGATTTCATCTATCAGTTAGACACCCATACCTTTGTTGTAGATGTCCACAAATTCTGCTGACAGATTTCTATTCCTGGTAGCTCCTTTTTTGCTTGATAAGAAAGAAAGGCTATTAGTGGCATGTTCAAAGTGTGAACATGCAACCTGGGTTTGAAAAAGGTTGACTGCACATTTAATGTTAGAGATATGTGGAGATCTTATGTAAAAACATAAGAGCTAAAATTTAAATGAAGCAGATTTAGGTGCCAAAGAAAAATTTTCATCAATCAGTGTGAAACAGAACTTAAATGAACATCAATCGATTGTTTGTAGACAAATAAACATCCATCGGTATGAAATCAACATCATTCGGAACCAAATAAGTATTTGTTCATCAATTAGAATGAAAATAACATCAATTGATATGAAACAACAACAATCGATAGAATGTTCACCAATCGAAACAAATATAACAACAATCGATATGTTGTTCACCAATCGATAGAAACTTTAAACATCAATCAATGGGCAATAAGCGTGTCGCCTAAACCTGTCGCGATTTTTCTTCAGAAATCGAAGCACATCAATTAGAAGGGGAAACGTATCCACTTAACATGATGCATATTACCAATCCTTCACCAGTCAAAGTTTAAGTTTGACTTGTGACTAGATGATCAAATCCTTATGACAATAATTATTTTCACGATAATTATGAGAGAAAAATATTATTAAATATGTTTGTGAGAATTATGATTAACAGGAGTTTATGTTATCATCAAAACAAATGGATAAAATATAAGAGTGGTTCAACAACACTCAGAGTTCAGCCTTCAGATGAAGGACGTAATGGTTCTCCATGTCAGGTTCTCAGCTGGAGGTGGTGCCTTGATTGTCGTGCTATGGAGGCAACTTACCGACTGTCCTGGCTGGTGGAGATAGTAGTTGTAATGGCCCTAGATATTTATGCCCAATAAGGCTCCATATCCAAGTCCGCCTCCCACGATCGGACCGAAGTCTCGCAAGGGATAATGCGCACAAGTGTCCAGTAATAATATAAAAGACAACAACAACTGTATAAGACACAAGAAAGTACATGTGCTCATACCTGTATACAACAATGTACAACTGTCCCAATACATTATTACATGTCCAAGATAAAATTACAACTATCTGGGGCATACCCCGAGGGAGCACAAGCTCACACAACCACACTGCTGGTGGTACAAGTCTGCCACGACGCCACTGCAAGCCTCACACATAGCCAACACCTGGAAAGACTGTAAGGGAGTGAGCCTCAACAAGTCACAAGCTTAGCAGGGACCTCCTAAAAACAACACATGAAACCGAAGAGACCTCAACCCTAAAGGGTCTCACTGGCCACTCCACTAGCCAAACCACGACATTGTAACGACCCCGAAAACCCCACCCTCGGCCCACGCCGAGGACTCAATTTTCGCAGTCGCCGCCCACGGATCCGGAGACTCGGAAGGGCTATAATATAAATCTAACGAGATATGTAGTGGAAGTAAACGTCAACTGTTAAACTAGAAGTGCACATGCGGAAACAGAAAGAAGGGCGAGACCGCTGCGTGCCGCTCTAAGTACAGTCCCAACACAACACAACTAGTACAAGTAAAAGCAGGGGATAACAGATCCTTAGGGGCATACCCCGAGGGTGACGTACACTGAGAGGGGGAAGACCACTGCTAGCTACGGGGACCACGACTACCTCCCCGTCTCCTCCGCCCGACGCGCGCCCTACCGCTGCTGAGAAGTCTCACCTGGGAAAAAGGAGGGATGAGCTTCACAACAGAAGCTCAGTAGGGACTCTCTAACAGGCAGAAGAAGATATATATAATCAATTTAAATAACATCAGTTATATCTTCTACCTACGAACGGAAGTGCGGAAGCAAATCTACAACTAGCGCGGTACGGAAGTACAACACAGTCAGAAACTCTGGACGACTGCTCGTCGTGACCACCACACGGCTAGTAAAACACAGACGGGGGGGGGGGAACCCCTCCTGGACAAAGAATACTAGCTACGGAAAGCACTACCACTAGTCAACGGTCAAGTGCGCCAATTGACGTCTTATCATCGACCCAGGTCCAAACCTCCACGTCTCATCAGAGTGAGGCAGGACACAAGTAACACAACAGTAACCACCGTAGTCTGTCCAGACTACGATCCCACGCCTGGCCTCTCTAAGCGGTTCCGGGGCCGCAAAGAGCGAGGCAGTGAGAAAAGGACTGGCTAGCCTGCACCGGGTGGAACTCCGGCCGTCCTCGGTGTCCCAGGCCTAACTAAGAGAGCTCTGCAAATGACTTGACGTCATTGTCCTAACCACCGTTTTCCCCTCAACTCTAGAGTCCGTGACTCGAGTACGCTCGTCGCCCCGAACGCTCCCTCTAAGGCGCACGAGGATGGGGGTCCCAAGCAACGGTAACAACCTCTCTCACGGGACAAGCCCTCAGGTGCCGAGCACCGGGCTAAAGACTAGTGTAGGACCGTACTAGGGAACTAGCACATGTGCCACGGGTACAGTAAAAGAAGAGGAAATGGCGAAGACTTAACAAAGCACGGTACTTCGCAAGACCTTAACCTGTCTCTCGGCTGTAGTCGCGACTTTGTCGCGACGGCCTACCCTGTCGTGACACTGTCAACCAGGTCGCGACACCCAAGAGTGTCGCGATCATGCTGCGACCGGCCAAGCCATCGTGACAAGATCGCGACCTCTATAGTGGTCGCGTCTTCAGCCGAGGGGGGTTCCAGAGCAGACCTTCTGGAGACCACCCCAAAAACACGTGCAACCATTCCACAAGGGGAGGGGAGCATGCCCAACATGTATTGAAAGCTGTAAATCACCCAAGCACCCTTAAAGCCCCGAAACATGGATTCACGAGAATCTACGCTCGATGGAAACCTCACTCAAGCACGATCATGATCCTCACACTCCCACAACTACAAACTACGAGGAAACATCGTCTCTAAGGGGAGGGGAGCATGCCTAGGGCAAGAGGATCAAGGGTCCCTACCTCCACAAGTAGAGCCGACCAGTTGGGGCCTTCACGACACCACCTCAGCACGAGCACCACGAGCACGAAGAACGGGCGAGAAACTGCAAGGGAGCTAGAAAGGGAAGGAGGGGGGAGGAAGGGGAACTGAGAGGGCGAGAGGGGGAGAATGGGGCGCACCTTCGGTTTTAAACTGACGGCCTCCAAAACGCGACGAGTCGGCCCGGTGCGACAACACCGGTGTCGCAACGGCCACCCGGCGTGACCCCAAAAGTGGTCAAACCTCAAAGACCGGGAAAAGCAAATGCGACGGCTGACCAGGTCGCGTCAACACTGTACGCACCTACCACCCGACACGACCATTCTGACAGACGGGACAACGATCAAATCGGTCAAAAAGGTAGTCGCGACGCCTCCAGTCGCCGCGACAAGAACCCGACGCCCACCTCCTCCGCGACCATGTCACGACGGCCAGGTGTGTCTCCACACAAACCATGTCATGATGGGCTTCCCCTGGCGTGATAATGTCGCGACCACGGAGCCTACCGCGACCCTGAGGACAGGGCCAAGGGCCCAGGAGGGCCGGGTCTTACATCCCAACCACCTTAAGAAATTTCATCCTTGAAATTAAAATAAACTCGGTCTCAAATCGGAAAGCAGTACTGGGAAAGATAACATACCAATCGATTAAACAAAAATGGGAACTGCTCCCTCATCTCATCCTCGCGTTCCCAGGTGACCTCGCCACCAACGCGGTTCTCTCAGACGACCTTCACCAGCGGAATCTGCCTCCGGCGCAACTGCTGCACTTTGCGGTCGACGACTCTGACCGGGTACTCAGGCACTGACAGATCTGGCGCTACCTCAAGCTGCGAGTAGTCCAACACGTGCGAAGGATCTGCAACGTACCTCCTGAGCTGCGAAACGTGGAAAACACTGTGCACACCTTCCAGCTCTGCCGGAAGACTCAACCTGTAGGCCACCTCGCCGATCCTTTCTGCAATAGGGAAAGGCCCAATGTACCTGGGACTGAGCTTTCCCTTCCTGCCAAATCTCATAACTCTATTGGTCGGTGAGACCCGCAAAAACACGAGGTCACCTACACTGAACTGCAACGGCCGTCTGCGGACATCTGCATAGCTCTTCTGTCTGCTCTGCGCTGTCTGAAGCCTCTGCTTGATAAGTCTGACTGTGTCTGCACACTGCTGCACCATCTCTGGTCCCAAAAGCTGCCTCTCTCCAACCCCGAACTAGTGAAGTGGTGTCCTGCATGGGCGACCATACAAAGCCTCGTATGCTGCCATTTCGATGCTCGAGTGATAACTGTTGTTATAGGAGAACTCTACCATCGGAAGGTGCAACTCCCAGGTGCCACTCCAGTCCAAACGGCACACCCTCAGCATATCCTCCAGTGTTTGAATCGTGCGCTCTGACTGTCCATCTGACTGTGGATGATACGTTGTACTCAACCTCAACTATGTACCCAGAGCTCTCTGCAAACTGCGCCAAAACCCTGACGTGAACCTCGGATCTCTGTCGGAGATGATCGAAACTGGGGTTCCGTGCAACAGAACAACTCTGTCCACGTACAGCCTGGCTAACCTGTCCACTGACCACGACATCCTGACTGGAAGAAAATGTGCCGTCTTGGTCAACCGATCCACAATCACCCAGATACCATCGTGCCTCTGCGGAGTACGGGGCAAACCAACCACAAAGTCCATGGTGATGTCATCCCACTTCCACTCGGGAATGGGCAACGACTGCACCTCACCACCAGGACGTTGATGCTCAGCCTTCACCTGTTGACAGGTAAGGCACCGAGCGACAAACTCTGCCACGTCCCTCTTTCATCCTGGCCACCAGAAGAACCTCCTCAAGCAATAGTACATCTTGGTGGAACCAGGATGAACAACATACCTCGATCTGTGAGCCTCTGACAATAGCACCTGGTGTGCCTCCTTGGGAACATATAGCCTACCTCTGAATCTGACCCCATTGTCCTCGTCCAGCTCAATATCTGGCATCTGCAAGATATTTGCCAACTCTGAGTCTGCCTGCTGTGCTTGCAACACCTACTGGTACACTGACGGACAAACTGACAAGCTGGTCATCACTGCTCGGTCTCTGTGCCCCGATGGGTAGAACACTCCCTGAGTCAGCTCCTCAAACAGCCTCCACTCTCAGACCATCAGCGAACTCAAGTGGACACGCCTGCTCAAAGCGTCGGCCATGACGTTAGCCCTTTCTAGGTGATAGGAGAGGGTTAGGTTGTAGTCTTTAAAATACTCCATCCATCTACGCTGCCTTGAGTTCAAATCCCTCTGAGTGAAAATATACTGCAAACTCTGATGGTCGGTGAAGATCTCAAATGTCTCGCCATATAGGTAGTGCCTCCACAACTTTAGAGCGAACACCATTGCTGCCAACTCCAAGTCGTGGGTAGGGTAGTTCTCCTCATGCTTCTTGAGCTGCCGAGAAGCATAGGCGACGACCCCACCATGCTGTATCAGCACGACACCCAAACCTGATCTCGACGCGTCTGTGTAGACCACGAACCCTCCGCTGCCCGACGGCAAGACCAACATTGGTGCTGAAGTCAACCTCGTCTTCAGCTCCTGGAAACTCCGCTCACAGTCCTCTGACCAAACAAACCTGACATCCAGCCTCGTCAACCTAGTCAATGGCTCTGCAATCCTGGCAAAATCTTGGATAAACCTCCTGTAGTAACCTGCCAGACCCAATAAGCTGCGAACCTCTGACACTGATGTGGGCTACTCCCACGACAACACTGCCCCCACCTTGGCAGAGTCCACTGCCACACCAGAATCCAAGATCACGTGCCCGAGAAAGTGCACCTCCCTCAGCCAAAATTTGCACTTGTCGAACTTGGTGTAAAGTTGGTGACTCCGCAGGGTCTCTAGCACGATCCTCAGGTGCTCCTCGTGCTCCTCCTCAGAAGCCGAGTAGACCAAGATATCATCAACAAAGATGACCACGAACCGATCTATGTACTCACTGAACACCCTATGCATCAAATCCATGAATGCTGCAGGTGCGTTCGTCAGCCCAAACGGCATCACGATGAACTCGAAGTGACCGTACCTCGAACGGAAAGCCGTCAAGCCAACATCAGACTCTCTGATCCTCAACTGATAGTAACCGGATCTCAAGTCAATCTTCAAGAACACCCTGGCTGACTGCAACTGGTCGAACAAATCATCGTTCCTCGGCAACGGATACTTGTTCTTCACTGTAACTTGATTCAACTGCCGATAATCGATGCATAAACGTAGACTACCATCCTTCTTCCTCACGAACAAATAGGCACTTCCAATGGCGAACGACTCGGACGAATGAAGCCCAGCTTAAGCAACTTCTGCAACTAGCGCTTCATCTCGTACAACTCCGCCGGAGCCATCCGGTAAGGTGCCTTGGACAAAGGCATCGTATCGGGCAAAAGCTCGATGGAGAACTCTACCTCCCGCTCAGGCGGCAAACCAGGTAGATCCTCCGGGAAGACATCAGAGAACTCACAAACAACAAGCACGTCAATAACCGACGATCTGCTAGGCTCCAAGGAACAAACAGAAGCAAGGTATGCTACACAGCCATCACGGATCAAACTACGAGCTTTACAAAAGGAGATAAAGGGTTGATGGGTAGACCGGATACCTCGGAAGCAGAGAACGGGCGCTGCAGGTATCTCAAACCAAACGGTCTTCCACTGAAAATCCACCAAAACTGAGTGAGCCTCCAACCAGTCCATGCCCAGGATGACGTCAAAGTCACAAAGCTGCAACGCATACAACCTGGCCGGCAACTGGTATCCCTCAACCTCAACTGTGACGCCCTCCAGGTAACTGAAAGAACACATGTAATCACCGGACGGGAGATAGACCATCATGTCACAGTGCCTCTCAGGTGTGTGACGAACTAGAGACTCGTAAAACTCCTCGGAAGCAAAACACAGAGAAGCACCGGGGTCAACCAAAACACGAGCAGCTCTACCAAGGATAGTCAAGGTACCTATAACCAGGTTCGATGCCTCGACCTGCTCCCTGGTAAGAGCCATCACACGACTGCGCCCATGCTGCGGCACCTGCTAGGGTTGTTGCTGCTGCGGTGGCTATTGGTGCTGAGGGAACTACTGCTGCTGGTATTGCTGCGACTGCTGAAACTACGGAAACTGCTGAGGCTGCTGCTGGTACTGCCCCTGCTGCTACTGACAGGAAGGGTACTGGTACTGTGGCAGCTGCTGTGCGTACTGCACAAGCTGCTGTGGCTGCTGGACTTTCCCTAACGGGCAATCCCTCCTGAAGTGGCCCGGCAGACCACAAGTGTAGCAAACTACCTCTTGTCTGTCTTGCTCAACTCCCTGTTGGACTGACTGCTCCGCAAACCTCGACTGGCGCTTTTGCTGCTACCCCCGGCACAACCACGTGTGGTCATCTGCTTGAACCTCGAGCGCAATCCGGAACTGCCTGAACTGCCTGAGCCCGAAGAAGAAGAAGTCGCGCTGCCGCGACTACCTGCGAGACGCTGGTACGACGAGGACCTGGAAGAGGCTCCTCCCTGCTACTGCTGCTGGTACTGCTGCTGCTGGGGCAGCCAGGTCTCTCTCTCCAAGGCAGCGGCCTTAGCCACAGCCTCACCTAAGGTGGTACACATGTGGGCCGTCACGCCCCACCTCAAGTCTGGCCTCAAACCTGTGATGAACCTCTCCGCACAAGCCTGCTCACTGCCTGCTACATGAGGAACATGCCTCAACATCGAACGAACCGCTGGTGGTACTGAGTAACTGCGAGGTCGCCCTGAACCAACTTGTGGAACTGGTCCCGTCTCTCACGTCGAGCATAGTTGGGGAAGTACTCGATGTGAAAGACCTCCAAAAATCGTTGCCAAGTGATCCGGTCCAAACGCTGCCCCTGAAAGTGAGTCTGCCGCTGAACTCTCCACCACTCGTGGGCTGCTCCCTTGAGCTGGTACACTGCCAATATGACCTAGTCCTCCTTGGCACACTCCATGGTCTCAAACATGCGCTCCATCTCGTGCTTCCAACTCTCTGCCTTGTCTGGATCATACTCACCGAAGAACATCGGTGGCTGGAGACGCAAGAACCTCTCCAAGAGGGCGGTCCTGTCCTCGTGACTGCCTTCCTCCTCCGGCCGGCCCGGGTGCTCCCGATACCCGACGCCTGCTGAACTGCTGGCTGCTCCTCCTCTGGATCTGCCTACTGCTCCTGTACTGCTGGGGGAGGCGCCGGAGGCTGACCTCCTGCTGCCGCCTGCCCAGGCTGCCACGTCCCCTGGAGCATGGCCTTGAAGAACTGCTCAACCACGGGGAACCAGTCTGTGTACTGTTGCGGCTGGTACTCCTGCTGCTGCTGCCTACCTGCCACTGCTGCCTGAGGCTGTGCCACAGACTCCTCTGCTGACACCTCCTCCTGGACCCGCCCCTGCGCGAGCATATCCGACTCATCCTACTGCTCAACCAGCTCTCTAACCTGCCTGCGTTTGCGCGGAGCCATATCCTGCACATCACACAACCAACAAGGTTAACAATACCACTCGAGCGGCTAGCAGTGTACTTGTACTACTGTTGGGACTACTTGTCACAGTTTAAATCCTCTACAAGTCCTGTCAGACTCTCGCTCTGATACCAACTGTAACGACCCCGAAAACTCGACCGTCGGCCCACGCTGAGGACCCGATTTTCGCAGTCGCCGCCCACGATCCGGAGACCCGGAAGGGCTATAATATAAATCTAATGGGATATGTAGCGGAAGTAAACGTCAACTGCTAAACTAGAAGTGCACACGCAGAACAGAAAGAAGGGCGAGACCGCTGCTTGCCGCTCTAAGTACAGTCCTAACATAACACAACTAGTACAAGTAAAAGTAGGGGATAACAAATCCCTTAGGGCATACCTCAAGGGTGGCGTACACTGAGAGGGGGAAGACCACTGCTAGCTACGGGGACCACAACTACCTCCCCGTCTCCTCCGCCCAGCGCGCGCCCTACCGCTGCTGAGAAGTCTCACCTGGGAAAAAGGATGGATGAGCTTCACAACAAAAGCTTAGTAGAAACTACCATCTCTCTACTGACTCTAACTAAAGAAGAAGTATATATATTCTTTAAATAATAGCAGTTATATTGTCACACCCCCTCCAATTTACAAGCGGAATAAATCGGAGGGAGACGCGAACAATGAGTATGGTAACGACAATTGCGCATACATTCGCAAACATCAGAGCATCTAATGAACAATAATTGAAATAACTCTTGATTTCATTATAAAATCACTAAGACCATTACAACCACTAATTCGGAGCCAAACACAAGGCTCAATGACGTCATTACATTGAAAAGAAATCTAAAGCATAACTACTAGACTCCATTGTACTAAGGCAACTTCGTCATTTGACTTCGGGTCACTCATCACTCTGGATCCGTCCCGTATAACGTCATCGTTCGACTTACCTGAGACACAATAACAAATAACGCAGGGTGAGCGATAACGCCCAGTAGGACTTAAATCTCAGGTCAAGCATGCTTTAAGTGATTAATGTCTTATAAAGCAGAATAACTAGAGAGAATAACGAGAACGTATAGCAAGTACTGGTACACGATAACGAGGAACAATAGCACAATGCACGAGAGTATAGCACAACAAGTGTTGATATCGGATTGGCCGTATAACAAGATAACAAGTAAAGTTGCACAACAGTGCACAAGTCACGATAGCAAGTGTTTGGTCGATATTCTTTCAACCACGAGATTCAAGTAAACCAATAATTGACTGTTTGATTATTGATTGCCATAGATCAATCTTGCGTGTTCATGCGTTAGGTGTATGCCATCACCCAGATCAGACCCTCGCGAGTTATAGCCTTTCAGGTGCTCCTCCCAAGGACCAGACCGGGCCCTTATAATGTTGCCTAGCATAGTCATGTTTTTTATCGTAGACAATCAATTTAATGGCCAAGTAGAGTACCAAGAAATAGATGAGAGTACTAGATGAATAGACGAGAAAGTAGAGTGAACGTGAATAGCTGAACGAGTCAAGTATAGATGAGAGCTAGTGGACATTGCACGTAATGAGACGAGTAAACATGCGATAGTAACAGTTGCACAACACGCGCATTTGGTGTTGGCAGTCAGGTGGAACTCACGATCTTTCCTGGCCATGTTATGCACAAGTCCAGAGGTCCGACGTGATTCAAGGTAAGAGCGAACTTCTAATAGCCGTTTGGATCATATCGATCCCTAAAGGTGTAATGGGTGTTAGGGTACAACCGGCTCGTCGACCATGTGGGAATCCATGATCAGAGGAGACTTACGGAGGCCTTGCACAAGGATTCACTAGTCCGGCGGAAGGAGTATCCGATGGAGAGTTCGTCCAAGTCAAGAAATGTGTAAATATAGAAACAAGTGCTCGACGTTCTAGAGGAATTCTAGAACAGTGGAGCGTCGAGATCGGTGTTCTAAAACATCGCACGAATCGTAAACGAGTACTTGTTAAAGTAAGGTAATTAATTGCAATAATTACCAGATATGTTATGTGTCATATTCATACAAATTAAGCCATGTTTGGATGGTTCAACGTGTGTGTATGTGTCATGAAATCAAGGATATGAAAGATCAGTGATTGACTTTTATTAGATTAAAATACAATCAATACTTACAACTTTGTTTTTATGTAGTTAAGATCGTCAACATGATATGGGAATATGGTGGTACAACAAGACTTGCAAAAGACTGATTTTCAGGCCCAAAACTTGAGATCGCGACGTGGTCTTGCAAGGATCGCGACGGGGTCGTCAGATCAGGCAGGCAGAATGCGACATGGGTACTGTCGCGACCAGAACGTGACAGAGGTACTGTCGCGACCCGACCTCAGAATGCGACATATCGGGCCGTCGCGTTCACAGGGTCTGCGCCTGAGTCCGACAGGGATCTGACATGCTCTTGGTTCAGACTACCATGATTTGACACAGGGTGATATTCATGAAACGCCTATATCTCTCTATATGCTGACCTTTAGACAAAACTCAACATAGAAAATGTCGAGGACATCTATTGGAAGAACTTTTGTGTTGTGGGCTGGGTCTGAATCGGTCTCTAATTGCATGAAATATAGGAAGAACGTGGGAAAGCCCTAAACATGCATGACTTCGTTGCGACTTACATGTTAGACTTGTAACATGAGATCTACTGACATTTGGACAAAATGTCTAACATAAAAGATGACAAGGACAACTAGTATAAGAACTTTGTTGTTGGGGTTTTAACCTAATTCGGTCTTGAACCTTGTGAAAACATGAAGAAGTGAAAGTTAAATGCAACCTGAAAATGCAGTATCCTGCATGACTCTATTACGAAGTTTATAACTCTCTAACTAATGATATTTAACAAAACACTTAACATGAAGATGACCATGACAACTAGTTAAAGAACTTTATGTTGGAGGCTTGACCTACTTCGGCCTTTAATCTTGTGCAAAACAGGAAGAACTTAAAGTTAACTGCATCTCGACATGCAGTATCATGCAGCGACTCGATTAACACGCTTATAACTCTCTATCTAAAGACTTTTAGGCAAACTTTCTACATGAAAGATGATTGTGACTACAAGTAGAAGAACTTTGATGTTGATGATTTAGTCTAATTCGGTCTCGAATCGTATGCATAATAAGAAGAACGGTAAAAGCCCTAACTGTGCGCGACTTAGGGAAAACGATTAATACACAAAGTATACTCGATGAAAATTAGTAAAATCAGAAGCAAATGAATCTAGACTCGAAGCTCTACAAGATGGTATTATTTTTCTTTAATCTTGACCCGAGAATGCCTACCTTTGAACGCAAAGAACTCCCTGCAGGTTCCTGGTTCGCTACAGGGCGAGGTGGAAGAAGACCACGTTTTTCCCCAGCCTTCTCCTCTCCTCCAGCGCCCCAAACTTGCTGCACACGACCCCAACTTGATGCTAAACCTTCCCCAAACGTTTTGTGAAGAGTTCTTATAGTTTTAGGGTGCTACTTCATGTCCTAATGGGACTAGGAAAGAGGGCTGCGAATTTCTGCATTCTAGTTTCCAAAATCTGAGATTCTCTCACCCAAAGGAGGTAGCAAAGGTTTAGGAAACCACCTCTTAGAGTTGGGTCCGGTTTTGACTTACCTTGTATGACTAATTACCCTAATTTAAACCCTAATGTGCCCTTCACAATTATTGCATATTTACAGGTGCGAATTTCTGAGTATTTTTATGTTCCAATTTTATTATTAGGCTAAAAGTGATCCATTGGCCCATTTTCATTAATGGGTCACTAATACATAATGTTATAAGTCTCTCCAACCTATTTATTTAATTTATGGTTGGGTTATTTTTCCGTGTTAACAATTTTCCGACTTAGTTCCCTAATTCGGTTAACCTGGTCACGTGTAACGTACACTTGGCCATCGGATTTTTCGTTGCTCGAATCTCTTCATGAACTCTTAAGAATAATGTTTGAGGTTGATTTATAATTTTTACGGAATTTTCTAATGTGTTTTCTCACGTACGATAGTGGTACGTAAGTTCTATCATTTCGATAATACGTAAGTTATTTATTTACTATTTTCATACTTGAATTTGTTCATGGGTCATAAGTTGTCCATTGATCCAATTCCTTTTATGGACTATCCCCACATATTGTTTGGAGTCTACCCATAATTTTATTTCAATTGTTAATCCACTTGGCTCATGTAATAATGGATTTTCCAATTTATTCCTTAGTTACAATAATAAGTCACATAAATTCTAAATCATGGTCCGAATTATTTTTCTATGCCCAAATTTCTTAATGGGTCATTAGATAATAATTTTTAAGGTATAACTATTATTTTCATAGAATTTTTATATGAGTTTCTACTCATGCAATAATGATGTGTATCTTTTAACTAGTTTGATTTTTATTAATGGGCAAAATTTTCATTTATCTATAAATTATATTTTTTATATTAATGAAATTTCTGGGTATTACATCCTCCCCCACTTAAAGAGAATTGGTCCCCAAATTCCATGACTCCTTCATTAAATATGAATCATCATACTATCTAAGAGTATTAATCGAGACGATTTAGGTTTACCTTCCATGGTTCGTACTTCGTCATTTGGACTAGGTGTTGTCGAAGCTTCGAGTGTATCCTTATGTGTTGATTCTCCGTAACGTTTGTCTTTCTCGGGCAATTCCTAATCTTGTGGTCGAGCTTCCACATCGAGACACTTTCCTTGATTCTTCCAGCATCTTTCGATGTGGCTCGCCTTATAACAATTCTTGCATCGACCTTCGTGATTGAGATTTAAACGCCTATCATTTTTATTGTTCTGTTTACTCTTACCACTGTTTAGTCGCTTCCTCTTTGTCATAGAGTTGAGATCTTTCACACTAGTAGCTGATTCTTCTAAGAGTGGACAGTCTCGCAGCTGATGTCTCGAGTTGCCACAACGTAGACATGCACCAATTCTTCGCCAACACTCCTTGGCCACATGACCTGGCTTGTGACAATGAAGGCAGATAATCGCATCGTTACGATTCACTTGCTGTTGGCCTTCTTGTCATGGTTATATCTTCTCTTGCCATTCTGATTGGTCTCCTTTTTAATCTCCTTAGTTGCTTCCAGAGCTCTTTCTAGCAGTTGAGCGGCTTGCTGACATGCCAGAACTAGCCTTTGAGTTGGTCTCATGTCGGCGTCCATTAGAGTTCCTTCTTCTCACGAATCTTCTCGGAAAAGTATTTGGTGGTGAAGAGTTCTAAAATTCTCCCCACTCTATGTTGATGTTGGGTAATTGACGACTGGCAGCTTCCCACCAAGCTCTAGCATCGCGGTCCAACTGGAAGGTTGCCAGAAGGACTTTCTCCTGCTCTGAACATTGCATGACTCTAAAAATTTGTTCCATCGTCTTTACCCAATTTTCGGCTTCTTCGGATCCGGAGTTCCATTAAACCTAGGAGGATTTATTCGTTGAAAATTTGCATATAAGTCTCCGGGCCATTTCTTGTTCTGGCTTGAATCACGTTGTTAAGGGCTTGAGTCAATCCTTGTACGGTCCATTGTAATTCAACCATTGCGCACGCTCTCCAGCCATCTCCTCTAGTCTCCTGCGAGCAATAATAATCTATTAAGTTCTTCTTAAACTTAGGGTGTTTGTACATATAGTTAAACTCCTAGCATAACCCCAAGCTTTACCCAATCTCTCACATAGGTATGGTGGTTGACTTAGACACGTGTCATGGCAGTCCACCTAGAACATCCTAGGACCTACATATCCTAGTAAGGACATCCTAGGCTCTGATACCAACTGTCACGCCCCTCCAATTTAGCAGCAGCGGAATAAATCGGAGGGAGACGCGAACAACGAGTATGGTAACGACAATTGCGCATATTTCGCAAACATCAGAGCATCTAATGAACAATAATTGAATAACTCTTGATTTCATTATAAAATCACTAAGACCATTACAACCACTAATTCGAGCCAAACACAAGGCTCAATGACGTCATTACATTGAAAAGAAATCTAAAGCAATAACTACTAGACTCCATGGTACTAAGGCAACTTCGTCATTTGACTTCGGGTCACTCATCACTCTGGATCCGTCCCGTATGTGTCATCGTCCGAATCCACTTACCTGAGACACAATAACAAATAACGCAGGGTGAGCGATAACGCCCAGTAGGACTTAAATCTCAGGATCAAGCATGCTTTAAGTGATTAATGTCTTATAAGCAGAATAACTAGAGAGAATATACTGGTACACGATAACGAGAACAATAGCACAATGCACGAGAGTATAGCACAACAAGTGTTGATATCGGATTGGCCGTATAACAAGATAACAAGTAAAGTTGCACAACAGTGCACAAGTCACGATAGCAAGTGTTTGGTCGATATTCTTTCAACCACGAGATTCAAGTAACCAATAATTGACTGTTTGATTAATTGATTGCCATAGATCAAATCTTGCGTGTTCATGCGTTAGGTGTATGCCATCACCCAGATCATTAGACCCTCGCGAGTTATAGCCTTTCAGGTGCTCCTCCCAAGGACCAGACCGGGCCCTTATAATGTTGCCTAGCATAGTCATGTTTTTATCGTAGACAATCAATTAATGGCCAAGTAGAGTACCAAGAAATAGATGAGAGTACTAGATGAATAGACGAGATAGTAGAGTGAACGTGAATAGCTGAACGAGTCGAGTATAGATGAGAGCTAGTGGACATTGCACGTAATGAGACGAGTAAACAGGCGATAGTAACAGTTGCACAACACGCGCATTGGTGTTGGCAGTCAGGTGGAACTCACGATCTTCCCGCTGGCCATGTTATGCACAAGTCCAGAGGTCCGACGTGATTCAAGGTAAGAGCGAACTTCTAATAGCCGTTTGGATCATATCGATCCCTAAAGTGTAATGGGTGTTAGGGTACAACCGGCTCGTCGACCATGTGGGAATCCATGATCAGAGGAGACTTACGGAGGCCTTGCACAAGGATTCACTAGTCCGGCGGAAGGAAGGAGTATCCGATGGAGAGTTCGTCCAAGTCAAGAAAGTGTGTAAATATAGAAACAAGTGCTCGACGTTCTAGAGGAATTCTAGAACAGTGGAGCGTCGAGATCGGTGTTCTAAAACATCGCACGAATCGTAAACGAGTACTTGTTAAAGTAAGGTAATTAATTGCAATAATTACCAGATATGTTATGTGTCATATTCATACAAATTAAGCCATGTTTGGATGGTTCAACGTGTGTGTATGTGTCATGAAATCAAGGATATGAAAGATCAAGTGATTGACTTTTATTAGATTAAAATACAATCAATACTTACAACTTTGTTTTTATGTAGTTAAGATCGTCAACATGATATGGGAATTATGGTGGTACAACAAGACTTGCAAAAGACTGATTTTCAGGCCCAAAACTGAGATCGCGACGTGGTCTTGCAAGGATCGCGACGGGGTCGTCAGATCAGGCAGGCAGAATGCGACATGGGTACTGTCGCGACCAGAACGCGACAGAGGTACTGTCGCGACCCGACCTCAGAATGCGACATATCGGGCCGTCGCGTTCACAGGGTCTGCGCCTGAGTCCGACAGGGATCTGACATGCTCTTGGTTCAGACTACCATGATTTGACACAGGGTGATATTCATGAAACGCCTATATCTCTCTATATGCTGACCTTTAGACAAAACTCACAACATAGAAAATGTCGAGGACATCTATTGGAAGAACTTTTGTGTTGTGGGCTGGGTCTGAATCGGTCTCTAATTGCATGAAATACAGGAAGAACGTGGGAAAGCCCTAAACATGCATGACTTCGTTGCGACTTACATGTTAGACTTGTAACATGAGATCTACTGACATTTGGACAAAACGTCTAACATAAAAGATGACAAGGACAACTAGTATAAGAACTTTGTTGTTGGGGTTTTAACCTAATTCGGTCTTGAACCTTGTGAAAAACATGAAGAAGTGAAAGTTAAATGCAACCTGAAAACGCAGTATCCTGCATGACTCTATTACGAAGTTTATAACTCTCTAAATAATGATATTTAAACAAAACACTTAACATGAAAGATGACCATGACAACTAGTTAAAGAACTTTTATTTTGGAGGCTTGACCTACTTCGGCCTTTAATCTTGTGCAAAACAGGAAGAACTTAAAGTTAACTGCATCTCGACATTGCAGTATCATGCAACGACTTGATTAACACGCTTATAACTCTCTATTTAAAAATTTTATGCAAAACTTTCTACATGAAAGATGATTGTGACTACAAGTAGAAGAACTTTGATGTTGATGATTTAGTCTAATTCGGTCTGAATCGTATGCATAATAAGAAGAACGGTAAAAGCCCTAACTGTGCGCGACTTAGGGAAAACGATTAATACACAAAGTATACTCATGAAAATTAGTAAAATCAGAAGCAAATGAATCTAGACTCGAAGCTCTACAAGATGGTATTATTTTTCTTTAATCTTGACCCGAGAATGCCTACCTTTGAACGCAAAGAACTCCCTGCAGGTTCCTGGTTCGCTACAGGGCGAGGTGGAAGAAGACCACGTTTTTCCCAGCCTTCTCCTCTCCTCCAGCGCCCCAAACTTGCTGCACACGACCCCAACTTGATGCTAAACCTTCCCCAAACGTTTTGTGAAGAGTTCTTATAGTTTTAGGGTGCTACTTCATGTCCTAATGGGACTAGGAAAGAGGGCTGCGAATTTCTGCATTCTAGTTTCCAAAATCTGAGATTCTCTCACCCAAAGGAGGTAGCAAAGGTTTAGGAAACCACCTCTTAGAGTTGGGTCCGGTTTTGACTTACCTTGTATGACTAATTACCCTAATTTAAACCCTAATGTGCCCTTCACAATTATTGCATATTTACAGGTGCGAATTTCTGAGTATTTTTATGTTCCAATTTTATTATTAGGCTAAAAGTGATCCATTGGCCCATTTTCATTAATGGGTCACTAATACATAATGTTATAAGTCTCTCCAACCTATTTATTTAATTTATGGTTGGGTTATTTTTCCGTGTTAACAATTTTCCGACTTAGTTCCCTAATTCGGTTAACCTGGTCACGTGTAACGTACACTTGGCCAATCGGATTTTTCGTTGCTCGAATCTCTTCATGAAACTCTTAAGAATAATGTTTGAGGTTGATTTATAATTTTTACGGAATTTTTAATGTGTTTTCTCACGTACGATAGTGGTACGTAAGTTCTATCATTTCGATAATACGTAAGTTATTTATTTACTATTTTCATACTTGAATTTGTTCATGGGTCATAAGTTGTCCATTGATCCAATTCCTTTTATGGACTATCCCCACATATTGTTTGGAGTCTACCCATAATTTTTATTTCAATTGTTAATCCACTTGGCTCATGTAATAATGGATTTTCAATTTATTCCTTAGTTACAATAATAAGTCACATAAATTCTAAATCATGGTCCGAATTATTTTTCTATGCCCAAATTTCTTAATGGGTCATTAGATAATAATTTTTAAGGTATAACTATTATTTTCATAGAATTTTTATATGAGTTTCTACTCATGCAATAATGATGTGTATCTTTTAACTAGTTTGATTTTTATTAATGGGCAAAATTTTCATTTATCTATAATATATTTTTTTATTTATTAATGAAATTTCTGGGTATTCAGAAGCCAGTTTCTGAAGAACAAGTTCCTGTCGACAACAGAAGTGTGACCTGTGACAAAGATTCTTCACGGAAAGTTTCAAAGTTACTAAACTTGGTGTTTTCCTACTACCACGTCTCTCCATATGTAAACACCACTATATAAGCAACTTTCTGAAGTTAATCTCGGACACAAGCAGCCTCCAATCAAGAAACCTAAGAATCTCTCAAGAGAAAACCTTCTCTGCTGCTCTGCTTCAACCTACGCCCAAACCGAGAAGAAGAGTCTTCCCAGCGGAGGTGAGCCTGAAAGTGTGGATTCAAGCATTCTCATCAAAGTGTGATCATCAAGACGAAGCTTGAAGTCCAGTCAGACGTTCACAAGAAGAGTTTACAATCTGGATTTGTTCTTCAACTCTAAAACTCTTCTTGTTCTACTTTTACATCCGTGTGTGTGTTGTGGTGTCTCAAGCAGTCCTTGTGCTTGATTCACGTGTGGGTGTTGATCTGATCGTGGTTGCACATCAGATAACACGTGTGTATGAGTTGTAGTTGTTGAACTAGCTCATAAGCAGGTTGTTCTGCGTGTGTGTGTGGCCCGTGGATGTAGGATACACAAGTTGTGTACTCCGAACCACGTAAATCGTCGGTCTTATGGTTTACACGAGTTTATGGTAGATGTTTGGTAGGCACGGCATCTCTACGCATGTTTGATAATCTATTTCTACCTGTAATCAAGTCACACACATCCACACTTAGCTTAAAACTCTGCTATTGGTTTAACAGTCAGTGTTCTTGCAAAAAGAAGGTGATAAGTGTTTTAATTGACAGTAATCTATTCAACCCCCCTTCTAGATTACCATATTGGGATTCCGCAACCTTTCAATTGGTATCAGAGCTGAGTTTCTCCGATTTACTGTCTTACTTGTTTGATCTTACGATCAGGAGATTCACAGTCTAATGGAATCTAGCAAGGGATTCATGGCCGAGGGTCACTCAGTGACTAGGCCACCATTTTTGATGGAACTAACTACCCTTACTGGAAAAATCGTATGCAGGTGTTCCTGAGAGCACAGAACTACGAGCTGTGAAAAATAGTCCACAAAGGTGAATATTCCCTTCTGAGGACGAGAGTACCTGGACCAAGGACCAGATCGCGAAGGGGACACTCAACTGGAGCGCCCTTAACATGATGCAGTGCGCGGTCCATCCCAACGAATACTCGAGAGTTTCCATGTGCACATCAGCAAAAGAGATGTGGGACAAACTCGAGCTAATTTATGAAGGTACGTTCGAGGTAAGGGAAACTAAAGCAAGCATGTTGGTTTCCGAATATGAAATGTTTAAAATGAACCTACTGAAACCATCTCTGACATGTTTCGAGATTCATGTTGATCATTAATGGCTTGAAAGGTCTGAAAAAGGAATACTCAGAAAGTGATTGGTGAGGAAGATCCTTCGGTCTCTTCCATCCTCATGGAACACCAAAGCCACTGTCATTGAGGATTCCAAGGACCTTTCAAAAATGAAATTGGATGAACTCATTGGCTCACTGATGACCTATGAAATCAACATGAAAAGAAAGGAAATGAAGAAAATCCTAGGAAGCCACTTGCCTTGAAGGCTTCCAGGAAAAATTCCTCAACTTCCAAAAGGAGGTCATTCAGGAAAGTGATGAGTTTGAATCGTCTAGTGAGAGTGAAAATGACGAAATGGCCATGCTCACTAGGCAATTCAAAAAATTCCTGAAATACAAGAGGAGAGGTACAGGTAACTCTAAACCTTTCCAAAAGAAAGAATTTTCCAATAAATTTGATACTAACAAAAAATCTGAGATTGTGTGTTACGAGTGCAAGAAGCAAGGGCACATGAGAGGAGAGTGCCCCGAGCTCAAGAAGAAGCTGAAAAAGGACAAGTTCACGTTCAAGAAAGCCAAGGCAATGCTGGCCACTTGGAGCGATGAAGACGAGGACGACAACAGTCAAGCTACCTCCGGAGATGATGAAGTCCACTGTCTCATGGCGAGAAGTGATGACTCAAATGAGGTAAACTCTTCTTTGAAAGCTATTCAGTTGATGAATGGGAAGAGGCTTATACTGTTTTGTTTGAAAATTTTGTGAACTTAAATCTGAAAACAAGGCACTCAAAAAGAAAGCTAACTCTCTTGCTAAAAACACACAAAATGATGAACAAGTTGCATCATTAATTAAAGACATTGAAATGATGAGGATTGATGAGGAAGCTCACCATGAAGAAATGGATAGCATAAAACTTAAACTTCAAGAAGTTCAAAAAAAAAAGATGAATGATGAACTCTCTTGAGTCTCTTCACATTGAACATGGAAAATTAAAAGTGAACTTGGAAAAAGCTGAAGATGAAATAAAAGGAAATTTGAAGCCCTTAATACCATGGTAAAGGGAAAACAAACTTAGAAGCAATTTGGGGTCCAATGTTTTGTTGCAAGGCATGGGATAGGATATTTACCAGCAAAAGAAAAAGAAATTGGCAAAAACCTGTAACCTCTTTCACTGATCCTAGCCCAGTTCAAGCAAACAAATCCCTTCAAAGAAAAAGAAAAATCAATCCAAGGGTAAGAATCAGGAACCCAAAACATCAAATTGTTCCTAGTCAAACTAAAGAACTTGCCACAGTCCTAAACAGGGTTGTCAACAGGACAAAAAGCAAGCTCCAAAGAAGACTGACAAGGAAACAAAAGGGTAAGATACCTATGCATGCTCCTAAAAATGACAACCACTGTTGTTTATAAACCATCATCATGCAAAGTATGCAAAAAGGTTGGGCACAATGAAAAAGATTGCTGGAACAATCCAAGTAAACTGAACATCAAACAAATTTGGATTCCGAAGCATCTATTGTTTGGCTTGAATGATACCATGGGACCCAAAGTAATTTGGGTACCAAAACCTCTTGTCTGATCCACATGTGCAGGAATGCCTAGCAGCCCACAATCAAAATAAATGGTACTTGGACAGTGGCTGCTCGAGGCACATGACGGGCGACAAAGGAAAATTTTGTATGCTCGTGGAAAAAGACGGAGGTCAAGTCATTTTCGGAGGCAACAACAAAGGCCAAATCATCGGCTCAAGTAAGGTTGGTAAGTTTGCTTCTAACTCAATAGACAATGTACTTCTTGTGGATGGCCTTCATCACAATTTGCTTAGCATAAGTCATTGTGTGATAAGGGTCATAAAATTGTCTTTGAGTCTGATTCATGTCAAATTCTTGATAAGGAAACAGGAAGTCTGAAGTTTTCTGGAAAAAGGATAAATAACATCTATATGGTGACTTAGATGATCCAGAAAATAATGATTTGTGTCTTGTAGCAAACAAACAAGACGAGCTTACATTGTGGCATCGTAGGCTTGGTCATGCTAGTTATAATGTGTTGCACAAGATCATGAGGCTCAAACTGGTAAGTGGACTTCCTGAAATTCCATTCAATAAAAATGAAAATTTTTGTGATGCATGTGCACAAGGAAAAAAACCCGGAAATCCTTCAAATCAAAAGCACCCGTAAGTACTTCTAAAGCTTATGAACTGTTGCACATGGACCTATTTGGACCTACGAGAACACTAAGTCTCAATGGCAAGCGTTATGGTTTTGTCATTGTAGATGATTTCTCTAGGTTCACTTGGGTAAAATTTCTGGCTCACAAGAATGAAGCAATGAAAGTATTTGAAGAATTTTTCAATAAAATTGAGCATGGAAATGTCAACAAAATATGCTCCATCTGCACTGATCACGGGGGAGAATTTGACAATAACTCCTCTCTGATTTTTGCAGGAACCAAGGGATAGAACATTTGTCTTCTCCCCAAGAACTCCAGAACAAAATGGGGTTGTGGAGAGGAAGAATAGAACCTTGGTAGAGATGGCTCGCACGCTTCTGGTCGAGAATTAATTAGCAAGAACCTTTTGGGCAGAAGCGATAAACACGTCATGCTACATTCTTAACAGAGCCATGGTAAGACTGGTATTCAAGAAAAATCCCTACGAACTTCTGAAAGGTAAGAAACCCACCATTGTGTATTTCAGAGTTTTTGGTTCAAAGTGTTCATACATAACAATGATAAAAATGATTTGGACAAGTTTGAAGCCAAGAGCGATCAAGGTATTTTTCTTGGATACTCAGAACACTCTAGAGCATATAGGGTGTTTAATCTGAAAACAGAACAGTGGAAGAAACTCCACATGTAATTTTTGATGAATCTCAAATCAAGCCTAACATTGCAAATGCTTACAGGTTTGATGAAACTGAAGGAACTACAAAGAAAGGAAAAGAAAAATCTCAAGTTGTTTCAAAATCAAAGAGTGGATTCCTTCGCAGGTATGATGATGAGGATGACATTCTTCTGTTCAAAAATCAAGAAGATGTACCTGAAAAAGATCCACAAGAGGAAGAACCTCAAATTGAACCACCTCAAGCAATTCCTCCTCCAGAACAACCTCCTCAAATGCAAGATCTACCCAAGCCTTCAACAGTCACCAATGTGAGGTACTCTAAAGATCACCCCTTGAGAATGTGATAGGAGACTTAAATGAGTCGGTTCAAACTAGATCTAAGGTTAATTCAAATAGTTGAACAGGACCTTTTAGCTTTTGTCTCTCAAGTGGAATCAAAGAATGTTGAAGAAGCCTTAAAAGAAGATTCATGGATTGATGCTATGCATGAGGAGCTTGGACAATTTCAAAGAAATAATGTATGGAGTTTAGTTCCTAAAACCCCTGAAATGTCTGTCATAGGTACAAGATGGGTCTTTAGAAACAAACAAAATGAAGAGGATAAAGTGGTGAGAAACAAGGCTAGACTGGTTGCAAAGGGATATAATCAGGAGTTTGGTGTGGACTTTGAAGAATCCCTTGCACCTGTAGCTAGGCTAGAAGCAGTTAGAATCTTGTTAGCATATGCATGCTCAAATAAGTTTAAATTGTTTCAAATGGATGTCAAAACTGCCTTCTTGAATGGCTACATAAAAGAGGAAGTCTATGTTTCTCAACCACCGGGCTTTGAAGATCATGAGAAACCTAACCATGTCTTTAAATTGCACAAGGCTCTTTATGGTTTCAAACAGACACCCCGAGCTTGGTACGACAGACTAAGCACGTTTCTAGTAAGCAAAAACTACTCAAAAGGTAAGTAGACCAAACTCTCTTTACAAAGAAAGTTCGTTCTCATATCATTGTTGTTCAGGTTTATGTGGACGACATCATTTTGGATCTACTAACCCTTCACTGTGTGAGGAATTTTCAAAACACATGCATAGTGAATTTGAGATGAGTCTGATGGGGGAGCTTCAATTCTTTCTTGGTTTGCAGGTCAAGCAAATGGAGGATGGCTTCTTCATAAACCAAGCAAAGTATGTCAATGAGCTACTAAAAAGGTTTCACTTTGAACAAACAAAGCCTACCTCAACACCCATGAGCACAAGTATAAAACTGGAAAAAGATGAGAAAGGTAAACCGGTAGATGCCAAACAATTCCGAGGTATGATTGGCTCACTCCTCTATCTTACTGCAAGTAGACCGGATATTCAGTTCAGTGTTTGCCTTTGTGCTAGATACCAATCTAGTCCAAAGGAAAGCCATTTAATTGCAGTTAAGAGAATTTTCAGATATCTCTCAGGTACGTATGACTTGGGTCTTTGGTATCCAGCAGGTAGTAGCTTTGACTTGGTTTCATATTCTGATGCTGACTATGCTGGTTGTAAAATTGACAGAAAAAGCACTAGTGGCTATTGCCAAATTCTTGGTGGTTGCATGGTTTCGTGGGCATCCAAGAAGCAACACTCCGTTGCACTCTCTACTGCAGAGGCAGAATATGTTGCTGCAGGGAGTTGTGCGGAACAAGTGTTGTGGATAAAAAGTCAGTTGTGTGACTATAACATTGACATTGGATGCACACCTATCCTATGTGACAACACTAGTGCAATCAATCTATCAAAAAATCCCATTCAACACTCTAGGACAAAACACATAGAAATTCGTCATCATTCTTGAGAGATGAGGTAGCCAACAAAGCCTTCGAGATAAGTTTCATACCCACTGAAAAACAATTGGCTGACATCTTTACCAAACCTCTGGCTGAAGATAGATTCACCACACTGAGAAGAGAATTGGGGTTGTGCAAATTGCAATGAAACTTAAACCAAATATTAAGCATATGTCCCTTGTGTGCACTAACTACGAGGTATATCAAATGGTGATTTGTGGAAGAACAAGTCATGCTTGTTTGGAAACTTTCATTATGCGTGAGAAAACACTCTCCGCCAAGTATCCATAGTTATGTTGCATGAAAGGGTCATTTACTTTCTATGAGGATTTAGTTTCTTTACATTTTGCCCATTCACTATTTTAGTGAACAATTGAATACCTTCATGAATTGCCTTCACACTTGCTCTGGTGTGTCTATTTGATTGATTGAGTTGTGCAAATGTCTTGATGTTCTTGAATGAATGTGTACACAATTGCACATACTATGGGGGAGCAAATAAAGGTTAGATGGACATCATTGTGAAGGAAATCAGTCACCTTTTGTGCCTCTACAATTCCCTCACATGATTTTCCCATGATTTTCCCATTTAATACTTCATTCTGAACTTCAAATGCCTCTGCCTGGGTCTCTGTCGACAGACAACAAGAACTCTGTTGACAAATAAGACCACACAGAACACAGATTCTGCACACTGTGTAGATCTATCGACAGGTGCAGTTCCTTCTTTCGACAGATGTGCAGAGTTTCTGCCTTTCCAGAATCCTCAACTTCCTGTTTGTGTTCATCTGTCGACATGCCATTTCTACCTGTCGACAGACAAACTTAATTCCAGGAACATCATTCTTCTTTAATCTCCCACTCCATGAGCAAGCTCACTTCTTTCATCTAAGGTGTCATTGGGGGTTAATGCATGTTTTAACTACATCCTATTCATATGATAAAGCTATTCTCTATATCATTATGATTTTGACATACTACTCTTTTTGAGTCTAGGTTATATCATTCTGAAAACATTGAACTATTTTTGGGATTCACACCTAACTCTCTTAAATACCTACTTTGTAGGCAACCACCGTTCTCAAGTAACTTCATTAGTCTTATGTTCAGTGAACTTTATGTCGAGTATTGAATGTTGATCATATACATCTCTTGATCTTGAGTTGTTAAGCAAAAAAAAAAAAAGGTGAAAAGCTACCTATTTCCAAATAAAACAATTCAAATGGACAAAAGTCAATCAAAATTTTGGGATGAATATAGAGCAATGATGTGTTTTGCTGAGTAACCGGGGACATGGGCATCACCAATGTCTGCCCTCGCATCAAAAAGCTCACTCATCAACTCTATCCAACGGTATGATAGACACTTCCACTGAGTAACTGAGGGTACGAGCATGTGTAATGTCTATCCTCACGTCAAAAAGTGTGCAGCTCTCTTAATTACCATTTCTTCCCTCTGCTTTCAAGGATTGTAAACAAAGAAAAATTGAAATAGTGTGAAGCCTCCATAAAGTGATACATCTCAGGGTCACTAATGTTTTTTATTATCTTGAAATCTAGACATGTAGTTCATGCATCATTTGACCATTAATAACATGGGGATTGTGTTGTCCTACATTGTGTTTACTCAAAACGGGTGACCGTGTCTTTCCTCAATTTAAGTAAACAGTTTTCTTAATGCTCTAACTTAAGACTCCTTAAGTATTATGTTTAAACCATTAAGGAAAATGAAATTCCTTTTCATATCCATGCATATGGTAGGTTACAATGTGTGTTCACCTTTTATATACCTTCCATAAACCACTGCTCAGATGTTCTAATTCAGAAAATGCCAAAAACAACAAAAATTCATTTTTTTGTCTGTCCCTGTCGACAGGCACCAAGGCTCCTGTCGACAGACGGCGGAATTTTTTGTTTTGTTTTGGAAGCCCAAACGGGGGCCCGTCTAGGGCGGATTTGGTGGGTCCCAACCTTTAAATTCTCACACCCTTTCTATAAAAGGTTCCCACGCCCCTTCCACCCTTTCATACTTCCAAAAACACCTCCTTCCCTCCCTCCAAAAAACACCCTTCTCCAGGGCACCAGAAGAGATCCTGCATCTTTTGCCCTCTCTTCCTCTCTCTGTCTCCTTCCTCTCTCCAGTCACCATCTACATCGAGCTACAACCTCTGATGGCTCCACCGGTCAGGAAGATGGCATCCCGTCGTCGTCCTCGATCTCCCGAAGCCGGCCAGGGCTCCAGGGCACCCGCCGAGAGTCGGTCGAAGCACTGGGAAGATCGTTTGCCGAAGCTCATCATCCCGCCTACTCTTCGTCTTCTCGATGTCCATGGTACCTTCACGAAGTTCGTGCAGCCCCGCTACATCGACTTCGTCTCACTGGAGGATATGTTTCCCGAACTCCAGCCTCTCTTTGATGTCTAGGGTTGGGCTCCCTTTTGCTACGATCACAAGCGGCACTCCCTAACCGCCATGACCGAATTCTACAACAACCTCCGATTGTCCAGCAACGGTGAGTTATACTCAAAGGTGAAACAGACTCCCTTCCTGATAACTCCAAACCTCTTATCCACTGCCTTGCAAATCCCCAACACCGGGATAGACATCAAGTCCCATCATCCAACACCCGAAGAGTACCACACTCTCATTACTCTGCAGCCTTACAACCCTACTGATCGTAAGAAAATGAATGCCAACTCCATCCCTCCACTTCATCGTCTCATCCACCACATATTCACCACCCTCATCGTTCCAAAGGATGGTAGCCGAGAACTTGTAACCTCCTTCACAAGTCTCTGCTTCATCAATTCCTCCATGCTGAACCCATCAATCTACCCCTCATCATGGTCTCTATCCTTCACATTTGCGTTCGTAGTGCCAAGAGATCCATGCCATATGCCTGCCAACTCACATCACTCTTCTTGTTCATTAGTATTCAAATTCCCAAAGAAGAGTTGACTGCACTTAAATCCCGTAGCTCCTATGACCTCATTGCTGTTCAGAGAATGGGCTACAAGCTGGTAGAGGGCATTGTCACTCGAGACCTCAAGGGTAAAGGGGCATCTGCAGTTGATGATGATGGTGATGAAGAAGAAGATGAAGATGATGATCAGGGTGAAGATGAAGACTCCCAGTCTGAGCCCCTTGATGCTCCTAGTCATGCTGATGCTGAGCCCTCCATCCGTGATCTACTTGCTCAGCTACAACTTCAGATGACCATTGGTTTTGACAGACTCAATGCTCGTATGGACACGATGGACACCAGCATTGCAGCACTTGATTCCCGCCTAGATAGCATTACTACTGAGCGTCGGGCTCCTACACCACCTACTGATGCTGATGCTTAGCTAGTTTATGTGTTTAAGATTGAGTCGAGTCCTGTTATCTTGCTTTGAGTCTTGTCCTGTTCTAACTATCTTGTCTTTAGATGGTCATTATGCAAACTCTTTCCCTTCTACTGTTCTTCTTTCCATTAGCACTTCATGTACTGTGTATGCTTAATGAACAATCAATGACAAACTCTGTTCATTGCCTACTACATGTGTGTATGATGTATGCTTTTGGATGTTGTCAAAAGGGGGAGAAACTCAATTGTACACTAATTGATTAATTTTGTCATCATCAAAAAGGGGGAGAATGTTGGGTTCACATTCTTGTTGGGTTTCATTCTAATATTTATAGTAACATGCTTTTGATGATGATAACTTCAATTGAGGTTTGATACATGTAACACATGAAATAGAAAACTAATGCAATACTTGATTATTTGGTATTCAAAATACTTAGTTTTACATGTTTCATCATGTAGGTACAGATGGTCTTCGACTGTCGACAAATCTCACAGAGCTGAAGATCCATACTTCTGTCTTACTGTCGCCTGTCGACAGATGGCCAAGACCTGTCGACAGACGGAGTACAATTCAAATTACGGAAAGTTTCTAAGTTATCCTAGGAGGTGTTTCCAACTCTCACGTTTCTCCATGTGAGAACTCCTATATTTAAACACCTCTTTGAAGGAAATTTCGCAGAGAAGCAGCCACAACCAAAAACCCTAGAGCTACTCCAAGTTTCACAAGAGTTGCTGCTGCCCTGCTTCAGACTGCTGCACAGAGCCCTAAAGATCCGTCGATCCAGCAGTTCCTGAAAGAAGAACGTCGAGGATTCAACCTTCTCCATCGACTCAAAGCATTCAAGTCGAAGATTGAACTTCCTCCAGGCGTTCTCAGAAGAGTTCTTCACCAGGATTTCTTCTCTCACTCAGAACTCTCTCTGTTTTCATATTTCTACCATCTGTGTGTGTTTGTGGTGATTCAAGCGATCCTTGTGCTTGAGATCACGTGTGTGTGTTGTTCTGATCGTGGGTGCACATCAGAAAACACGTGTGTGTGAGTTGTAGTCACCGAACTCGCTGATAAGCAGTTTTCTGTGTGTGTGTGTGTGCCGTGGACGTAGGATACACGATTTGTGTACTCCGAACCACGTAAATCTTCGTGTCTTGTGGTTTGAACGATTTTCACGTTAGATGCTTGATAGGCACGTTGCATTCACACTAGATAGATTGCTAACTCACCTACACATCGTCAACACATCTAAGTCTCACGTTGTTTCTACAAAAATTCAAAAGACTTTGTTGTGATTGAAAAAGGGTTGTTTTCATACTTTTAATTGGTAGTAATCTATTCAACCCCCCCTTCTAGATTACCATATTGGGATTCCGCAAACCTTTCAATTGGTATCAGAGCCGAGTTTCTCCGATTTACTGCTTTATCTGGTTGATCTTACGATCAGGAGATTCACGGTCAAATGGAATCTAACAAGGGGTATATGGCCGAGGGACACTCAGTGACCAGGCCACCCTTCTTTGATGGCACTGACTATCCGTATTGGAAAAATCGAATGCAGGTGTTTCTACGAGCACAAAATTTCGAACTTTGGAAAATAGTCAGAAAAGGAGCATATGAATTGCCTCAGGACGAGGATACCTGGACTAAGGACCAGATCGCCAAGGGACACTCAACTGGAGCGCCCTCAACATGATGCAGTGCGCGGTCCATCCGAAGGAATACTCGAGAGTCTCCACATGCACCTCAGCAAAGGAGATGTGGGACAAGCTTGAGCTGATCTATGAAGGTACGTCTGAGGTAAGAGAATCAAAGGTAAGCATGTTGGTTTCAGAATATGAAATGTTCAAAATGAATAATAATGAAACCATCTCTGACATGTTTGCTAGATTCATGATAATTATAAATGGATTGAAAGGTCTTAAAAAGGAATACTCAGAGAGTGACTTGGTGAGGAAGATACTTCGGTCTCTTCCATCCTCATGGAACACCAAAGCCACGGTCATTGAGGATTCCAAAGACCTCTCAAAAATGAAAGTAGATGAACTGATTGGCTCTCTGATGACTTATGAACTGAATGTCAAAAGAAAGGAAACTGAAGAAAATCCTAGGAAGTCACTTGCCTTGAAGGCTTCCAGGAAGAGTTCTTCAGCTTCCAAAAAGGAGATAAGTCAGGAAAGTAATGAGTCTGAATCGTCTAGTGAGAGTGAGAATGAAGAAATGGCTATGCTCACTAGACAATTCAAAAAATTCCTGAAATACAAGAGGAGAGGTACAGGTAACTCTAAACCTTTCCAAAAGAAAGACTTTGCTAATAAATTCGATTCTACCAAAAAGTCTGAGATTGTTTGTTATGAGTGCAAGAAGCAAGGGCACATGAGAGGAGAGTGCCCCGAGCTCAAAAAGAAGCTGAAGAAGGACAGGTTCACCTTCAAGAAGGCCAAGGCAATGGTGGCCACTTGGAGTGATGAAGATGAAGACGAGGACAGTCAAGCTACCTCAGGAGATGATGAGATTCAGTGTCTCATGGCAAGGAGTGATGACTCCAACGAGGTAAATTCTTCCTTTGAAACATATTCTATTACTGAATGGGAAGAAGCTTATACTGTTCTATTTGAAAAATTCTGTGAATTCAAGTCTGAAAATAAGGCACTCAAGAAGAAAGTCAATTCCCTTGTTCATAGGTCAAACAATGATGAAGAAATTGAATCCTTGAATAAGGTAATTGAAATGATGAAGAGTGATGAACAAACACACAGTGATGAATTGGATAGCATGAAACTTAAGTTTCAAGAAGTTCAAAAGGAAAGAGATGATCTAATGAACTCTCTTGAAGTTCTTAAAAATGAGCATGCTAATCTAAAAGAAAGATTGGATCAAGCTGAAAAGGAAATAAAAGATAAGTCAAAAGATCTGTCTGGCTTTGTCAAAAGTAAACAGAATCTTGATGCAATTCTAGGTTCAAAAGTGTTTGTTGCAAGACATGGGATTGGGTTTCAAAATGCAAAGCCAAAGGTAATTGGCAAAAATCTGCTAACAGATTTCATTGATTCCAGCCCAAGTTCAAGTAAACAAACCCCTTCAAAGGGTAAGAAACAAGAACCTAAGTTGATCAAGTTTGTTCCTGGACAATCTAAAGAATTTGTAACAAGCCCAAGACAGAACAAAAAGCATGCTCCCAAGCCCAAATTGACAAGACAACAAAAGGGTAAGATGCCAATGCATGCTCCCAAGAATATCATGCCCACTGTTGTTCACAAACCTTCATCATGCAAAGTCTGCAAAAAGGTCGGGCATAATGAAAAACAATGCTGGAACAATCCAAATAACTTGAAAGTCAAACAGATTTGGATACCTAAGCATTTACTGTTTGGCATGAATGATACAACGGCACCCAAAGTAATTTGGGTACCAAAACCTCTTGTCTGATCCACATGTGCAGGAATGCCTAGCAGCCCACAATCAAAACAAATGGTACCTGGATAGTGGCTGCTCGAGGCACATGACGGGCGATAAAGAAAAATTCAGTTTGCTCGTGGAAAGAGACGGAGGTCAAGTAATTTTTGGAGGTAACAACAAAGGCCAGATCATCGGCTCAGGTAAGGTTGGTAAGTTTGCCTCTAACTCCATAGACAATGTTTTACTTGTTGATGGCCTTCATCACAACTTGCTTAGCATAAGTCAATTGTGTGATAAGGGTCATAAAATTGTCTTTGAATCCAATTCATGTCAAATTCTTGATAAGGAAACAGGAAGTCTGAAATTTTCTGGAAAAAGAACAAACAACATCTACATGGTTGACTTAGATGATCCAGAAAATAATGATCTATGTCTTGTAGCAAACAAACAGGATGAGCTTACATTGTGGCATCGTAGGCTCGGTCACGCTAGCTATAATGTATTGCACAAGATCATGAGGCTTAAATTGGTAAGTGGTCTTCCTGAAATTTCCTTTAACAAGAATGAAAATTTCTGTGATGCATGTGCACAGGGAAAACAAACCCGGAAATCCTTCAAATCAAAAGCACCGGTGAGTACTACTAAAGCTTATGAACTGTTGCACATGGACCTATTTGGACCTACAAGAACGTTGAGTCTCAATGGCAAACGATTTGGTTTTGTTATTGTAGACGATTTTTCTAGGTTCACATGGGTGAAATTTCTTGCTCACAAGAATGAAGCACTGCAAGTTTTTGAAGATTTTTTCAATAAGATTGAGCATGGAAATGTCAACAAAATATGCTCCATCCGCACTGATCACGGGGGAGAATTTGATAACAACTCCTTTACTGAATTCTGCAGGCTCCACGGGATAGAGCACTTGTTCTCCTCTCCAAGAACTCCGGAACAAAATGGAGTGGTGGAGAGAAAGAACAGAACATTGGTGGAGATGGCTCGCACGCTTCTGGTCGAGAATCAACTAGCAAGAACCTTTTGGGCAGAAGCGGTAAACACGTCTTGCTACATTCTTAACAGAGCCATGGTAAGACCGGTATTCAAGAAAACCTCCTACGAACTACTGAAAGGTAAGAAACCCACTATTGGGTATTTCAGAGTTTTTGGCTCAAAAGTGTTCATACATAACAATGATAAAAATGATTTGGACAAGTTTGAAGCCAAAAGCGATCAAGGTATTTTTCTTGGATACTCAGAACACTCTAGAGCCTATAGGGTGTTCAATCTTAAAACAAGAAAAGTGGAAGAAACTCCACATGTTGTATTTGATGAATCTCAAACCAAGTCTAACAATTCTAATCTTTACAGGTTTGAAGATGAAACTGAAGATACAACACTTGGAGAACTACAGAGAAAATCAAATGCAATCTCTATAACAACTGTCAAGACTAAAAGTGGATATCTTCGCAGGTATAATGATGAAGAAGATATTCTCCCGTTCAACAATTCAGAAGATGTACCTGACAAAGATCCACAAGAGGAAGAACAACAACTTGAACTACCTCAAGCACTTCCTCCTCCAGAACAACCTCCTCAAATGCAAGATCTTCCAGGCCCTTCAACAGTCATGAATGTGAGGTATTCAAAAGATCATCCTCTTGAGAATGTGATAGGAAATTTAAATGAGTCGGTTCAAACTAGATCTAAGGTTAATCAAATAGTTGAACAGGACCATTTAGCTTTTGTCTCTCAAGTGGAACCCAAGAATGTTGAAGAAGCCTTAAAAGAAGATTCATGGATTGATGCTATGCATGAGGAGCTTGGGCAATTCCAAAGAAATAATGTATGGAGTTTAGTTCCTAAAACCCCTGAAATGTCTGTCATAGGTACAAGGTGGGTCTTTAGAAACAAACTCAATGAAGAGGGTAAAGTGGTGAGAAACAAGGCTAGACTGGTTGCAAAAGGATATAATCAGGAATTTGGTGTAGACTTTGAAGAATCTTTTGCACCAGTAGCTAGGCTAGAAGCAGTTAGAATTTTGTTAGCATATGCATGCTCAAACAAATTTAAATTGTATCAAATGGATGTCAAAACTGCTTTCTTGAATGGCTACATAAAAGAGGAAGTCTACGTTTCTCAACCACCTGGCTTTGAGGATCATGATAAACCAAACCATGTATTTAAATTGCACAAAGCTCTTTATGGTTTGAAACAGGCACCCCGAGCTTGGTACGACAGGCTGAGCACATTTCTGGTAAGCAAAAACTACTCAAGAGGTAAGGTAGACCAAACTCTCTTTACAAAGAAAGTCCGCAATCATATAATTGTTGTTCAAGTCTATGTGGACGACATTATCTTTGGTTCTACTAATCCTTCACTGTGTGAAGAATTCTCCAAACATATGCACAGTGAATTTGAGATGAGTCTTATGGGGGAGCTTCAATTTTTTCTTGGTTTGCAGGTCAAACAATTGGAAGACGGATTCTTCATCAACCAAGAAAAATATGTCAAAGAGCTACTGAAAAAGTTTCAGTTTGAACAAGCTAAACATGCCTCAACACCCATGAGCACAAGCATTAAGCTAGAAAGTGATGCGAAAGGTAAATCGGTAGATGCCAAACAATTTCGAGGTATGATTGGCTCACTCCTTTATCTTACTGCAAGTAGACCAGACATCCAGTTCAGCGTTTGCCTTTGTGCTAGATACCAATCTAGTCCAAAGGAAAGCCACTTAATTGCCGTTAAGAGAATTTTCAGATATCTCTCAGGTACGTTTGATTTGGGTCTTTGGTATCCAGCAGGTAGTAGCTTTGACTTGGTTTCATATTCTGATGCTGACTATGCTGGATGTAAAATTGACAGGAAAAGCACTAGTGGCTATTGCCAAATCCTTGGCAGTTGCATGGTTTCGTGGGCATCCAAGAAGCAACACTCGGTTGCACTCTCCACTGCAGAGGCAGAATATGTTGCTGCAGGGAGTTGTGCGGCACAAGTGTTGTGGATAAAAAGTCAGTTGTGTGACTATAACATTGATATTGGATGCACACCTATCCTATGTGACAACACCAGTGCAATCAACTTATCAAAGAATCCCATTCAACACTCTAGGACAAAACACATAGAAATCCGTCACCATTTCTTGAGAGATGAGGTAGCCAACAAAACCTTAGAAATCAGTTTCATACCCACAGAAAAACAATTGGCTGACATCTTTACCAAACCTCTAGCTGAAGATAGATTCACCACTTTGAGAAGAGAATTGGGCTTGTGTAAATTGCAGTGAAACTTATCCATATACTGAGCATATGTCTCTTGTGTGCACCAACTATGAGGTATATTAAATAGTGTTTGTGGAAGAACAAGTAAAGCTTGTTTGGAAACTCTCATTATGCGTAGAGGAAAGATCCTCCGCCACGTATCCATAGTTGACATGCATGTAAGGGGTATGTACTTTATATAGGGATGAGTTTCTTTACAATTTGCCCATTCTCCACTTCAGTGAAACATTGACAATCTTAACAATCTGTCTTCCTGAAAGCTTGGTGTGCTCACATGATTGGTCCAGTTGTAATAGTGTGTCTTGAATACTCAATTGCTTGTTTTCACATGAGCACACACTATGGGGGAGCAAGTCTAGGTTAGATGTCCTTCATGAGAGGAGAATCACTCATTCCATGTGTATTTTCAATTCCCTCACTTGTCATGATCATCTCACTCTTCATTCTAATCTTAAACCAGTTTGCACAGGCATCTGTCGACAGCTCCCACTCCATCTGTCGACAGATCAGGCCTCACAGAACTCTAATTCTTCTGTCTGTGCAATCTGTCGATAGACGACAACTTATCTGTCGACAGATCTCACAGGTTCTGCTCTGCCCGAACTGGCCTTTCTTCTGTCTGTGTGATCTGTCGACAGGCACTTCTCTAGCTGTCGACAGACACCAACTCTTCAAGCAATTCATGCCTATTTCACATCCTACTTGTTGAGCAGGTTCATGTACTTTCACTAAGGTGTTTATTGGGTGGATATACATGTTTAACTTCATCATATATACATGATATTGATGCTATCCCCTAAACCACCATGATTTGGACATACTACTCATGCTTGGGTTTATGTTACATCATTTTGAAAACATTGAACTATCTTAGAGGATTAACACCTAAACTCCATTGAATAATTTCCTTGTAGGCTCACACCATTCTCAATACAATTGAAAAATCTTATGGTCATTGAACTTTATGTTTTGAACTGAAGGATCATCATATACATCTCCTTGATCTTAAGTTTAAGCTAAAATGGAGAAAAGCTACCTATTTCAGAAAAATATATACAACGTCATTTAAAAACAAAAATTGGGATAAAGGTAGAGCTATGATGGGTCTTGCTGAGTAACCGGGGAGACGGGCATCACAAATGTCTGCCCTCGCGTCAAAAAACAAACTCATTATCTCTATACAACGGTATAATGGAAACTTCGACTGAGTAACTGGGGGTACGGGCACTTGTCATGTCTATCCTCATGTCAAAAGGTGTGAAGTTATCTTGAATATCACTTTTCCCATTGCATTCTTGTCTTGAAAGCAAAAAAAAAATGAAATAGTGTGAAGCCTCCAAAGTGTCTCAAATCTAAAGGTCATGTACTGTCTATGGCTATCCAGAAGTTTAGACATTTATTTCAATCATCATTTGATCATCATAAACTTGGGATAGTGTTGGTCTACAATGTCCTTAATCAACCAAGGGTAATGGTGTCTTTTCTCAACGAATGGAAAATGTTCTCTTAATGCTTTAACTTTAAGTCCCTTGGGTATTATGTTTAAACCATTTAGGTAAGTGGGAGAGCCTTAATGTCCATGACAATGATAGGTTACAATATGTGTTTACCCATCTTACACCTTACAAATATGACTCATGTAACCATGCTCCCATTTCTTTCTTCAAAATCCACATCAAAATCACTGGCAGAAACTCTGCAGGATCTGTCGACAGATCCCCTGTCATCTGTCGACAGCCGGCGGCAGACCCAGTTTGGGAAGTCCAACGGGCACGCCGTTTGGGGCTTTTTTGGTGGGGCTTGCCTTTTAAAATCCCCTCCTCTTTCTATAAAAAGGCATCCATAGGACCCTTCTCCTCCTACCACCAAAACCCCTCTCCACCTCCCCTCCAAATCTCCATACCCTGTTCTGGACGGGAAAACCCTACCTTCCTCCGGTCTTCCTTCCTCTCATCCGAGCCCTCACCACGTCTCTCTCTCACGCTCATCCTTCTTCTTCTAGCCTTCCTCATGTCTTCCAGGCCGTCCAAGAAACTGGCTTCTCGCCGCCGTCCCTCCTCTTCTCGGGCCGACGGGGCTGAGGCTGAGCGCAGGACAAAGCATCGGGACGATCGTCTTCCCGAGCTTGTGGTGCCTCCCCGTCTTCACCTCACCCACTCAAAGGGGACGCATACCAAGTTTGTCCAGCAACGGTATGTAGAGTTTGAGTCCTTGGCCGTCATGTTTCCTAATCTCCAACCCCTATTCGACAATCAGGGCTGGACTCCGTTTCTCTACCATCACATGCGGTATTCTCCTTCTGCCGTTCGTGACTTCTACAACCACCTTGGCTTCACTCCAGATAATCGTTTCTTTACCACCGTCAAGGGCACCACTTTTCAACTCACTGAAAATCTTCTTTGCACAGCCCTTCAAATCCCCAATTCTGGAGTTGATATCCTAAGCCACAAACCGGATGCCTCTGTCTACTACCCTCTCCTCACACTTGAGGATTATGATGGCACCAAGAAAATCTCTAAACTCAATGCAAACTCATTTCCTCCATTGATCAGGATGATCCACCACATATTCACTACCATGATTGCGCCTAAACATGGCAGTCGGGAGTTGGTCACCGATGTTCACAAATCTCTCTTCACCTTCTTCCTCAGTTGTGAACCCATTAATCTCCCGCTTCTGATGCTTAGTCTTATCAAAAAACATTCTACCAACCCCGGAGGTCGATGCCCTTTGCCTGTCCACTTACCTCCCTCATGAGGTTCATCGGCATTGACATTCCAGACAGCGAGTGCATAGAGCTAAATTCTCGCAACAGCTTTGATCTCACTGCAGCACATCGCATGGGATACAAGCTTGTTGATGGAATTGTTACCCGGGAGCTTAAGGGTAAAGCACCTGCTGATGCCGTAGGGGAGAATGTTGAAGACGAAGATGAGAATCTTGCTGATGATGCTGAAGATGACGAGGATGAAGACTCCCAGTCTGGATCACATGGTATGCCGGGCGTTGAGATTGTTAGTGATGCTCCAGCTCAACCATCCATTAGAGATTTGCTTGCACAGTTACAGCTACAGATGACCACTGGATTTGAGAAGCTGAATACAAGATTGGACACAGTGGATTCGAGTCTGGAATCACTTGCGGACACTCAAGTCCAGCTCCAGCTCCGTATGACAAGGCTTCAGACAGAGATGCATAACACTCGTCAGGCTCCAGCTCCGCCTGCTGATGATGCTGCCTAGATAGGCTTTATGTCTAGGAATGGGTCTTCACGTAGTGTCTATGTCCTGTCTTGTCTGAGTCTTATGGTCTTTTTATTTCACTTTGTGGTCATGTATTTTCTTTCCTTTCATGTTTACTCTCAGTCAAACAACTTTTTGTACTGTGTATGCCTCCTTCAAATCAATGAATTCACAGTGCCATGTTCCATGTTTGTCTATATGTTTGTCTGATGAATGCTTTTAGATGTTGTCAAAAGGGGGAGAAACCTCAATGTGCATTAATTGATAAATTTTGTCATCATCAAAAAGGGGGAGAATGTTGGGTTTTCATTCTAACATTTATAACAACATGTTTTTGATGATGAATAACTTCAATTGAGGTTTGATACATGTAACACATGAAAAGAAACTAATGCAATACTTGATTGTTTGTGTATTCAAAATACTTAGTTTTACATGTTTCATCATGTAGGTACAAATGCACAAAGTCAAGCTCTCTCCAAGCAAGTGAAAAAGATCACAAAAAGCAAAAACAAGGTTACCTGTCGACAGACACAAAAGACCTGTCGACAGATCTCACAGGTGTGGTCTGCCAGAAGACCCATAGTTCAGAAAGTCTTCATCTGTCGACAGATGACAGATCGACTGTCGACAGATCTCACAGTCCAGAACATCCAGACTTCTGTCGTTTACACAAAAGAGCACATCTGTCGACAGATGGTCTTCGACTGTCGACAGATCTCACAGAGCTGAAGATCCATACTTCTGTCTTACTGTCGCCTGTCGACAGATGGCCAAGACCTGTCGACAGACAGAGTACAATTCAAATACGGAAAGTTTCTAAGTTATCCTAGGAGGTGTTTCCAACTCTCACGTTTCTCCATGTGAGAACTCCTATATTTAAACACCTCTTTGAAGGAAATTTCGCAGAGAAGCAGCCACAACCAAAACCCTAGAGCTACTCCAATTTCACAAGAGTTGCTGCTGCCCTGCTTCAGACTGCTGCACAGAGCCCTAAAGATCCGTCGATCCAGCAGTTCCTGAAAGAAGAACGTCGAGGATTCAACCTTCTCCATCGACTCAAAGCATTCAAGTCGAAGATTGAACTTCCTCCAGGCGTTCTCAGAAGAGTTCTTCACCAGGATTTATTCTCTCACTCAGAACTCTCTCTGTTTTCATATTTCTACCATCTGTGTGTGTGTTGTGGTGATTCAAGCGATCCTTGTGCTTGAGATCAGTGTGTGTGTTTGTTCTGATCGTGGGTGCACATCAGAAAACACGTGTGTGTGAGTTGTAGTCACCGAACTCGCTGATAAGCAGTTTTTCTCTGTGTGTGTGTGTGCCGTGGACGTAGGATACACGATTTGTGTACTCCGAAACGTAATCTTCGTGTCTTGTGGTTTGAACGATTTTCACGTTAGATGCTTGATAGGCACGTTGCATTCACGCTAGATAGATTGCTAACTCACCTACACATCGTCAACACATCTAAGTCTCACGTTGTTTCTACAGAAAATTCAAAAGACTTTGTTGTGATTGAAAAAGGGTTGTTTTCATACTTTTAATTGGTAGTAATCTATTCAACCCCCCCTTCTAGATTACCATATTGGGATTCCGCAAACCTTTCAATTCTAACTTAATGA